>CM077079.1:6774279-7359862 GCA_039513925.1 Platanthera zijinensis | reverse complement strand
TTGGGCATCTTCTTTGATGTGATTGTTGTTAACCAAGTCATGTGGCTCCACAATTAGTCTCATCTTCAAGCAGTTATGTGTATCCTTTGATATTTGAAGACTGATCATAAGTCAGGGCTCATCTTCTCTTGCACAGCTTGTCTACTTTGATGTTTATTATGCTGGATTTGTTGATGAATGTATCTAGGAGTTAGTTCCACACATTTTTGCTGACAAATGATCACCTGGAGGAGTATGAAACAATTTGTAGTATCTTAATCATTAGATGAAATTGAGTATCTCTCGATGGCCCGTGCAGTTTCCAAACTCACTTGGCTGACATGTCTTTTTATAGAACTTGGTTTGCCTCTCACCACCTAAGGTATTCTACTGTGATAATAGTGCTACTATTCATCTTGTTGAACACCTTGTCATCCATGAATGCATTAAACATATTGAGGTCAATTGCACTTCATTCAGGAAAAGGTCAAGCTTTGTAAAATCGATCTTTAACATGTTCTTTTACATCTCAAATTGTTGATATTCTCATCAATGCCTTGCCTCGTCCAGTTTATCTTCACTTTGTTTCCAAGCTTGAAGTCCAAAATATGCATGCTCTAACTTGTGGCGGAGTATAGAGACTAGAAATTATTGTTTGTATATAGTGTAGAAGTTAGTTTTTAGTTCCACGTTGGGTAGGAAGTAATATGAGCCCCTCCACCCTTATATAAATATTGCACTCATACTTAGTGAATCAGGTAATAGAAATATTTTTGTTGTTCAACAAGCATAAAGGTTCTTTCTAGTTTATTTAGGGCCAGGTTTATTTATTTGCAGGATCTACACTAGAAGATATGAAAAGCAAGTTCTTTTTATAGATAACTTATTAGTAAGAACTACAATTTCACCATTTTTTACATATCTAAAAAGACCAATTCTAGTGAGAACTAAAATTTTAATAGATAGGATTTTTACTTTTCCTCATGTTTTCTATTGACAGAAAGATTGCACATATTGCTGAAAGAAGATGGTGGCATTAATGCACTCTTGGCTATGGTAAGATCTAGACACAACAATGTCATATCTCAAGTTGCTCGAGGGGTGGCAAATTTTGCGAAATGTGAATCTCGCAGAATTAATCAAGGTTTGCCTCTCTTTCATTTTGTAGAAGCATAGGTTTCTGCAATACGTTTCTCTTGTTTTGTAGTCAAACTACAAATGGTTAAATTACTTTTATTTACCAATCTTTGATGACCTGAATACAAATGTTTAGATGTAAGTTTTGTAAGGTGAGCTTTTCTCCTATCTCTAATGACCTGAATACTTAAATTATAACTTAATGAAAATTGCTGATTCTGTTTTTACTCCAACAAGCATTCTTTGGAAAAAAAAGACTTCTCTGTAAAACACATCTCAGTTGAATTTGAATAAATTGTCATATATTTCCTAATATCTATACTTTATGGTGGATATAAACTATAAATCCAATGGGAAATATGAAATATAAAGACACAAAAAAATATCATTTTAAACCAGTTACATAGTGATTGCGCTCCACGCCCGACACAGGTGTATTCCCGTAAGAGGTGATGATCCATTGCGCAGACGGGCGATCTGAGTTTGTTGTTGCGTCTGGATGGTTAATCCGAGTCGACTTCATATTTTACTTTTTTTATTTTGAGTTGTATTTGATGCCCGATTGGTCAGAACAGTATAAGCCATTTGATTCAGATATTTATGTGGGTTGGTAGTTGTAGGTTGCAGTTATTTACTTAGGGCTATAAAGTACAGCGGTTCAGACGATTGGAAGGATCGAAGGCTTGCACAAGAGTAGCAACTGCTCGGTCCCTCTTCCGCCTGGTGCGACGCCAGACGGTATCCCTCCTGGTGCGACTCCAGAAAGCGCATCTTCCCCTTCCCTTCCCTGTAAGTTCTGCCTCCCCCCCCCCCTCGTGTTCACCCAGCCCTATCGGCCACTCCCTTTCCCTATCCGACTTGCCCACCGCCCGAAGCATATTCCCTCCGCCTTTCCCCTCTTTCCCGCTCAGTCCACCACCGCCTGAAGCCACTCCCTTCCTCCTTCACCGGACCACTGTGAAATCAGCTTCTCCCCACTCAAGTTCTACTGTTTCCTCTTCTACACTCACGCCCTAATCTCTTCCCCACTCGTCAACCTACTTCCTTTCACAGCATTTCCCGAGCCCACTATTCCATTCCCCCTATTGTGGATCCACTTTAAATCAGTCGGCCCCGATGCTACTGCGACCTTGGATGCCTTCCACACCCATCATCGCCGCCGCTTGCATGTGTGAACCGTGGCATGTGGTCTTATTCTCAATTGTTGTTTAATTCAGCACCCGAACTGTTGTGGATGTTATTTTACTTGTTATTAGTTCATTTGTTGTGCGATTTGCAGGGTTTATTATGTACATACTTAATTAAGTGTGTCTCCTTCGATTGAAGCATTGATATCTATTCCCTTAATTACTTGTTTGACTGTTAGTGCCCCTGTTAATTTCTTATAAGAATTAATTACTGTTGCAATTTTTAGTGCGGACCTACTCTTGCATATTCAGCATTCTCATCATATTTAGGATTGCATTTAGAGTGTCCACCCTGAGCCATCCCCTCCCTTCATCAAATTGGTATCAGAGCCCTAGGTTTGGGTCACTTGTATATTACTTAGTGGTATGGATTATTGTCGGTCCATGTCGTGTCACAATCACACCGACGATAGGACCGCCAGTTCACAGTCGGACATGACATCCGTTGAGTTTCAAAGACTGGTTCTCGTTTGATTTGATCGGATGAGAGCCCAATTTGAAATCATTAGGGGTGATATTGCGAGAGTCAACACGAAGTTTGATCAGGTAAAGACATCTAGAGTTCGAGTGTCTACTCCCCCTGATGAGGAGCCTCATGAGGATCCACGAGATGCTACACCGCCTCCTAAGAGACGTGGTAGTGACATTTCTCGCCGAGACCCCCCTCCCTTTGCAAGAGGGAATTTTCGTCGTGGTTACGAGTATCGGTGAGATCCGAGGAGGGATCACCATCCTCCTGATGAGCCTCGTCCTCCCCCACCTGGTCGTAGAGATCGAGCCCCTCTTGCATGATACGATTACGACTTTGATGATCAGTACGGTGACTACTGTGAGCCACGCCGTGGGATGACTCTAGAGGAGGATGACATCACCTGGCGTATCTGCATTGACGCGTCCTCCTTTGATGGTCAATTGAACCCGAAGGAATTTAGTGATTGGCTCATGGATATGGATCACTATTTTGATTGGTTTGAGATGAGTGACGAGAGGCGAGTGTGATTCGTCAAGATGAAGTTACTCGGCCAAGAAAAAATTTATTGGTCGAGTCTGGAGAGGTCTCTTGAGCAGGATGGCTATTACCCCCATCACCCGATGAGATGAGATGAAGCAGCACTTGCAAGATAAATATCTCTCAGCTTCGTTTCGTGATCAGCCTTAGATCAGCTCTACACTCTACGTCAGGGGACCGTTGCAGATTATATGTCCCGATTTGACGAGCTAGTTGTTCATAGCGATATTGTGGAGGAGCCCATCGCCACAGCATCACGCTTTTGTATTGGACTTAGAGCTGACATCCGGACGTAACTGATTCCCCATAGGATGGAGATGGTTGAGCAGGTCTTTCAGCTCGCGCTAGAGTACAAGCGGTATTTGCTCACTGCTGGCCCGAGGTAGGTCACCTCTCGATCCGATGCCACCCCAGCTAGGAGGCTCACTCCTGTCACGACCAATGATGCCCCTCTCACTCTCGCAGATGCAACGGGAAAAGCTATTGTACCTGGAGGCCCCAAACCTGGGGGCGTCCAATGTCATCGATGCTCTGGCAGAGGGCACTTCGTAGCGCAATGCCCGACTAGGAACTTACTGATTGAGGATTTTGGTGAGCCCAGCACTGAGGCTGAGGACTTAGCCGTTGAGGAGTTTACAATCGTCATAGAGGACGGATGGGAAAGCGATGCTGAGAGATCACTAGAGTTAGAAGTCCTCCACCGCATCCTTCACACCCCACGTACCGAAGAGGATTGGCGCCGCACCACTATTTTCTTCACATATTTCCCGAGCGCAGGAGGCCCCTACAAGCTCGTCATCTATAGTGGTAGCTGCGTAAATATAATTGCTAGGAAATGGTTGGAGAGGAGGCAGCTCACGGCCGAACCACATCTGCATCCTTACCGTGTCTGGGTGGACAAGTTTACCATTCATGTCAAACAGCGGTTCCTGGTACCGATCCGTTTAGCGACCACTGAGGACCAGGTTTGGTGTGATGTTATTCCCATGGATGTCACTCGCGTTCTTCTCGAGAGATCCTGGTTATATGATCGCGTTGCCACGTGTTATGACCGATCCAACACGTGTGTATTCTTCGACAAGTGTTAAAAGATTACCCTTACCCCGACCCAGCCTAGGGATCCTCCCAAGGGCAAGGTCGAATCATCAGTTAGTGCGGGATCTTTGAGACCCCTACATGTCTTGAGGAAGGGTGATTTCCTGAGAGAGAGTTTAGAGGCTGGGGTTATATTTATTGTGGCAGCCACGATGGCGACCGAGACCTCTAGCGAGACTGAGATTACTGATCCGGATGTTCATCAGCTGATAGGTGATTTCATATATATTATGCTCGAGGAACTTCCTGATGAGCTTCCTGATGAGCTTTCCCCGCTGAGGGACATCCAACATGCTATCGATTTGATCTCATGAACATCTTTGCCAAATATCCCACATTATCACCTGATCCCGACTGGGTATGTCATGCTAAAACGGCAAGTTGATGATCTTCTGCGGAAGAAGTGTATACGAGAGAGTGAACGAACTATCATTGATTTTGTTGTTGATGTCCTACATGTACCGTTGGACACTACTGAGATTAAGTCTCTGAGTGGCTTATTTGACTCATTTGACAAGCTTCGACACGGTAGTTGGATTCGTGGGAGGATAAATGTCAAAGGCAGTCATAGAAGGTGGATGTGAGGCCACAGTAGGAATAGGAAGATTAGGAGCGTCGACAACAGTGCCCCTCTCCCCTTGACGAGAACTGAAATAATGTTCCTCTTCACGAAACTTCATATCCATGGTGCAGGAGAATTGCTGAGAGAGAGGATAATAACACTGATACCATATTGTGGTAGCAGAGTACCCAACAAAGATGCATTGGAGGGAACACATCTAATTTATCACGACGGTTTTATTGAACATGAACGAAGCAGACACACCCAAACACACGTGGAGGAAACGGAGAGGTGTGAACAATGCATTTATTGGACAAATGGGAAAGAGGAGAGGAAAATTGTAAGGCACTGGAAGGTGGACAATTGATGAGGTACTCAGCTGTAAGAACCGTGTCACCCCAATAGAACCTGGAAAGATTCATGGAGAGAAGAAGGCGTCTTGTAACCTCAAGGAGATGTTTGTTCTTACGTTCAACCACATCATTTTTAGTGGAGGTATTGACACATATTTGAGGAAAAATCCCATAATCAGCAAGATAAGTGCCGAAAACACCATTATCGTCGTACTCACCCCTGTTGTCATTGCGGCCAACATTTTGTGAAAAGTGCAAAAGCAATCGAAAACCTCACTTTTTTGTTTTAATAAATACACTTACGTAAAGCGAGAGAAGCAATCAATAAAGATCACAAATCATCGGTAACCAGAGAGAAACAACGGGGCATGATCCCTAAATATCAGTATGAATAACATCAAAAGGAACCATACTAGGTAGTCGTGTTCATAAAGCCCCCCGGGCCCGGGCCTAAACTGGGCCTAAACTGGGCCTCCCGGACCCGGGCTTTCCCGAACCGGGCCCGGGCCCTGATTACAGTCGGGCCGGGCCGGGCTTCTGGCTCCGGGAGGGGGCCTGCTAAGGCCCCCAGGGCTGGGCCCGGCCCAGGCTTAGCCCGGGCCCTGTTTTTTTTTTTTAAAAACGAAATACGCGTCTTTTTGAACTGCATCTTCTAGGGGCATTTTCAGGAGAAGTGTTCAACATGAAAGTTGTAGATGTCGACGATATCTACAACTTTCATGTTGAACACTTTTTGATTTGAAGCCGTTTAGGCCCCCAATTTGGCCCCCGAAAAAAATCACGCGGAACATGAAAGTTGTAGATATCGTCGAGATCTACAACTTTCATGTTGAACACTTCTCCTGAAAATGCCCCTAGAAGACGCAGTTCAAAAAGATGCGTAGGAGCCGGGCCTTGGCTTTGCCGGGCCTGCCCCGGGCTTAGCCCGGGCCTAGAAACCGGGCTTTGCCCGGCCCGGGCCGGGCAAATGCTCATATATGGGGCGGGCCTAGCTGGGCTTTTACCGGGTCGGGCCCGGTTTTTATGCACACCCCTAATACTAGGAGATAAAAATGATTCGGACTATGTCGTATATGCTTAGAAAATTCACATTCATTAAAGACAACATCTCAGATAGCCCGGGCCTAGAAACCGGGCCTAGAAACCGGGCCTAGAAACCGGGCCTAGAAACCGGGCTTTGCCCGGCCCGGCCCGGCCCGGGTACCGGGCCGGGCAAATGCTCATATATGGGGCGGGCCTAGCCGGGCTTTTACCGGGCCGGGCCCGGTTTTTATGCACACCCCTAATACTAGGAGATAAAAATGATTCGGACTATGTCGTATATGCTTAGAAAATTCACATTCATTAAAGACAACATCTCAGATAGCTCAAAAACATAGTAAATAACTTGAGAAGATAGCTGGCGGAGGGATGCCCATGGCGTTGGTGCCATCAACGCACATCTACAAGAGAGGGATGAGTAGGATTGGAGTGGTACTGGGGAGGGCTTGAGTTGGTGGCTGGTCCATGATGTACAACCCCTCACAGTTCCTACCACCGCCAATATGCTACGTTGTTGTCAAATATGATCATCTGGAGAAAAGGTGACAGAGCAGTTTAAAGATGTAGTTAGATGACTAATAGACAACAAATTTCAAGGAAAAGCAAGAATGTGCAACACCGAGGTGAGGGTCATGACAGAAGAACAAATGATGGTCGCCTTGCCAACAATCAGTGAGAGGGAGCCATTAGTGATGACAACCTTATGACTCTCTGAGAGGGAGTGTAAGAGGTAAGACCGGACGATGTGTCTGTCATGTGATTTGTCACCCCGGAGTCAATAATCCACTCAGAGGAAGTAGTGAAATCATATTGGGTGCTGGGAGGACCAGCGATTGCAAATGCGGCAGTGGGGGAAGAAACTTGAGTGTGCATGAGGCAGTGCAGAACATCCAGTTCCTCCGAGGAAAGACTGTCAGTCGGAGGCCGAACAAGAGTAGTTTTAGTAGTGAGCGGAAGGTGAAAGATTGGGTGGGCGAGAGACACCACAACCACGGATACGACCACGAGACGCTCTATGCGAGGGTTTGTAATTAGGAGCAAAATGAGTATGGAGACGAAAACAAGAATCCCGGGCATGTCCCTGTTTGCCGCAGTAGTCGTACATCTTAATAGAAAAAAAAACATATGAGCGTGAAGAATGCCAACAAGGGCGGATCGATCAGAACCGCAATCATATTTGAAAGATCAATGACGATCTTCGTCCCCTAAGACCATACTGAAGGCTTCTTGAAGAAAGGGATGAGGTTGTCGGTTCAAAACATGAGTTCACACATTGTCGAACTCCGTATTAAGACCCATGAGGAAGACATGGAGCCTATAACGGTCCTCCTTGGTTTTTAAAGCAAGATTGCAAGCGGGAGTGATGTTGTCAATGTAGTACAACTCTTGATTTAGGCGTTCAAACTCAGAGATATAAGTAGCAACGCAAGATGTTCCTTGCTTGAGTTCAAGGAGACATTGAGTGAGCTCGTATACCTGAGTAGAACTACCAAGTTGGGAATAAGTTTCACGAGCCCGAGTCCATATCTCAAAGGTCGAGTCCATCAACATATAGCTAGGATAGACCGAGGGGGCATGGAGTGAAGTGGCCACGAGACGACAAGGGAATTGCAGGTATCCTACTTTCGCCAACCCAGACCAAGAGGCTGAACAATCGTCCAGTCGATGTACATAGTGTTGGTGGCTACGGATAGCATGTTGTGTCATGCGAGACCGCCGAGATAATTGTTTCCATCCGAAGGAATGGTGGTAATCCGGAAGGAACCGGAGGAACTATGAGACCGTAATCACTTCCTGAAGGAGGGGTAATCAAGGAAGGGGTCTAAAAGCTTAAGTACGAGGAGTTCGTCATAATGAAACCGCAAAAACCGCGCAGTTCACAGAAACTAGACAGAGCGGAAACATGGCAGCACAAGTTGCAAGTCGAAGAGAGACAAGTCCGCAAAATCAGCCTCCTTGACGAATCTACACAAGCAGCCGCCTTGATGTATCCGCACAAACAAGCAGTCGACAGTGTCCACACGGTTAAGGAACCAAGGCCACACAAGTTGTTGTGAAACCGCAGAAACAGCAGTGGTCGTGTCGCACAGACGATGAGCCAAGGCCGCACATGCTGTCGCGTTGAAGTATTTGCACACGTTGTTGCTGGGAAGGAGCAGCTGCACAGACCCGACGATGTAGGCAATAATGTCCGCACAGAGTCATCACAGACCTGTCGATGGAGGAGCAGCCGCGAGAAGGAGCCACACAATCGCGGTGAAGAGAGACTGAGTAGAAGACGAAGAAGGCGGGAAGGGGGAAGAATCACCGAGACCGCAGACCGCGCAAGCAGGAGATCACACGAGTAGGAGGGGGCGAACTCGAACGATAGTTTGTCCAAACAGTGGGGGCAGACGCAAACAGAGAGTCTGCTAATACCATGTCCTGTGAAAAAGAGAAGAAATGTGATTATTATTCATTACAAGGAGTTGCTCCCTATTATACAGAGGGAGTGGATCCAAACAAGAAGGAAAAAGAATGGGCCTCTTACAATATGTTATTAATAAATACAACTAAATGATTTAATTCAATTGTTAAGCCTAAGTGTCCAACCGAAAACAATTTGGCCTAGGATCTATATTAAGTGCATAAGATAATATTTTGTTTCTCAATGTGGGATTGTTCTCAGCACGCCCCCACACGTGGAATTGTTGGCCTCTGACATGTGGACTATTTTTTTAATCAGATGGGAGTGGGTTGTTAGACCTAGCCTACTCTAATACCATATTATAACCTAAACACTCAACCTAAAATCATTATATTGTAGGTCGACAAGACCATGATCTACATTAAATACACAAGGCAATATTAATTTCCCAATGTGGATCTATTCTCGGCATAATCAAACCTATGGTGCTTTAGGGAAAGAGTTTTTATAGATAGGGAGAATAGAAAGAGGCGCAACCTATCCATCATTCTAGTTCACATACCTACCACATTATTTTTTTCTTGTTGATGATGGTGGCCATCCATGTAATTTCTAATCTCATAAAAAATAGCAGAGTATGCAAGAAGAGCTTGAGATTAAATATCACACCTTCTAAGGTGTGATATCATATTATATTCGCCTTCAATTTTAGGCATCCTATTAATTAAGGAATATTGTGTTACTGCTTTTTACAGGACAATGGAAAGGAAGGTCTCTTCTTATCGAGGACGGTGCACTTGATTGGTTGGTTGCGAACTGTACAAATTTTGCTGATTCAACAAGACATCACATTGAACTTGCATTGTGTCATTTGGCTCAAAATGGTAAGGAATTTTAGGACTATTGTTATCTCAATCATGGAAATTTTATTTCAAGTTAGGGAATGACAGGTTATCTCGTCCTTATTCCTGCATTCATTAGAATTAGATGATGCATATTCCAATGTGTGACCTTTTTTTAATGCTATCCATCATTCTTTCTTTAAGTTGAAATCCTTAATCACACCCATTTCCCTCAGAAAGAAATTTTGCGAATGTTATTTTTCATTACCTTTTGTCCATATCATCCTAACTGGTGCCGCCAGTCCCTGGCTAATTTTACCTTTTTAAATACTTGGTAAAGTCTTTAGTGAGATTATGACGAAAGATAGGGCACAATGGCGACAAAGGATCCATATAGCCGACCCAGTATAGTGGGATAAAGACTTGAGTGTTGTTGTTGTAAAATACTTGATAAACAGCAGTGATAGATATACATGAATTATTAGCATTTTATTATAGAATTTGTATTAAAATAATGTAGTATTTAATATACTTTAAGTATATAAATGTTATTTACTGATAAATAGTTAGAACCTGATGTAGGGCGGGGAAGTGATTGTGACTAGGCTATGAAAACCAAATGTGCGGTATCGAGAATACCTAGCTATTGACCCAAAATGATGCAACACGCAGAGATCTTCCAATGATAATTTGCAAATTAATAATGAAAGATGCAAGGGCTTACAAAAACAGCACGCTTGATCACATAATGATTTAGAAATAAATACAAGTAAATTATGCTTGCCCTTGCAGCGAGAGCACTTTTAATTTCAAACGCGGTGGAATGTGCTTTGCAAGTCAGTGAAAAATTGCAAAGACAAATAAACCACGAAAGCAAGCACATCCATATCATATAGAACTCAATCCGTGCAATGAAAATGAATGGAATCCAGAATAAACTCATACAGGCATGTAGGTTTGTAGGCAGTGGTAGGAGATCTGGTGGATGTGGGTAGTGGTGGAGGATGTCGGGACTATAGGGAAGGATGGATTTTTGTAAGAGGGGTCGTATGGAGAAGTTGCTGCAGTAGGTTGGTGGAGGGGTGCAATGGAGGGGTCAAAAAGTAACATGCCTGCTGTCCAGGGTTGTTGGCAGGGCTGTTGGGGTTGGATGATGCTGGGATGAGGCAGAGGTAGGGCTGGAAGTGTTCAGTTAGGCTCGGAAGAGGGCTAAAGGTTCAGTTGTGATGGAGGAGGGCAGGAGGTGGTTGGTTGCAGCATGAACAGACCTTCAATGTGTGATAACACCAAATAAATGAGGTGCCCATAGCAAAAAGGGTGAAAAGAACATTAACCGGTTCAAAGAAGCTTGAACCGGCAAATGCCGGTTAATATGTATCGTGGCGATCCTACGTTAAGCGGCGCCCGATAATATCTAAGTCGGAGAAGCCGTGGTTCATTCCAAGCTTTCCCCGATTCCGCACTTACCGCAGAAGGCGAGCGGAAGCCGCACGACGCCGAAACCGCCGAGCCTCACCGGAAGCTCGTTTCTCCTCCGTTCTCCCTCATTCTTCTTCCATTTGAAAGGTAATCTCTTCCTCTCGAGTCCTCTTGTTTCCTTTTCCAAGATTTTTCACGGATGGAAGTTATTATGATTCCTAGGGTTTAGGGTTTCTGAAACTTTTAGTTTGTTTTGAATGAAAAAATTTCTGAAAGGGATTTGTAACCTAAATCCATGAATTTCATGGGTATTGATTAAACCCTAGTTAGGTTAAATAATTATTGGAGGTTAAGGCGCCTTTCACTACCCTTATTTCCATAATAAAATCGTTAACCATGGAACCCTAAACGACCCTTGACCAAATTAGGCCAAGTGGGGTCGTCAAGAATGTTTTGAGGTTTTAATTACAATTAAAACATCAACTTATACCTATTCTTAATTATTTTTTTACTAGGAAATGGCGTCGAGAGGTGGTGGGAAACAAGGTGATGACGGTGGTCGAAGGGACAAGGGAAAAGGAATTGCTAATGTGAGTTCTCACATTTACATAATTTCTTAATTGCTTAAGGGTTCAATTATATATTGTGTTTATGATATGTATTGTAAGGATATGCAAAGAAATCGCATAACAAAGAAAATGAATAACATAAAAGACCACGTTTAAGGAAGGAAAATCACTCAGTTAAAGTAAAAAGACAAAACAGTAGCATGGGCTAAGTTAAGGGTTAACCCAACAGTGGAGGTGGGGTGAATGTCCTCCCAATCATTATGTAATGAAAGTTAACGTGCGAATATGAAAAGGCACGTTAATAAATATGTGCGAATATGAAAAGGCACATAAGCGCGCTATACAAATGTTATAGATTGTTAATATTCCCTTAACATTGCCCGATAATAAAAGGAAAAGTAAAAGAGATAGTGATGAACAAATACAAATCCACATAAAAGAGATTTGCAACGTACCTGGATGAGAAAAGGATGAACGAAAGAAGAAAAGCTCAATAATAAGAAAATAATGTAAACATATCTATGTGACGCAATTATGAGAATAAGCTATAAAATCCTTACAATTAAAACATTTTATTAAAGGGAATTCATTTAGTCTTTGACTAATATAAATGTAACTAAAACAGGTAAAAACGGAGGCTACTCCCGTTAATCCTCCTGGCGCCCCTTCTCGTAAGGAAAAGATGTACAAGATCTGGATGGAGGTCATCACAGCTGTCTTTGGTTACATGGATGCCCACAAGGAAGCTTGCCGCGACTCTGACTGCCCCCACGATGAATTCCAGTTTTATTTTAAGTAGTCTACTCATGTGTGATAGTATAGTTTTGATCTGAGTTACAAGTATAGTGTATTATGATCAGGTTGTAAATCTTTAAATGTAACTCAGATTTTGTGATGACTCCGCTTTTGTGTTCATATACTGAGTCATCTATTAGATATGTATGATACTGTATCAGATGTTTCATAAATAAAGGAAGGTCGTGAGTTGCTTTTAGATTATATTGAGATTTTCTATCTTTCATATACCTGTTTTCGTTGATGTTTAGAAAAAAAAAAGAATCAAAAAGAAAGAAATTCAAATGAATTAAAAAGGGCAACGGTAACCTAAATTGGGACCGTTACAAAATAATGGTATCAGAGGGAGGTTTTGGGGTATATGATTTGTATGGGGATAACTTAAGTTTACCAAACCTAAAATATCTAAATCGATATCTTTCTAGTTTCAGGAACCTTTTCGCACCTACTTAAGTAGACGACAAAGGGAAGAACTTGAAGGGGACAATAGTCGTATGGCTGAAGGGCGATATAGAGAGAGATCAAATCCTCCTCTATCGGAGATTATGCAAGCATTGGCAGAAGCCATTCAACTGGGTAATAGAACTGTAGCTATACCGCAACCACCGACATCAAGTGAGTCATATGTGAAACAATTTCTCGAAATGAGACCACCCTTATTTCGAGGTGGGTTATCTCCAATGGAAACTGAAAGTTGGATAAAAAGAATTGAACTCACCTTCAATGCCTTGAAGTGCCCCGACAATCAAAAAATCGATTTAGTCGTTTTCCTGCTGGAAGGAGAGGCTGATCGATGGTGGGACAGTATGAGGCAAGGTAAATTTGCTGGGCGTAGAAATTCGGAGATTCCCTGGGCCGAATTCCTAAAAGAATTTGTTAATTGGTTTGTCCCCCCGTCTGAGAAACAAATGCTGCAGGAGAAATTCCTCCGTTTAATGCAAGGAAGTCGTACAGTTCTGCAATATGAGGCTGAGTTTGCACAATTAGCCTATTATGCTGGAGACATGGTCACGAAGGAAAGCGATCAATGTTTTCGATTTCAATTGGGTCTACGAGAAGACGTACGGGTACATCTAATCTCACAAAGAATTAAAAATTACAATGAATTGGTGGAGACAGCTAAGTTAATTGAGATGGATGTGGAGAGTTCGCAAAAACGAATGGAGTTTCAGAAAAAGAGGCTACCAGAGGGACATGGTATGGAGTTATCGCGAAAGAGTGGAAGTTATAACTGTAAAAGGAAGAAAGGAGGTCCTCCAGCTCAAACCCAAAGTGAAAGCGCAGCTAGCAGTAACACAATGAAGCCTTTATGTCTGAAATGCGGAAAGAATCACTTTGGCGAATGTTTGAAAGGTACCGGCGTTTGTTTCAAATGTCAGAAACCGGGACATCGCCGCCAAGATTGCCCGTTATGGAAGACAGTGTCTGAAAGAGGTGGTCCTAGTCAGGCACCAACGTTCCACTATCTTGATACCAGTTCAATGAATAGAGTCGAAAAAGGAAAAGGAATTGAAACAGCAGGACCTGTGGTAGAAACTAGAGAGGACAGACAGGTACAACCTAGAGTCTTTAATATGAACCAACAAGGGGCTAAAGCCGATGACACTGTTATCACAGGTATGATTTATGTGCACAACCACCTTTTAAAGGTATTGTTTGATACAGGGCTAGTCAATCTTTCATATCTACAAGAGCAATTAAACAATTAAAGTTGGAACCCCATACGTCTCTTGAAGAAATGAGAGTTAAAATGCCCAATAATACCGAGATGATTACAAAGTTTCAATGTACAGTGTGGCTGACAATGGATACAAGTTCAGTAGAAGCAGATGTTGCAGTTCTACCCTTATCTGAATTTGATATCATTTTAGGAATGGACTGGTTAACGAAAAATGAAGCCATCATTAACTGTAAAGAGAAAGAAATTACATTTAAAATAAATGATACGCAGTGCACGTTTAAAGGATTGAGTGAAGTATCAAAAGTTATTATATCATCCTTAAAGGACATAAAGAAGCTAAGGAAAGGTTATGAAGCAACCTTAGTCATGATCAAGGGAATCAATGTAGTGGCGGGTGAGCCGACAACAGTCCCTGTAGTGTGTGATTTCCTCGAAGTATTTCCCGAAGAATTACCAGGACTACCCCCATCAAGGGATGTTGAATTCACAATCGATTTGGTGGAAGGAGCTAAACCAGTAGCAAGGACACCATATCGTATGGCTCCTAAAGAGTTAGCAGAACTGAAAAGTCAGTTGCAGGAATTACTTGATAAAGGTTTTATACGACCAAGCACTTCGCCATGGGGGGCTCCAGTGCTATTCGTGAAAAAGAAAGATGGCTCGTTTCGATTATGTGTTGACTATCGAGAATTAAACAAGTTAACAATTCAAAACCAATATCCATTACCTCGTATTGACGATTTATTTGATCAACTAAGTCATGCAAAAGTATTTTCCAAGATTGACCTAAGGTCAGGATATCATCAGATGCGCATAAAGGAAGATGATATTTATAAAACTGCTTTTAGCACGCGATATGGACACTTTGAGTTCGTCGTCATGCCGTTTGGATTAACAAATGCACCAGCTGTTTTTATGGATTTAATGAATCGAGTATTCAAGGAATTCCTGGACAGATTTGTTATCGTATTTATAGATGATATTCTAGTTTATTCGACGAACAAAGATGAACATATAGAACACTTAAAGATTGTATTGACGACATTGAAATGTCATGCCCTATATGCGAAGTTTTCCAAATGTGAGTTTTGGTTACGTGAAGTTGCGTTCTTAGGCCATGTCATTACAGGGCATGGATTGTCAGTAGATCCAGCAAAAGTGGAGGCAATTATAAAATGGCCAAGACCGACTACAGTCACCGAAATTCGAAGCTTTCTTGGTTTGGCAAGTTATTACAGGAAATTTGTAAACGGCTTTTCAGCGATTACACTACCGCTTACAAAACTGACCCGAAAGAATGTTCTATTTCTCTGGACTAAAGAGTGTCAGGAGGCATTTGATGAATTAAAGACAAGGTTAACTACTGCACCAGTATTGGTTATGCCATGCGGGATTGAAGGATTCCAAATTTACAGTGATGCCTCTTTGAAAGGCCTTGGTTGTGTTTTGATGCAGAATGGTAAAGTCGTAGCTTATGCATCGAGACAATTAAAAGATTCGGAGCGTAATTACCCAACTCATGATTTAGAATTGGCAGCTGTCATATTTGCCCTAAAAATTTGGAGACATTACTTGTACGGCGCGCAATGTGAGATCTTTACTGATCATAAAAGTTTAAAGTATATTTTCTCCCAAAAAGAAATAAACATGCGTCAAAGACGATGGTTAGAACTTATCAAAGACTATGATGTCGATATCAAATACCATCCTGGTAAAGCGAATATCGTAGCTGATGCACTTAGTAGAAAACATTTGGCACCGATGATTGTTCCACTTACCGAGCAAAAAGAAATGTTACGAGAGATACAAAATTTGGAGTTGCTCACATGTACTACTACTTCTCAAACTCAAGGTGTATTTTTCCATCTAGTAGCAGAAAATTATATTAAAGACAGGGTAAGGAAGGCGATGAACCAAGATCCTATGTTTCTAAAAATCTTAGAAAAGGTAAAAAATGGACAATCAATTGCTTTTACAGAGCATGATGGATTATTATTCCTGAATGGAAGATTGTGTATTCCTCATGTTGATGCACTTCGGTCAGAAATCCTTTATGAAGTACATAATACAACGTATTCAATTCACCCCGGAAGAACAAAAATGTATCAAGATCTCAAGAAGGACTTCTGGTGGCCAGGAATGAAGACTGATGTAATTCAATATATTGCCAAATGTCACACGTGTCAACTTGTGAAGGCAGAACATCAAAAACCTGGCGGATACTTACAATCACTACCGATTCCGGAATGGAAATGGGATGACATAACCATGGATTTTGTCATGGGATTACCAAGGAGTAAAGCTGGAAACAACGGTATATGGGTAATTGTTGATCGGCTGACGAAAGTTGCACATTTCATCCCTATGAAAAATGATAGTCCAGTACAGAAGTTAGTCGATCAGTATATCGACAGTGTTATAAAATATCATGGGATTCCCAGATCCATTATATCTGATAGAGATGGACGCTTTACATCCAATACTTGGAAACTTGTACAAAAAAGGTTGGGAACAAAACTGCTATACAGTACTGCGTTCCACCCACAAACGGATGGCCAGTTTGAGCGAACTATTCAAGTGTTGGAAGATTTGTTGAGAATGGTTGTACTTGATTTGAAGGGCTCATGGGAAAAATATTTATCATTGGTGGAATTTTCGTACAATAATAGTTATCAATCAAGTATTCAGATGGCACCGTTCGAAGCATTATATGGCAGAAGATGTCGCAACCCACTAAGCTGGGCAGAAGATGGCGAACATAAGTTATTTCCGAGGGATCAAATAAATAAAATGAATAATAAGCTTACACTTGTCCGAGAACGACTGAAAATAGCCCAAGATAGACAACAGAAATATTACAATGCCAAACATCGACAAGTGGAATTTAATATAGGCGATATGGTATGTCTGAAAATAAAACCCTTCAAAGGAATTTCACGAATTCGTCGACTTGGGAAACTTAGTCCCAGATTCGTAGGACCGTTCGTCATCTCCGAAAAGATTGGACCGGTGGCGTATCGTCTAGTATTATCTGATGCACTTCAAAATCTTCATGATGTATTCCATGTATCTTCATTAAGAAAATACATAGCGGATCCAGATAAAATAGTTCCTTCTGAACAGATTCAGATAGAGCCAGATCTATCTAGCCCAACTGAGCCATACAAAATTATTGATTGGCAAAACAAATAACTTCGAAACCGAGAGGTTCGATTTGTCAAGATCTGGTGGAAAGGGCACGGTATTCACGAAGCAACATGGGAAAAAGAAGAAGACATGAGAGATCTCTTCCCTCAGATATTTAATGCAGAGCCAGACTGAAGATTTTCGTGGACGAAAATTTTTAAGAAGGGGAGAATTGTGATAACACCAAATAAATGAGGTGCCCATAGCAAAAAGGGTGAAAAGAACATTAACCGGTTCAAAGAAGCTTGAACCGGCAAATGCCGGTTAATATGTATCGTGGCGATCCTACGTTAAGCGGCGCCCGATAATATCTAAGTCGGAGAAGCCGTGGTTCATTCCAAGCTTTCCCCGATTCCGCACTTACCGCAGAAGGCGAGCGGAAGCCGCACGACGCCGAAACCGCCGAGCCTCACCGGAAGCTCGTTTCTCCTCCGTTCTCCCTCATTCTTCTTCCATTTGAAAGGTAATCTCTTCCTCTCGAGTCCTCTTGTTTCCTTTTCCAAGATTTTTCACGGATGGAAGTTATTATGATTCCTAGGGTTTAGGGTTTCTGAAACTTTTAGTTTGTTTTGAATGAAAAAATTTCTGAAAGGGATTTGTAACCTAAATCCATGAATTTCATGGGTATTGATTAAACCCTAGTTAGGTTAAATAATTATTGGAGGTTAAGGCGCCTTTCACTACCCTTATTTCCATAATAAAATCGTTAACCATGGAACCCTAAACGACCCTTGACCAAATTAGGCCAAGTGGGGTCGTCAAGAATGTTTTGAGGTTTTAATTACAATTAAAACATCAACTTATACCTATTCTTAATTATTTTTTTACTAGGAAATGGCGTCGAGAGGTGGTGGGAAACAAGGTGATGACGGTGGTCGAAGGGACAAGGGAAAAGGAATTGCTAATGTGAGTTCTCACATTTACATAATTTCTTAATTGCTTAAGGGTTCAATTATATATTGTGTTTATGATATGTATTGTAAGGATATGCAAAGAAATCGCATAATAAAGAAAATGAATAACATAAAAGACCACGTTTAAGGAAGGAAAATCACTCAGTTAAAGTAAAAAGACAAAACAGTAGCATGGGCTAAGTTAAGGGTTAACCCAACAGTGGAGGTGGGGTGAATGTCCTCCCAATCATTATGTAATGAAAGTTAACGTGCGAATATGAAAAGGCACGTTAATAAATATGTGCGAATATGAAAAGGCACATAAGCGCGCTATACAAATGTTATAGATTGTTAATATTCCCTTAACATTGCCCGATAATAAAAGGAAAAGTAAAAGAGATAGTGATGAACAAATACAAATCCACATAAAAGAGATTTGCAACGTACCTGGATGAGAAAAGGATGAACGAAAGAAGAAAAGCTCAATAATAAGAAAATAATGTAAACATATATATATGACGCAATTATGAGAATAAGCTATAAAATCCTTACAATTAAAACATTTTATTAAAGGGAATTCATTTAGTCTTTGACTAATATAAATGTAACTAAAACAGGTAAAAACGGAGGCTACTCCCGTTAATCCTCCTGGCGCCCCTTCTCGTAAGGAAAAGATGTACAAGATCTGGATGGAGGTCATCACAGCTGTCTTTGGTTACATGGATGCCCACAAGGAAGCTTGCCGCGACTCTGACTGCCCCCACGATGAATTCCAGTTTTATTTTAAGTAGTCTACTCATGTGTGATAGTATAGTTTTGATCTGAGTTACAAGTATAGTGTATTATGATCAGGTTGTAAATCTTTAAATGTAACTCAGATTTTGTGATGACTCCGCTTTTGTGTTCATATACTGAGTCATCTATTAGATATGTATGATACTGTATCAGATGTTTCATAAATAAAGGAAGGTCGTGAGTTGCTTTTAGATTATATTGAGATTTTCTATCTTTCATATACCTGTTTTCGTTGATGTTTAGAAAAAAAAAAGAATCAAAAAGAAAGAAATTCAAATGAATTAAAAAGGGCAACGGTAACCTAAATTGGGACCGTTACACAATGGCTGGCGGATGTGGGATATGGAGGGAGCTGAATGGAGTGACAGAACAAAGAAGAGGGAGATGGTAATATCTAAGAGCTATCACCTAGGTTTTGTAGAGTCGGCACCACTTGATGACCGGCAAATCTCGGGAAAACCTCCAAAATTTGGATGAAACCTAAAACCAGCCCCTATACATATTTAAATAGATAAAGAATCTAAGGCAACCATTATGAACTATCTAGTTCAGCAATCGTAATAAATGCCAAATCTCTCAAAATAAAAACTAAAAATGCATATATATGTCGTTGTCGCTCTATACATGATTGCGTGCTCAGATCATCGAAATGATGACTCAATCAATACCTCCTGTGAACGTAGGCTCATGCTGGACCTTGTGGGCAACGACCCGCTCTCGAACTATGATCCTCATCAACTTCTTCTGCCTTAAAAGCATTTATCTTTGCTGAATGAAGATCATACTCGAGACGTATTCTCGGGGTAAGTTGATCTAACTCTGTGGGAGCCATTCAAGTGTTTTCAATGAGGGGGCAATCTCTCCAGTGACCAGGTACCTCGGTGTATCTCATGAACCGTTGGTGGTGTCAATAGAGCCGTTGGTGGTGTCAATGGAACCGTCGGTGGTGTCGATGGAACTGTCGGTGGTGTCGATGGAACTGCCGGTGGTGTCGATGGAACCGCCTGTAATGTCGATCGAACTGTTGGCGGTGCGCTGCTAGAATTATTGGTGTCTAAGTAATGGGTTAAAGGTGAAGCTGAAACTGTGGTAGATGGGTCTATGTGTTGGTATAAATGTGTGGATTTGTATACCATGTGGCTCAAAATAAGGTGTCAACTCAATAATAAACACAGTTGAGTACACATACTCTTAGGTATGTCGAGCTCATAGGAATTTGCTTTGATCCTTTGCACAATTCTCTAGGGGCTCATATAAGGACCCAACTCTCACAATATCAGAAGTATTGTCCGTTTTGGTTCATCCCAACCCATACTGAGTTGAACCGTACGATTTTGTCCTTTTTCACATGTGGCCTAGGAGCACTTCCCAGGAGGTCACCCATCCCAGAACTACTCCCACTGGAGCACGCTTAACCTTGGATTTTCCAACACTAACTCCACCAGTTTCTCCGAAAAGTCGCCTCTGATATTTGAGAATACGATTATTACTTAAGCTCAACAACTTTCTCTCCAATTCTGATGTGAGATCTGGTTTATTCTTGCATCTCTTTTCACCTAGAAGCCTGTCATGAGTTATTTTATCTAGGCTTCACTGCCCCCAAAGCACTTCCTGCCCTCATCGGATCGCCCTCATTGGATTCAGGATATTACAGGCCCACCAACTTCCGCTCGGTTTGTCCCCAAACCACTCATCGTACTGTAGGAGGTTTGGCTCTTATACCATTTGTAACGACCCAACCCTCATAATATCAGAAGTATTGTTCACTTTAGTTCATCACAACCTATGCTGAGCTGAACCTCACGGTTTTGCCCTTTTCCACAGGTGGCCTACGAGCATTTCCCAAGAGGTCACCCATCCTAGGACTACTCTCACAGAGTCTCACTAGAGCACACTTAATCTTAGAGTTTTCAACACTAACTCCACCAGCTTCTCCGTAAAGGCGCCTCTGATATTTGAGATAACAATTAATACTTAAGCCCAACAACTTTCCCTCCAATTCCAATGTGAGATTCGGTTCATTCATGCACCTCTTTCCCCCCAGAAGCCTTCCATCCTTGAAGCTTGTCAGGAGCTACTTTATCTGGGCTTCACTGCCCTCAAAGCACTCTCCGCCCTCATCTGATTCAGGATGTTACAACTCATTTGCCTAACATTTAATTTTTTAGTTGTTCCTTGGAGGAACCTCTCAGCCGAGCATGAACCATCATACTCATCTTCTCTTAATTTTTGATCCCTCCTTTGACTATTTGCATAAACTTTAGTTTCATTATTAATTGCATTTTTTCGTCGAATGGATTCATTCAACTCATGCAGATGGCGAACAAAAGACTGAACTAAACTAATTCACTGGGAAGAAACTCAATAAGAATGGGAATGAGGTCAATAGGTTTCATAGGATTATACTTGGGTTATATGTGAAATGGATTCACTCATGTGAGTTATTGATTGAAATGTTGTAGGCAAACTCAGTTATCGATAAAACAGAATCCGAAGTCAACATGTGCTCTTCAACTAGACATCTTAAGAGATTGTCTAAACTTCTATTAACAACCTCGGTCTGTCTGTAAATCTGAGGATGGTACGCCGAAGAAAATCTAAGGTCGTGTTTGTCTTCCTCGTAGCGTCTTCCAAAAATTATTCATGAATCTAACGTCGTGGTCAGGCACTATGGTCTTACGCAGACTACGTAACCTAAAGGCATCTCATACATGTCGAAACATTAGTCCATACTCATATCCAATCACTAAAAGTTTTCTGGTCCAGCTGACTATCGAAGGAAGGGGCATCCAAGCAAGCACGACGAATAATGTTCGCCCTTTGCAGAGTGACCTCTACAAGATTCTTGATAATCACTATATAATTCATCTCTGCCATAGCCAAATTGTGTTGGGGTGGCAAGATCCCTATGGAAATGATGTTGGGGTTGATGGTACTTCTCCTGGGGACAGGGGGTCTGTCGGAAATGTACCATGACGATGATCATTAGCGGGTTCAAAATCCCTTCTGCAAAGATTTGTCTAGCTTGACGTGTAGTGGGAGCTGGGATGCCACGCTCTTCTTCTTGGAGATATACACAAGGTTTAATGGCCCCTCGCCGTTGAGGTGTAGTGTGATTTGATCCTCTAGGATTCTCTAGATTTTCTTTTCTATTGTTAATAGTAGCTACATCATGCCAAGGTCGTCAAATTGGGCATCTAAATGATTGAAACTATCCATCATAAATCTTTAGAAATTAGCGGGAGTCATATTTATATTCGAATTGGTTGCCTGGCCATCGACGACGTTAGGACCTAACATGGATTTTTGAAATATCCCACCATTACGGAAGCATAAATGTGACCCTAACTTTTAGCTCTAATACCAAATTTTACATAGGCTGGGGCAGCGCGTGTGACTATATTCTATGAAACCCTAATAGTGCGGTATTGGGGAAACCTAACTATTGCCATAGAATGATGCAACAGGCAAAGATCCTTTTCGGCAATAATTTACAAATTAATAATAAAATTTTGTCAACGCGCTTGATCACAGAATGATTTAGAAATAAGGGGATGCAAATTAGGCATGTGCTCTCATTGAGAGCATTTTTAAATTCAAATGTGTGGAATAGGGCTTGCAAGTCGGTGCAAAATTATAGAGATAAATAGACCACGAAAGCTCAAACAAAAAATATAATGTAATGGTTTTAAAAAAAGGTCAAACGAAAAATAATTTGCAAGTAAGAAAAATTCATGAAATAGAACATTATAGTTCTATTTAGTACTCCCCCTGATTCTTAAGCTTTTTTGTGTGCTAAAGTGCGACCCCAAACACTTTTATAATACAATTATATGTAGGGGTGTGCAAAAAAGAAATGAGAATCGAACCGAGACCGAACTGAACTAGGTGGTTAATGTCAGTTCTCACTTGTTTTGGTTTGATTTTTGGTTCCACAAAAATTAGAATTGGTTAGTTTGGTTTAGCTCTTGGTTCCTATGTTCGGGTACCCAACAACCTACCCGAAACTAGATTGTATGCATTAGTTCTATGATTTATCAGCAAATTTTGAGGTTTTAGATCACAACCATGGCAGTGGGAAATTCCACGGAGAATCTAATAGAGATGCATCTGATGACAAAATAAGAGATGACATTTAGCTATCTGGTACTATAAGTGGAGGAAGCATGTCTCTTTTTTGCATCATGCAAGCCCATTAACAAGAAAGAAGGATTATATTTTCATTGCTCATTTTTTGTTTAAATTATAATAGAAAAGAAATTAATTAAAGCATGGGTAGAATTGAGAACCGAACCGAGCTTTTTGGTTTGGATCTGATTCTATATTTTAGGTATATGGGTCGGTTCCAGTCCTAAAAAGTCAGAACCAAACCCACATGAATCGATTCATAGTTTTGGATGGAACCGATTCGAACTAACCCGAGTTGCACCCCTAGCTATATGAATGTTCTGATGTGGGATGAAATCATCAACATAACAACTCATGTGTAGGAATTTTGGCCTCTAACACTTGGACTTTTTTTTAATTGGTGATGTGGGAGAGGTTTGTTGGGTCTAACCTTCTTTTGCTCCATGTATGAACACAAAAATCCACCTTAAAACCAATTGCTTCAAGCTCGATGCATATGTTCTAACAAAAACCATTTTTGAAAGGTCAAAATGAGGCACCAAAATTAGCACTTCTCAAGAAAATTGGAGTGTCTACTTTAAATCCATGTATACTTTTGAAGTTTAATGTATATTGAACCGGATGTGTTTTTTTGATAATTCGTACATATGGATTATGATGGGAAGCACATTTTACGGGCGGGTCGGCCTTTATCGGACCCGCCCGAGTCTACTTGCACGGGAGGCGAAGTTAGGATCATCGGATGGACGGTTCAAGCCGATAGTCGGGTTCAGAATGACGACGATATATTTTTGGTGTTTTTATATACTTTTTATATTTTAAATTTTTATTTGATGTTATTTATTGATTTTATGTTCCGGGCGATCGTGGTCATCCATAGTGGGTTCTAAATCTATAAATAAGGGTATATGAGTTGATTTTCAAACATCGCAGAATTTGGAAAGAAATTTTGGACTCTCGCGGTCTCCCGCGATGCTGATTCCATGGATCCTTGGTGTCGAAGCCAAGGTAACTACCTACCCTCTACCTATAACTACATTCTCATCCATAACCGCCCATAACTTCCTCACACAACCTAATAACTACCAAGTAACTACCAAAGACTACCCATAACTGTCGCAGCCCCTCTCCCAAAACCATCATTGCTACCTACCAACTACTTCATAAATCATAAATGTTGGAGTTATCATATTTATTAGTTAATATTGTTGTCTATGTATTAGAGTCACTAGGTTTATGAGCATTTCAGTATTTGGCTCTGTGTTTAATCCCGCATAGGTTATTCATGTTTCTTGTGTTCTTATAATCATTTAAATACCCCTTAAAAGGGAAGAATATATTTGCACTTTCTATTTTCTTCTCCATAGTTCGACATGGCATCAGAGCAAAAAAAAATTCTTCCGGGAATTTCTCTCAGTACTGTAAGTGTTGCACCTTCTTCGCATCGAAGAAGGATTCAACTGCTGTCAAGGCTGCTCGCTTACGCTTCTGATCAGTGATCTATACTCTATGGTCCTTGATGATTGACGAAGGATTCTGCTTAAGCTTTCATCGCTGATTCCATCGGCCGACCACATCGCAAATCCCGTTTTCCAATCTCGTCGTTGATCCCGTTTATCGATCCTGTTACAAATGTCATCTACCAATCCCATCGCAAATCTCGTCGAGCTAACGAAACTACTTCGACAATGAAGGGAAGACGCCTCATCTCGCTCTTCGACGACGATCTCATATAACTCTTGTGTGTCTTCCTGCGTGTATTTGCACATGCTCCTCCTTAACGTCAATCTCCCTGCTACTTGATCTCCCTGCGCTTCATTCTCTATTGTCGCCTCCTCTCGAGCAACATATAATACTCCAACTTGCTATAGTCAATCGATGGGCTTTTCCAGATCAATGTCGACCTTGTCAACTTGCTGCAGAACACCCGATGATTTCCTCGACAACAATCCATTCCTAGATCCGTCTCCGCTGCTCATCAACGAACCTCTACTTCTTCTAGATGATGGAGTCATTGCTTCAAGGGTGTTATCCTCTTGCTGATGATGGAGCTTCTTGATGATTTGGTCGTCTTTGTGTCTTCAACAGTCTTTAGTATTGTCCTTTTATGTGTCGTCCAAATGTTTTTTTGTGTTTCATGTGAGGGGGGGTGTGACAGACGAAGCCGACTCGGCCCTGACTACGGTTGACCCCACATAGTAGAATTCATCCGAGCAAACTCCCCCCCATGTTGGATATTTGTCATCATGCTGGTATTTCCTGACTCTCGCCTTAGTCTCATGCGGTATACCAAGCTTCTGTCTGTGTCTTTGATGTAGCTCGTTGCATCTCCCCTATTTCCTTATTTTGATAGGTACATGTATTAATTCTAGTATAACTTTCTATGTAGATGCCTCGTTGTGTCTTTAAATTTACACACTCGACCCTCACATTTTTCGCTACCATGTTTGTGTTTGTGGTATTGACTGATGGAATCGTGTGTTGCTTGTGTGATTTGTGCACTAATGTCGTCGCACCCTGAGTCACCACCGATGTCCATCCATTCCCATCTCTACCTCAATTACCTTTATCAACGCATGACATTTTCAAGTTGTGGGTAAAACCCTCCAGCTTGAGGGGGAGTGGAGTTATCACATTTATGAGTTAATATTGTTGCCTTGTCTATGTATTAGAGATTCAAGATGTATGAGTATTTTCACATGGGCTATTCATGTTTGTTGTGTCATTGTAAACTTGTAAATACCCCTTAAAGAGAAGATTATATTTGCACTCTCTATTTTCCTCTCCAAACTTCAACAATAACCACCCCAACTTTCCCTAACTACCTCCATCCATTAACATACTACCCGCTCAGAAAAATTACCACCCAATCCCTCCATTAACTCTATTAAATCCGCATTGTAACTGCTGTTTTTAGGCAATTTTACTGCCTCCAACACAACCAAATCCCCTTGTGCCCCATCCAGATGTCAATTGGGGATTAGTTATTTTGTTTCCTCTGAATCCTAGCCCATGTTACCCCTCAAAATCCTTACCTTGGCTTTTAATTTGCTATTGCCTGACTCCCGGAGCCTCCAAGAACTCTGCCTCCCCTTCAAGTTACCTAGACGACATCTGCCTGAGCCAAAAATTGTTGATTGACACCTGTAAACTGCTCGTCCCAGCCCCCAGTCACCTCACACAACCCTTCCCTCTCCTTCCCCACAACCCCATTATTTCCCAATCACCACATTAGCCTCAAAACCCCTGAACCTCTTATTACAGCAGGAAAACATCCACAGAATTCTGAATTGTCTGCAGGAATTGCGAACACAACGTAATCCAGTTCTCAAATCAGTCCCCTTTCACTTCCCCGGACTCCAAGTACTTGTGTAAGTTGTAATTTGAAATCTTATATTATTGTGTTGAATACTGATTGGAAACCATATAATTTGGGATCTGAATTCACAAATTCGAACAAATTTGTTCAATTGTTGTTCTATTTGAAATACGAATTCGCAAAGCATTTTGTGGAAGCACTTTTTGTTCTAATTCGGCTAGCAATCGTTTGTTTATCTAATATGCTACTTTCAATTGTGATTGTTTGTAATTCCTTTATCTAATATGCTACTTTCAATTGTGATTGTTTGTAATTCATTTATCTAATATGCTACTTTCCATTGTGATTGTTTGTAATTCCTTTATTATATTCAGAGCTTATTGCTAATTTATTCGGTGGACACTTGTATGAACATTGCATCACTATTAGGTTTTCCCACAACACAGTACACACCAATATACATTCATTGGAGTTTACCGTATGGCATGCTCACTACATTTGTCCTACGTGAGATTATATTGAGCATAATATGCAAGTGTGGCGATATAGTTTATTTTACTACTCCCCAAGTTAGAATAAAGGTATCGGGCCCGTGTTCTCGAGTTCCTTTATAAACTTTTTTGATTCGGCATCTAGTTTTTTAGAAAAATATTTGATGAACGTGATTGTTATGAACCATCGTTTGTGATTGCCCGACCTCACCTAAGGAACTTCATCCACTTTTATGTTCAAAACTAGTGTTTTTTCTTGGTGGCGGTCATAACCATGGTCATGTCAAACATACATTCTATAATTGTGGCATTGTCCAAACTCATCGGAGCAAAAACATCGCGCCAAACAGAGCCTTGGACATGATATCAGCATGTGCAAATAGTAGAATAGAGAGAAATTGTACTAAGTTGCCCTAATCCGGGACAAGTAAACATATATATAGGATACAACACACATGACATATCACGTGTAATGAGCAGTGGGAAAAATAAATTTGAAATAATGTGTATATTCAACTCTTCCCCTCAAGTTGGGAATATATATCAATCATCCCCAACTTGATTGTATCGTTCATGAAGTTGTCACAGCTTAACCCATTGGTGATGACATCGGCTAGTTGATCATACGAATTCATGAACGGAGTACAGATATTTCTCTTGTCTGAGTGATCTTTGATGAAATGTCTGTCAACTTCAACGTGTTTTTTCCTATCATGTTGAACTGGATTGTGTGCAATATTGATGGCAGTTTTGTTGTCGCAATAGATAGTAACTGGTTTGTTCCCCCTGAGACCCATATCTTGGAGAATTGTCTTCAACCATAACCCCTTACATACTCCTTGTGCCATAGCCCTATACTCTGCTTCGGCACTTGAGCGAGCAATAACATTTGTTTCTTATTCTTTCAGGAGACAATCCACCCATAATTGAGCAATACCCAGTAGTAGACTTTTTATCGTCTTTAATACCAGCCCAATCAGCATCTGTAAACACTTTAATTTCCAAAGGTTGGTTTGCAGATAACAGAATCTCACGTCCTAGAGACTTCTTGAGGTATCTCAATACGCGATATGCATCCTGTTGATGGCGAATTGTGGGAGCGTGCATGAACCTACTTTGGACACCCTCGACATATGTAATATCAGGACGAGTATGAGATAAATATATGAATCTTCCAACCAATCGTTGTTGCCTTGAAACATCAACTTTCTCCCCACTAGTATCAGCATCAATCTTGTGATTAGCCTCAATAAGTGTATCCACGGGAGCATACCAGTTTCCTCAAGAAGATCAAGGTTATAATTTCTCTGAGAGATGAAGATCCCCCGACGAGACCTCACAACTTCAATTCCCAATAAGTATTTCGTCCCTAGATTTTTGACTTCAAATTCTTTGCTCAATTGTTCTTTCAAGTGCATGATCTCCTCTAGGTCATCTCCTGTAATGAAGATGTCATTCACGTATACAATAAGTATCGATATTTGAGCTCCTCTCCTCTTGATAAAGAGAGTATGATCGGTTTGTCCTTGAGTATAGCCTAGTTGAAGCATGGTTTTGTTAAACCATCCAAACCAGGCTCTAGGGGACTGTTTCAGGCTATATAGGGATTTTTGCAGACAGCAAACCTTTTCATTGGACTCTTCCTTCTTTGATAAAGCCAGGATGGATAATCATGAAGACTTCTTCTTCCATATCACTATGCAAGAACGCATTTTTGACATCAGCTGTTGTAACTCCCACCCATGATAAGCAGCACAAGAGAGGATCACACGAATAGAATTCATCTTTGTCACAAGGGCAAAGGTTTCTTGGTAGTTAATTCCTTGGGTCTGGGTATACCCTTAAGCGACCAAGCGTGCTTTATGTCGCTCCACCACCCCATCTTGGTTCTGCTTAACAGAGAAAATTCAGCGTGATCTAACTGTTTGCTTCCCAGGGGGAAGACTTGTATGGCGTCATATTCCATTTTTTTCTAAGGCACGCATCTCTTCTTCCATAGCCTGTTTCCACTCAGGTATCTAAACAGCCTCCTGTCAGGTCTTAGGAATCACAATAGAGGAAAGAGATGAGATAAAGGCTTTGTGAGCCTGAGAGTGGTGATGGTAAGAGATTTAATTGGCAATGAGGTGTTTAGTGCCACCAATATTACCTTTAAGACGAGCGAGGGAACATGGAGGTCGTCATCTGAATCTGGAGCAGAGGCAGGCACTGACACAGGTGGAACATCCATGAACGGTACTTGCTCAGCGATCCGAGGTCTACGAGAGTATGTATATAATATAGGAGGAATAGACGTGGGAGGAACATAAGCAGTGATGGGTGAACTGGGTGCAGGAGGAGGGGAAATATGAGGAGAAGCAACAATCGGGAGTGGAGAGTCGATGGTCCCGTCACTACTACTACTCTTCTCCCCCTGACGAGGACCAAAATATAACTCCCCCTCACGAATGGTAACATCAACAGTGCAGTAATAGCGACATGTAGGAGGGTGATGACACTTATACCCTTTGGTGGTAGGAGAGTAGCTCACGAAAACACATCTGAGGGAGCGAGCATCCAGTTTATCACGATGCGGGGTATGAACATGAACAAAGCAAATGAAACCAAAGATGCGAGGAGCGATGTGAGAGGTGTGGACAATGTTTTTTGCTAAACGGAGGAGGGGCGTGTCATCAGAAAGGGAACGAGACGGTAGACGATTAATGAGATGAGTGGCAGTCAAAACCGCATCACCCCAATAGGACTTGGGAAGGTTCATGGCAAGTAACAAACATCGAGCAACCCTTAGTAAGTGCCTATTTTTCCATTCGGCGACCCATTTTGAGAAGAAGTGTGGACACATGTGGTTTGGTGAATAATGTCATGTTCGGCAAGATAGACACCAAACGCGTCTCGATCATCATACTCCCTACCATTTTTACTACGAAACACACAAATTGTGTCGTTGAACTGTGTCACAACCATTTGATGAAATGATCGAAAGCAAGTAGCATGTCACTCTTCCTTTTTAACAAATACAGCCAAGTAATACGAGAATGACAATCAATAAATGTAACGAACCATTTATAATCAGATAAATATAACACAGGAGAAGGACCTCAAACATCAGAATTTATAACATCGAAAGGACAGGAATTAGGAAAAGAAACATGGCTGAGACTATAATGAGCATGTTTTGAGAGTTCACAGGTGTCACAATTAAACGATTTAATTAAACAACTGAAAGCAGGAAACAGTTTGGTATGACATAACACAGGAGGGTGGCCAAGACGCAGATGCCAGCGCTGGATGTCATGTAAAGTCAGAGCACTTGTGGAGGAGAGAGAATTAGGAGACAATGGCTGGTTCAGCAAGTACAGACCGTCAACAGTCCTACCACTGTCAAGCATTTGTTTCGTATCCAGATCCTGAAATGCACAAACATCAGGAAAAAAGGTTACGGAGCAATTTAAAGAAGCAGTTAAGTTTCTAATGGAGAGAAGATTGTAAGGAAATGAAGGGACATGCAACACCGAAGAAAGAGATAGGTTGGGAGAACATGTGATGGTTCCTTTGCCAGCAATAGAAGAAAGGGAACCACTGGCAACAATAATCTTATCACGACCAGAGAGAGGAGTATAGGAGGTAAAACCTGAGACAAAGCCAGTCATGTGATTTGTCGCACCCGAGTCGATAATCCACTCGGAAGAGGATGAAGACACGGCATGAGCAATGGAGATACCTGAAGTCGCAAACACGGTAGTGGCAACAGTCGATGTAGTGTCAGAATGAGAACGCAGCATATGGCAAAAGGACTCTAACTTCATAGCAGAAAGGCCCCCAGAGTTGTCCTCATAAACCTCAGTTAAATGCGCAGAATACGGTGTGCGGGCACCAGTCTGACGACCACCACCACGATGAACACCTCTCCCACGAGCACCAGAACCCCGGCCAGAGGGGGCAAGATGAGGGTGTAGACGAAAACAAACGTCCTTAGTATGCCCTTTCTTCCCACAGTGGTTGCATAAAGGAAGAGATTTGTGTGCAATCCCAGCAAGAGCAAGAGCAGATTGGTCGATAGAGGAACCAAGAGATCGGCGACATTCTCATCACTGAGGAGCATACTAAAGGCTTCCCTAAGAGAGGGAAGAGAGAGGACATGCAGGCGAATCGCATCAAACTCCATATTGAGCCTCATAAGAAAGACGTGAACCCGAAAGCGGTTTTTATCCTTTTGAAGAGCCTGCACATCAGCAGTGCAAGCACGGTAAAGGTGTTGAAGTAATCCAGCTCCTGATACAGTCGTTCGAACTCAGAGTAGTAGGCAGAGACAGACATGCTTCTCTGCTTCAGCTCCAAAACGCCGCGAGTGAGCACATAAATCTGCGTCAAACTGCCTATCTGAGAGTAGGTGTCACGGTCCCTTTTCCAAATTTCATGAATAGAATCTAGAAGCATGTAGTTGTGATACACCTGAGGGGACATAGAGTGAAGTAATCACGAGACAACCAAAGAATTGTCTGCATCCCATTTTCTCCATGAGGGATCAGTACGTGATGGCTCAACAGTGGTACCATAAATATGTCCATATAGCCAGTGACTGTGAATAGCATGTTGTGTCGCCCTGGACCATTCAAGGTAATTTGTGTCATCCAAGGCAACAGTAGTGATCTTTAAAGATCCATATTGGTCGTGGATCCGAGGAGGATCTGCAGAGGGACCATGGAGGGCACCCAGGTGGGGAGACGATGAGATTTTGGAGGAATCACCCATCGCTGACCATCCGAAGGAAACTAGCAAGGCGAAGAACTCAAAAATGGAAGAAACCACATCCTACGAGTGTCCCTTACATCGCATCACCGAAAAGAACACCGGAGGAAGGACCTGCATGAGCGCGGCGGAGGCGGACGCGTATCGTGTGTTTCCCTCTGATACCAAGTAGAATAGAGAGAAATTGTATTAAGTTGCCCTAATCCGGGCCAAACAAACATATATATATATATATGATACAATACACATGACATATCACGTGTAATGAGCAGCGGGAAAAAAATAAAGTTGAAATAATGTGTATATTCAATTACTTGTATACTATGGTCTGTTCTTCATATAAGTCTGCTCAGAGCATCAAAAGATGGAGTCTTACTTTAAAATTCCCGTGCAGAAGAAAATACCGTTGATTTCATTGAGAGCGGAGGAATCAAGGAGCTTCTTCGTATATCAAAGGAATCTTCGAGAGAAGATATTTGTAAACTTGCGAAAAAGGCTTTGAAGTCAAACTCTGCTTTTCTGGTGGAGCTGCAATAGGTATGAAACAATTTTCCTGGTTCATTTATTTATATGTAATCTCGTGGAATTTAATTTAGGCATAAACTTCATTCAATCTGTATCACCTGTAACCCTGTTGTATGTGGATAGTGTAAATGCAGTTTTTGTTGTAATTCTACCATTAACTGTACAGCTTCCCTGACTTATATATTAGTGTGTGTGTGTATATGTGTGTACATATATAGGAATAATTATCAAAATTTTCCCTGGAAGTTAGCATAATTACAGATTGCACACCTCTTACTTTTGAAATTACAAAAACCTCCACTGTAAGTTTACATTTCATAACATCTTTGCACAAAAATACCCCATGGAGTAAATTTTCAGGGGAATCTTTTTGTGCATGCATGTTATGAAATGTAATCTTACAGGAAAGTTTTTTATAATTTCAAAATAAAAGGGGTGCAACCTGTAATTTAGCAAACTTAGAGGGGAGGTCCCAGTAAATGATCCTGTGTGTGTGTATAATAAAATAGTTGGGAGATGAACAGTGTGGGTCGCTCATCGATTGCCTGTGTTTTCGCTATTCACCTTTTTATTATATAATATCTGAACAAAAAAATTTAAATTATAAGAATTCATAACAAACACTATTTAAAAAAAAACATATTTAGAAACATAAACTCTATTTCTAAACTAAGCATAATTTCTCTTCCCATAACTTGCAGTGGAGTTTGGAAAAGAATAATACAGCAACTTCCAAGTGGTACTATTGCAAAATTTCAAATTAAACTTCACCGAGCATTTTTATTAAATCGTTAATGCTCTTCAAAAATTACAAAGTTTCACTAAGCATTTTTTATTTCTCTTCTTTTATGGTAAGACGGGGAACACCTAATAACTAATGTATCCGTTCATGAGTAAATTGGTTGCGAGTAGCGTCCACCAGAATATGCTTCTTAGGGGAGGAGGTTCTCATGCTCATACGAGAAGTCTCCCTTAGTAATCGCTAGATTAGTACAACAATCCATCATTTTGAAACCGGAACTCGGTTCCTTGACGAGTTCAGACCCAATGGGGGGTAGCTTGCACCTACTTCTCTCAAGCGAGAGAACCTGGCCAGCTGCTTGGAACTAAGAGACAAACCCCAAGCTGTAGCGAGGAGGTCCCGCCACACTCCCAAAAGATCAAAGAGAGCTTCCTCCCCCCTCACCAATATTGAGTTGGGCACCTTGGAGGGTCTTGAGAGCACTCGTCGACCAGAGTCAGCCTTGGGGGAGGGGAAAGCAAGAAGAAGTTCCCCCCCCCCCCCAGGGTGCCCATGGGGGTCTATTTATAGTTTTCCAAGTTTGTCCTGCAAATAGCTTCCTCCCCCCACACGCCTTTTGGTTTTACTATACGCAGCCCAAAACGGTCTGCCAACAGCGTAACTCCGCTATTTGGAGGGGCTATTAGCAGACCTAAAGAGGTATCCTAGGGTTGGCGAGTGCCGGGTGAAGTTGGGACTCGCCACTCGCCCCGAACCTGGAACTCGCTCCTGGGGGGCTGCACTCGCCCCAGGGAGCCTGTAAGAAACGCTCGAAGATGTATTTATTTTGTAATCTATCGTTGTGAAAATAATATCCCCGATGATGAAATATGATATCAGTGCCGATGCAATGTGCACAGTATTTTGGATGTTCGGATATTTGTTTCCACCGTTGAGTGTACTGCTGCTGAATAATACGATTTTGATGACGAAAGAGCGAGTTGTTGTCGTGCTGCTTTTTAATGATAAATGTATTGAAACCGATGTTGTGGTCTTGCCGTTGGTAGAGTACGATGTCATTCTCTGTATGGATTAGCTATCAAATCGAGAAGCCGTCATTAACTGTAAAATGAAAGAAGTGGCATTCAAATGCCCAGATGGAAGTCCGATGATCTATAAAGGTCTGGGCGAAGTTGCAAAAACCAGGATCTCGGCAATGAAAGCCAGAAAAATGGTGCGGAAAGGCTGTGAGGCCATTTTGGTAATGATTAAAGAAATGAAAGAAGAAAAGAAAGAAATTACGGTTGTGCATGTAGTGCGGGAATACGTGGATGTATTCCCAGAAGAGTTACCTGGTGTGCCTCCAGCCAGAAAAGTGGAATTTGAAATTAAGGTTACTGAAGGAGCTGCTCCTGTAGCAAAAACTCCGTATCGAATGGCGCCAAAAGAATTGGCCGAATTGAAAGTGCAATTGCAAGAATTGTTTGTTAAGAAGTTTATCTGACCGAGTACCTCACCTTGGGGAGCTCCAGTATTGTTTGTGAAAAGAAGGATGGATCTCTCCGTTTATGCGCCGATTATCGCGAGCTGAACAAGTTGACAATAAAGAATAAATATCATCTGCCGCGTATTGATGATTTGTTCGAGCAGCTGGTGGGCGCCCGTGTATTTTCAAAAATTGATCTTCGATCAGGATATCACCAGCTGAGAATTTTAGAGGAAGATGTCTTCAAGACAGCATTCAGTACCAGGTATGGACATTTTGAATTTGTGGTTATTCCTTTTGGCCTAACGAATGCTCCTGCCGCTTTTATGGCTTTGATGAATTGTGTGTTTAAGGAATTCTTGGATCAGTTTGTGATAGTGTTTATCGATGATATATTAATATATTCAAAGACAGAGGAAGAGCATGCTCAGCACCTGCATCAAGTCTTGCAAGCAGTCAGAGAACAACAGTTATACGCCAAATTCTCAAAATGTGCCTTTTGGTTTACTGAGGTGGCCTTCCTAGGTCATGTGATAAATGCAAAAGGGTTAGTTGTTGATCCAGCCAAAATTGAAGCAATAATCAACTGGACTCAACCAAAATCCGTGACTGAAGTACGAAGCTTTTTGGGCTTAGCTCGTTATTATCGAAAATTTGTCCAAGGATTTTTCGAAGCTAGCCCTCCCTCTGACATAATTGACTCGAAAGAACGTAGTGTTTACGTGGGGGGATGATTGTCAGCAAGCATTCGAAGCCTTAAAGGAAAGATTAACGACAGCGCCAGTATTAGTGATGCCTGAGGGCTCAGATGGTTTTCAAATTTATAGCGATGCGTCACATAAAGGATTGGGTTGCGTGTTGATGCAACGTGGAAAGGTGATTGCCTTTGCCTCCCGACAACTAAAGGATGTTGAAAAGAATTACCCAACACGTGACCTGGAGTTAGCAGCGGTTGTGTTCGCCTTGAAAATTTGGCATCACTACTTGTATGGTGTTCGATGTGAGATATTCACAGATCATAAAAGCCTGAAATATATTTTTGATCAACGGGAAATCAATTTACGCCAGAGAAGATGGCTGGAATTTATTAAAGACTATGATCTGGATATTCAATACCATCCAGGTAAAGCAAATGTGGTCGCAGATGCATTGAGCAGAAAGAATATTACTGCGTTGTCAGTGCTACCGCAATATAATAGGAAGCTTCTTTTTATGCTTCAGGAAATGGAAATATGCGTAATTTGTACGCCTGAAGAAAAGCAAACACAACTATTCCAGATGCAGATCCAATATTCACTTAAAGAGAGAATCTGAAAAGCGATACCTCAGGACCTCTTCTTAATGGGGATATTTGAAAAATTGAGAAAGGGAGAATTGAGTGCCTTTGTTGAAAAGGATTCTCTATTACTCCTGAATGACAGATTATGTGTACCTGATGCTGATAGCCTTCGAAAAGATATCTTGTATGAGGCCCATAATACGTCATATTTGATTCACCCGGGTCGAACAAAGATGTACCACGATTTGAAACAGAACTTCTGGTGGCCACATATGAAGAAGGATGTCATTCAGCGTATTGCACAATGTCATACCTGTCAGATAGTGAAAGCAGAACATGAAAAACCTGTTGGGTATCTTCGATCTCTCCCCATTTCGGAATGGAAATGGGATGATGTTGCAATGGATTTTTTCTTTGGCATGCCTCGCAGTAAAGCTGGGAATGATGGAATTTGGGTCATTATTGACCGATTGACAAAGAGCGCCCATTTTATACCGATCAAGCAAAGCGGGCCGACGGAAAAATTGGTGGAACTCTATGTAAATGTAATCGTGAGATTATATGGTATTCCGCGTACAATTGTGTCAGACTGTGATGGACGGTTTACGTCTGATTTTTGGCGACGCGTGCACAACAGATTGGGAACAAAATTGTTGTACAGTACTGCCTTCCATCCGCAAACAGATGGCCAGTCGGAACGCACCATCCAGATGCTAGAGGATCTATTACGAATGGTGGTGGTAGATTTGAAAGGCTCTTGGGAAAAATATTTGTCGCTAGCTGAATTTGCTTATAATAATAGCTATCAAGCAACGATCAAAATGGCCCCGTTTGAAGCCCTATATGGGAGGCGATGTAGAATTCCTTTGAGCTGGGCAGAAGATGGAGAAAAGAAACTGTTTCCGCAGAAGAGGACAGATAAAATTGTGGAGAAAATCCGCATTATTCAACAAAGAAAGAAAATCGCACAAGATCGTCAACAGAAATATTACAATGTCCGACATCGTCTGGTGGAATTTGCTGTGGGCGATCAGGTGTGTTTGAAGATAAAGCCGTTCAAAGGAATTTCCTGATTCAGACAGATTGGAAAATTAAGTCCTAGATATGTTGGTCCCTTTTCTGTGACTGAACGTCTTGGGGAGGTGGCATATCGTTTAGCCCTGCCTGCGGAATTGCAACGGTTGCACAATGTCTTTCATGTATCTGCACTCAGACGGTATATTCCGAACCCAGAGTTGATGATATCTGCCAGTGACATGCAGATAGAAGCGGATTTGTCGAGTCCGACAACACCTTACCATATTATTGATCGACAAAGCAAGAATCTTCGGAACCGACAGGTAAATTTTGTCAAAGTCTGGTGGAACGGTCATCCCGTTAAGGATGCTACTTGGGAGCGAGAAGACCTATTGAGAAAAATCTTTCCCTCTTTATTTGAAAATCACGAAGATGTTTGAATTTTCGAGGACGAAAATTCTGATGAGGGGAGAATTTGTAAGAAACGCTCGAAGATGTATTTATTTTGTAATCTAACGCTGTGAAAATAATATCCCTGATGATGAAATATGATATCAGTGCCGATGCAATGTGCACAGTAATTTGGATGTTCGGATATTTGTTTCCACTTGATATTTCATTTTTTTGTTACTTGCGACAGCCGCTTCGTTTTCATTTAAATGGTTTGAGTTGGCCGGAATTGATATAAACTGAATCTATGTTGGGGATTCTTGAGTTGGACCGGCTGTTACATGGTTGTTTTACTTGAAATTCATGTGTTCATTGTGGCTGTGCACTGTTGAACTGGTCGTGTTGACCGGCTGGATGTTTGATACTGTGGTTGTGCACTGTTGAACCGGTAATTTTGACCGACTGTTTGGGTTAGGCGGTGAGGCTCCCATGATATATCCCTACACTTCTCCTTTTCTTCTTCATTTCTTCATTTCGACGCTACGGAACCAGATGGAGCCGCTCCTGCGCCAATCCCTCTAGTCGCCTCAAATCTTCTCCGATTCGTACGATTTCTTCTCCTTTAGGAAGGTAATCTCCTTTCCTTCACTCCTTTTGTGTTGATCATGAGGTGTGTATACGGATTTGTGATGGATGAAAACCCTAGGGTTTGGGGTTTTGGTTTTACTTCATTCCTTTTCAACCTAAAGTTGGTTTTATAATTTTCCAAGCCCTAAATCTTGACTTTGAGCTCTTGTTGCCGGCTGTGAGGGCTGCCAGTTGTGCTGGCCGGCTGCTGTTAGTTTGGGGGTTTATTTTGTGCTTTCCAGCTGCTCTTTTGTAGGAGTCGTGTGTGCTGGCCAACTTTGTTGATGGAGGTTGTCTTAAACTGGAATTTACACCTTGTTAAGCTGCTATACGCAGCTCTTGACGTTGTAATTGAAGCAACCCTTGCGGTTGCGTATTGGAGCACCTTGGATAGAGATATGCTACATGGTGTACCCACTTTTTGATCACCCATGTTAGTCCTTCCCTAGACAACTCCTAGAGGTCGTAGTTGTGACCGTCGTAGAAGTTCACTCATAACTATTTATGGCGCAACCCTAAAGTAAATGATATTTTGATGCTGCAGAGGATGGCGTCCGGCGATAGACGTGACGTGAACCCTTCGAAGGACAAGGGCAAAGGAAAACTTGGGGTGAGTCCTTACTGCTTTTCTTCCACTTTTGTGAACTTAATTGTTTCATTTATTTGAATATATGAATCGCTGAATACGCTAACGTGACTTAGCGTGCGATAGAATTCTGAGGTGAACCAAATACAAATAAATCTTATTGTTGAAATAAACTAAATAAATTGAAATGATCGAATTTGAATTGAAAATGAGAACGCATCGACTCATCGAAATGCTAAGGGTCGGCCTAGTAGGGGGGAAAGATTCAGACTCTTATACCTCGTGAGGGGGGGTAGAACTCTCACACCTCGTAGGGGGGTCGAACTCCTACAGAATAAGATATGAATCCTATTAGGAGGCGTTGAAGCCTGTTGCGCGTAGAAGCGCCCTAAAATGGATAATGATAAGAAGGGTCGACGGACCCGGATAATTGAGCTATTTGAATGACCCTAAGTATTTCGAGAAATGAATTATGAATCAAGGAAATTAATAAAAGCAGTACAGCGGAAACATGAATTGAAATCAGAAATAGAATTGTTGATATTATTGAATGATACTTGGTCATGTAGATTTTATTACTGCTGACTCTCTTGTCTACTTGCAGTGCGAAGCTCCGAGTAAGGGTAAGGATTCACTTAGTTTTAAAAACTAATTGGTTCCTAATTTGGTTTTAGGAACCGAGCACCAGCGTACCAGACCCCGCTAGACGGGCCCAGTCAGAGGCAGATCGAAGACCAGTTGAAGACGTGGCTCGTCCACGGGTTAGCATGAGTTTAATTCTTGTGTTTTTGTTTATTATGGGTAGTGTAATAAATGTATACTTTTGTACCTGGTAGTTAGACAGTATATAGATATTCTGTATATAAATAACATATGATATTATGTTCCTGCTGGTACATTCTTTTTATATACTGCTGCGTGTACATATGTGAAAAACCCACTCAGAAATAATGAATTAAATTGTGGCGGTTTTTGGACAGTTACAGAGCCTGCATTTTTCCCCTGGGGGGCTACACTCGCCCCAGGGAGCCTGCATTTTTTCCCTCGGGGGCTGCACTCGCCCCAGGGAGCCTGGAACTCGCCCTTGGGGGGATGCACTCACCCCAGGGAGCTTGGAACTCGCCCCTGGGGGGCTGCACTCTCCCCAGGGAGCCTGGAACTCGCCCCTGGGGGGTTGCACTCGCCCCTGGGGGGTTGCACTCGCCCCCTGGAGCCTCTGGACTCTCCCCTGGAGCCTGCACTCTCCCCTGGAGCCTCTGGACTCGCTCCTGGAGCCTGCACTCACCCTTGGAGCCTCTGAACTCGCCCCTGGATAGGCAAGGTCCTCTAGGCCATCCTCGGTCGTTTCTGATCTTGACGAGTTACGGGTTATACACATCATACTATTGACAACCTCATAGACATGCTCGATGGTACAATCACGAACCGGAGACCCAATCTTTAATATCTAAACTTGCCCCCATTTGTTGTCAGAACAGATAGAAGAATCATTGATCCACTGAATAATCATCATTGCATCACCTTGGACAAAAAAGCGTTGGAATCCATGAACAAAAATCGCTTAATGGAGGCTCTCTTAAGAAGCACAAAGTTCAATAGTAGGAATAGATAAGCAATGAAAGCGAATGTCAATAGCCAATCAGACAAGACCCCGATAGTCCTTGATATCAATCCGGTACCCGCCCAACCCGACTTTTGTTCAAGGCACCATCGAAAGTTGAGTTTAACCAAGTCATCCTGTGGAGGTTTCTATAGCAAGAATTTTATGGAGAGCCGACGAATCAATCGCCCTCAAGAACCCCATTAAGGATAATGGGTCAAAACCCACTCGAGATTTCCACCTCTAATCACAAAAATTCCCTTAGCCGTCGTCACACCTCTTCTGACCAACACTACAAATTGAAGTAAGGCGTCTTCAAAGATCAAAGCATTGAGAACCTTCCAAACCTCCCAAAGTAAAATAAATACTAAGCACCATTTGACGGAAGCTACCATGAGATCCCCTCTTACAGTTGCTTGATCGGAGCGCAATAAGCATATGACTAAGAAATTGCCTTGAAGAAGCTCTATTAATCAGCAGAAGGGAGATACTAAAAAATTCTTGCACCTGTGGGCATGCAATAAATGAGTTGCATCCCGTAAGTCATGGCCACCGCGAGGACAGGTTGTAGAGATAGGAATTCCACGATCCGCAAGTAGGCTCCAAAATGGAAGACGGTTTAAACTCAGCTTTCAAAAGAATCATCTTATTCAAGGGGGTAAGGAGGACTTCTATATCCAAGAGGCACAAATAGCAACATGGGCAGGGTCCCTGAGGAGTATATCGTAAATCACATGCGAGAACACCCCAGTCGACCCAACATCCCCCACCCAAGATGCTCAAGGAAGTGCGTCTTGGAGAGGGGGAGGGGGGAATTCCGAATACAAAGCTCCTCGCCACACCAGGATAGAATTTTCGAACGATTCTAGCCTCCTTCGGTCATAATGAGATCAATCACCCAACCGATAGACTCCAATGTCTCCATATTCGTCAAAGTAGGAGTGTGAGAGATAGGGAAAGGTAGCACGCAAGCCTGGGGTGTGAATAGCCTTCTCATCGCCAACAACCCAATGAACCTTGGGAAGGTGAAGAATCTCCCTCCAAATGTGAGAGCAACGACTTGGGGCAGAATTCCCAGAGAGGTCACCCGGTAGAAGATACATGCTCTGAATAAGGCAAGTTCACATAAAATGTGAACATAGGGCAATATAACTATCATTTGCACAGTAGAAAACATGATTAGAGCACAAGACTGACTTGACAAAAACCAGTCGACAAGTGAAGGAGAGGTCCCCGAAGCGCCAACAAGCAATTTGACATTCAACCTTCTGGATCACAAACTCGAAGGATGCAGTGCGGAGCTTCTTTCCAGCAAGAGGAATGTCGAGAAAATTTGTGTCCAAACCTGGTGGATCTCCTCAATAGACATACAAGTAGATTCAGGAATAGAGCGACAAAATTGGAAATCCTACTTACAAAGGTTAACCGCATGCCCTAACATTTTGCTTGAGTAATAACTGGACTTTCATTCGCAGAAAGGAGGTGTGAGATGGGTCTGACACCATGAGAGCAGCGAAATCCTTCGTGAAGACCCTCCTGCTCCCTTTCGTTCAACTTATTGTCGAACATCTCGTATATATAAATACATATTATACATGTGTGTGTGTAAATAATAAATAAACAATGTACAACAGTACATTATCATTGGTCTGGGTTCTAAACATCAGTTAAAATATGAATCTGGAGGGTTTTTTTTTCAATTTACTTTTATTCAATTCCCAGCTATTCAAACATTCATTCATACAAATTGGATTTAAGATATCATGACTAAAAATAATTGCCATTTTATGCAAAGAATAGTAGTTGGCGCCTTGCCGAGAGTCCGATAACTTCTTTTTTCCGCCATATCTTCCAATTTCTCTTTCATTTTATATTTCTCTCCTTCCTTTCATGTTCGAGGGCTCCCAAAATGACGAGAAAGTTCGTGTTGAATATGGGTATGGATCAATGTTAGATGATGATGATGTATCCAAGATATGCAAAGAATATGAAATTGTTGAAATTGTTGCATGATGATGATAGAGCTAATATATTATGAAGTGTGAGAAGCTAACATTCTACTCGTGTTACGCCGGATTTCGACTGTGATTTCTTTTTCGGCTGGAAATGATTGAAATTTACAACCATTTTGGAATTATCCCGACACGGGTTGACTTGAACTTCATTGCGATTGTGGTATCCTGTATTATTTACTTCGGTCTCAAAAGAGTAGAACTGGAGTTTGGAGGGTTTTTTGTTGAATGTTTCTATGAAAAGACGGCGGTCCAATTTTATGATATTCCTAGACAGTGTTGTGGGTAGAGGCCAACGTGTCGATTGTATTTTTTCAGAGGAAGGAGCGCGTGTAGTGCAGGAGCCATCCGATGGCGCTTTAAAATTTGTGTTTTGCTTATTTTTTTGTTATTTTTTTTATTTTGTTAAAGCTTGTTAAAGCACAAACGTTAGATTTAAAGTTGGGCGGCTTGGATCTCTCACCCACTCCCAGAGGAGGGAACGCTACCCGTGCAGAAATATTACTCTATATTGTGTAATTTTCTGACTCACTGCAAAATATGTCAACATTACCTAGTCCAATTAATGTTTTAACGTTGGAAATATTTGTTTTTTTATACAATGGTTATACTTATTATAACCGTTGCATATTAATTGCGTGATTAATGTTTGCATTTTTATGAGACTCCTTTTATAAGAGGTAATTTTTTGAAATCGCGCACTCTCTAAGTTTTTTTTTCTTCTCGATCATTTGCAAATTTGCTTTGTTCGTCATGTTTGCTTCATCAAGTAGAAGTTTGGGATCTTTGTATTTCTTTAGTGTCTGCGTACATCGGAATTTGGAGGATCTAGTTAGGTGTTGTACCTTGGAGAAATGAGCATCTGTTGAAAACTCTGTCAGAGAATGATGCAACTTATTTAAGACAGTGATCACATATCTTACCCAAACTCGATTTATTGTTGATCTTTTACTATTGCATCTTTTGATTCCTTATTACTCATTTCATGTTATCTTTAAAACGAAAAAAAAATATATTATTTTTTGTGAATATATTAATATTATTACAACTCTAATTACATTTGACATTTAACCTTAAGTTGACATGTATATGTCACTTTGTTCTCGCCTAAATTTACAAAGTATTCATGCCTAAATTTGTGTTTAGGAAGCTGTCATTGTATGTTCATGTTTATGTGATGTATGTTGGAAATACATTTGATGGATATATGTGCATGACTATAATCATGATATTCGCATGGGCGCGTATTAGTTTTCCCGTGCATTTTCGATATATTGTCATCTTGTTGAGCCAACCCTTGCTTGTGTGGATTTTTTGTTTGGATTGATGTCCTCTGGATGATACGCATGACTCGAATTTTATGGTTCCTTGGCGGAATCACAATGTATATGTGCTCCTTGGAAATCTTTGGATGTGAACCGTCCAAGTTATATGATGTTATGAACGCAAAATTATCGTCGCGTGTTTCGCTATTTACATGTTTATGAAAAGATCTCTAGTCTGTTTGGCATGGCGGTGGCGGTCGTGAAAGGAGTAGTTATGAACGTCTGACCTCACTTAAGGTACTCATCCACTTTAATGTTCAAAATTAGTTTTTTTTTCCTTTGTCATGTCAAACACATTATATGACGGTGGTGATTTTGTCCAAACTCACCAGAGCAAAAATGTTGCGCCAAATGAACAATTCATCTCTTGATTTGATTATTCGAGTTTACGATTACTACTTGTACAGGGATTTGCGTAACAACATATTGTTTGGTTATTTTTTATCGGTAAAATATTTAAATCAGTCTCTCAATTTTAATCTGAGTTTGAAATGGGTCCCTGAATTTTTATTTTTCTCATATTGATCACAATACTTTAAACAAGTTTGAAATAAGATCGTAGATTTTTGTTAAGTTTTTAATGGTTTCAGATTATGTGGCAGCCCTAAGGGGATGATGTGATGCTAACATGGATATTTGGTGCCTAATTATAACTGATGTTATATTTGATATAAAATAAATAAATATTAAATATTTTTTTATTATTTTTATAATAGAAGATAATAGAGGATCTAGCATATTGAAAATACCCAAAAGTGACAAAAAGATCATTGTAGATAATACAAAGAATAACATGGCAATTAAGGTGTTTTGTGAAAGGCTAGCTCAGTCATATATTAGTCGATTGGCTACTCGGTGGCGAGAGCAGTCAACCTTCGGAGATCGATCGTAAAAGAGGAGTCTGCATCACCTTATGGAACGTTCCGTTAGACGAAAACCTGCCTACTGGGTCTTGATATGGAGATGCTCGATGACGTGGAGAGGCAGTGAGGAGGTAAACCCAACTGACTTGATGGTGCTCGATTTTTAGAGGTGTCACAGATTTGAGGATCTCATCGAGCTAGACATTAGTCTCGAAGAATCGAAACCAAGCAGCGAGGGGATCACATCGCGTGATGGAACAAGTCGTTTAAAGATCTCTGTAATAGAGTTCAACCCCTAACGGTGAATCTCGATACATGGCGCATCCGGCAAACATTGGTGCGCAAAAAAAAAACAAAAAACTTCTATATTCCCCCAACTACCCGCATCGGCACATAACTAGTCCAGTCAATTGTGGTTTCAATGGTATGAAAACCAAAGGGGCTATGCATATGAAAATCATCATTAATTCATGTCCCAAATAAAGTCACAGTGAAGAATTTTCCATTTTGAATGTTTCAGTGGAAGGAGAGCTTTGGCGCACCGATTTGAGGTCACGGGCTCAGGTCCTGGAATCAGGATCTTGCAAAAATGCACTGTAAGATTTGCTTACATTTCACCTTTGTGATGGGACCCTTCCCCAATCCCTCATTGCGGGAATGCCTTTGTCTACAGGGCTCCCCTTTGAGTGTTTCACTGATCAGATACTGAAAGCTGAACTAATATATCAAATTTTATCTAGCTTGAATACAAGATATTGATAACATTAACACACATCACAAAAATGTAGTATACCACATCAAAACTGTACATGCTACTATAAATCTAATGCGGCATCAAATTAGAAAGGTGAAAAAAATCTGATTTTTTTTTGAAAGAAATATGAACATCAGGATAAAAGTGCCCTAGATTGAAGTAACAGGTGCAGCCCTCCACAGAAAGCACCAGCTTGATCAGACCTCAGTCTTCATCATCAGATTGTGCTGCAGTCATATCCCTTATGGACAGCTTGCTGGAAAGCTCTGGCATTCCACCTGATAATCAAACAAACATCCATACATCAGGCCTCGTATTTCTGTCTTTATTTTATTATGCCAAAAAACAAATCATGGCATTATATAATCTCATTGGTAAAAATACAGGCCGCCATGGGGACCTTTCTTTGGGTCCCCACCAATAAAAAGCTGTAAATTTGTGGGGTCCACAGTGCACAGTAAATCTGTGCACTGTGACCCCACTTGATCGCGCATTCTGATTGGCCGAGCGGACCATTTTTTAGGTCCGCTCGGCGGACGGAAAAAAAAGCCACACATTCGCTAAAACTGACGGTATTGGGAGAAGTGATGGCATTAACTAATGACAATTTAACCCCATATTCATGACCATCGCCACCGTGCCAAATGGAGCAACGGCGTTTTTGCTCGGGGTGAGATTGGATAAAAACATCATTGTCATAGAATGCATGTTTGGCATGACAACGGTTACGACCACCCCCAAGAAAATAAAACTAGTTTTGAATATAAAAGTGGATGAAGTTCCTTGGATGAGGCTGGACGTTCACAAACAAAGGTTCATAACTACGGCGCTCATGACCACCACCTCCGTGCCAAATGAAGCCTAAGATATAGGGTTCTAAATCTTGCTGTTTCCATGGCTGCTTAGCACATATAGGTGGATGGAAGAACATTTAACCACTTAAGCTCCATTTGGGAGGACTTATTCTCACCGGTCAAGCGGTTACGACCGCATGAATCGGACCATAATTAAGGTCTGATTCATGTGGTCGTAACCGCTTGACCGGTAAAAATAAGTCCCCCCAAATGGAGCCTTAGTGTTGAGATCAACCAGTGTCCCAGAGCACACAAATACAGAAACTGACACTAAAGCCCTGTTTGGGAAAATAGTGGTGTTTGAGCAATGAGTCAATGACAACTCAAAATTGTGATAATAAAGCCCTGTTTGGGAAAATAGTGGTGTTTGAGCAATGAGCCAATGACAACTCAAAATTGTGATAATAAACACAGGAATGACAGTTTACCTGCGTTTTAGGGTTTGTTTGTTTGCGCATTTTTGCTCCATTTCCCTGGGAGAAAAATGTCACCGCTCAAATAATCCATATGATAAAACTTTCATTTTCACCGCCATCACTCAAAAACATCATTTTTTCCCTTAAGTGAAACCGCATCCCCCTCTGTTCATTTCTCACCGCTCTCATTCACATTGCTCTCCCAGCTCTCATTCACATTGCTCCTCATTCTCACTGTTCTCATTCTCACCGCTCCGACAAACAGACACTTAAAACTATTTTGTTAGTTTTTTTACCTAAGTTTTGCTTTTTGGGTGTTCAGAACCACTAAAGCCTAACCACACATGAACGACCGTGGCAGTACTTTGGCCTAAAATCTTATTTGGGAAAATAGCACTCGTGACCACAGCTATACAAAGGCTGCCTACGTTCACAACAGCCACCACTCTCCCACAGCTCTCTCAAATAGAAAGTCGGACGGCCGAAATTGAAAATCGGACGGCGGAGATTTCCGCAAGCACCTTATATTAGATGCCAGTAACGCACCAAAAAGTTTTTCCTCTCCCACAGCTCTCTCAAATAGGACCAAACCTACTACCCCTCACCACTATCCACTGAGATAGAAGCATTAAACAATGGCTACATCCGGCTACACTGGTAAAAAAGTAAGGCTTCGTTTGGCCCGGAGTTTTCGCAGGCCGTTTGGGGCGAACGCCGCCGGACGGCGAGTAAACAAACGCCTTCCGGCGGCATTTGTTCCATTTTCCCCCGCCGCGCCCTGAAAACCGGCGCAGTTTGCTCCATTTCGATCCCGAGCTCCCCGCCCCTAGTTCCAATACCGCTGGAGGAACCACAGGATGGGCCTGCCACCGCTGCGCCAAATAAAGCCTAAGTAAATTGTAAACATGGGTCTTCTTCATCTTCATATATGCTATTCATCAACTCTCTCCATAATCAACAAAATAGTAGGAGCAACAGGTAAATTCAAGATCAGGAACCAATCTTAAACACGAAATTTCGATAATTGTTGATCAGTATTCTTCAACTGACAGCTACAAATGGCGTACCAAAAAGATCACTTCATACTACCCTCAGAAACAGGTGATCTCTCTTTTCATGGAAGCTTCAAAGCGAAGCAGAAATAATCACACGGCAAAAAAAAAGCAGAGACGGCAATGACAGAAGAGAAAGCCAAATCAACGAACTAGATGAAGCCCTTACCGTCAAAAAAGAAGGAAGAACTCGGCCATTCACGGCCGGAGGTGCGACGGCGGCGGAACTCCTCGGTGAGCGGATTATCGGGGCGGTCGACTAGATCCACCTCGCCCAGGCCCTGGGATCCAGGGGGGACCCAGTAGGAAGCGCCGGGGGCGAAGGGGAGCCAGCCGGGGGCCGCCTTCTTAATGACATAACTCTGAATCGCTTCCTCCAGCCTCCGGATACTGAGGACCTCAACCTCGACGGTGCTTCCGTCAGCCACAGCTCCCAAGTCCACCTCCACCAACTGCCCCGCCTCCGGCCTTCCGGATCGCAGACGGACGCCGATGAGCTTCAACGGCGGGGGCCGTGAAATGATGCCGGATAAGGATAGGTCACGGACGACGACTCGGGATTCCCGGATTAGGGTTTGGGATAAGGATCGCGCCATGAGAGAGAGAGAGAGAGAGAGAGAGAGAGAGAGAGAACACGGTGAGGAAGGCGGCTATCTATAGCGGTGGGGATAGACCGACGACGGAGACTGGGGGGGTTGATCGGCGGCGGAAACTGGGGGCTACATAGCCCACGGGAAGGAAACGTATCTCGGTAAACCGATGTGTCGTAATGCCCAAGGCACTTCATCAAAATTATCAGTCCTCTTCCAGGGTTGCAAATTTGTCCGGGCCCGGTTGCCTGGCCCGTGTTAGTTTGGGCCCGAGCCCAAATTAGGCCTGAGTCTGATTGGGCCAGGCCTGGTGCCTGCCCATGCCCGCTTGAAAGCTCAAATTTTGGGAAAATTTGTTGGTACCTCAAACGTAAATATATCATTTGCGTTATATAAATAGCCCCCGGGCCCACCTCCTTTTCCTCTTCTCAATTCAACATTTTTCAAAAAACTGTCTGTGATCTTGAGAAACCTAACGTCTCGGCGGAGATTAACACGGCGACACCGCCATTCAACGCGAGGGAACATCGAAGGCGAGGGAAAATCGACGATGAACATCCCCGGTGCTACGGCAGCACCGCTTCCTTTTTAGACATCAACCGCCCCGGAGAGCATCGAAGGTAACGATCGGGGTTTCGTTCTGTTTGGTTTGGGGAAGATTGTCAACTTCCAATTAATTCTTTGGATCTTTTTTTGAATGTGTTTAGTTGTTGTATTTCGCTTAGGTTTAGGGTTTTCAGTAATGGGGAGTCACAGTCGGATATGTCTTTCTTATAATGATTATCTGGGAAAGTTTCATTCTGTTTGCACAGGTTAAACACAGTTTTCTCCTTTTTCTGAGTTGAAATCCTAGCTTCTTCTCCCTCTTGTTGGAAAGTTTCGTTTTGGTTGATTTTTTTTTGTTCTGGTATTGTGTTTTTTCGGTCGGATTTCAATATATTTAGTCAGATTTTATGCATGTTTGTTTTGTGTAAGAAGTTGTTCTGTAAAATTGTAGTTTGATTGTTGTGCACTGAAATGATTTTATTAGAAATTGTGTATATTGCACTACTATTGTAGTCTGTAAAATTATATTATATTAAGAATTGTGTGTATTGCACTATTGTATTATGTAACATTCATGACATCACAGTCTTAACAATTTTGTAATGTTAACACGCCCTAGATGGAAGGACATTGTGGTGGCACCTTTTTGAATAGCAGATATGTCATCTCAACATTCAAGAAAACAAACTTGTAAATCTATTGAACTCATCAGTTTGGACATCAAAAGAAAATAAAATATCTTTCATTTGTCTATCCTTGAATAGTTTCAACAAACTATTCAAGTCGTCGGCTTCTATAAGAGCTGCTCTTTCTCGTTGAATATATTGTACGCTTCGTTTTTTGAAAAACCAACGTTTTAAAAATCACCCACCTCACCAGCAATAAACATGTACGCATCCGACGTCCTTATGCCAACTCCCGTCAGATTCTTCAAAAGACTGTCTTGATCATCGGATACTTTCATGTTAAACCACAACAAATGAATATCTTTTTCCAAAACCAGAGGATGATTGTGCTCTTTTACGAATTTGGTTACTTTCAAATTCTTTCCCTCTATATCTGCGGTGAATTGTTTGCATGTCTTACATCCAGTGAGAGTATCTAGTTTGTGATATTTCTTTGAACCTTCTATACCTTACACAGTTGGAATGGAGCGCTTCAAGCCAGCTTCGGAACAAGAGTACTCTTTAAGCTTTATAATTCGAGTATGTGTCAAGTACCAAATATGTTGTTTACGAACGCTAAAACCAGTATGATGAGCATAATCACAATACAACGTGTAGGTCTCTACCTCTGAATGCACTGTTGGGAAAACAACAGCAGTGCTTGCCTAAAGAAAAAATTCAAAAGGAAAACATGAACAACCAGTTTTCTGTCTGCAGTAAATTCAGAAAAGTGACTAAATTCGGTCGGATGTCGCTACAGCATTGCATATTCTTGATTAAATCCGACCGAAAGACACTCAGATTTCACAAAAAAAATGAAATGAATTATCTGCTCCTCCGGTTGCGGCAGCTCTTCAGAAATTTCAAAACTTGAAAGCATGACTTTCTAAGACTGATAGTGGACGGCGGTGATTGAACCACAAGAATCCATGATGGAGTAGGAAGACCAGCAATGGAATGTCGGGGTTTAGAAATTTGTGTACGCCGGGAAATAGAATGTCGACGTCGAACAAATGGGGCGAGGTATCGCTGGGAAATGCCGGGGTTTTCAGGCCAGGGCGTTGCGTCAAGTTCCTAGAGATGAGCGGGAGGAGCCTGCAGTTGGAGGGAAAAATTGAAAATTTGGCTTCAGGATGAGAAAGGGAGGTGGGCCCAGAGTTTTGGGGGTTATTTATATTACGCACGAGAGACATTTGCGTTTGACGCACCAAAAAATTTTCTCAAATATTGGGCGCTGTCCGACATTAAAAATGTTGGGCATGTGGTCGCCCAGCAATCAAATGATGGGTGGACACTCCATTCAAAATTTCAAATACTCGGCGTGGCCGCCTAGCATTAAATGGTAGGCGGACAACTCTACATTCAAACACTCGGTGTGGCCGCCCAACATTAAATGTTGGGCGAACAGCCCAGCGTTCAAATGTTGGGTGGATAGCCCAACATTCCTACTATCATGTTTGGAAGCAAACCTTTTGGGGGCCTGTTTTGGCCCTGTCTTGTGGGCTCAGGTAGGCCCTCTTTTATTACTAAGGGTTAGGCCCAATTTAAGCAAGGCTCGGTAGCAAAAAAACTTAGGCCCAGAGGCCTGAGCCCGACAAATCTTTTTTACATGCCTAGTAAATTTTAGTGAATCAGTGAAAAGTCCACCTAGTGCCAACTACCTTCACCTATGGGGGGAGAATAGGTGTCTTGCAGCGATTTTAGCGGAATTAAAATTCTACCTGCACAAGTAAACAAAACAACACAGCACAAACAGACACTAGCAGTTATAGTGGTTCCCCGATTTGGGTACGTCCACTTCCCCCTTCGACCTATCTCCCAACAAGGGACGACTCGGTCTCTTCACCAACCGAATTGAAATCCAATCCTCACACTAACAGAAGGAACTCTTCCAACCGAAGGAGTCACCACTCCTCCACCACGGGTTGCACTCAACCCTTACAACGAGGAACCTACGTTCCTTTACAACAAAAATAAAATGGAATGTATAAACTATACAAACTTCTTATTGAGTGCTCGGTGTCCCTCTTCGTTCGATGACGCGTTCTTGACGAAGACGAAGAGTCCACGACCTAGCTCTCACTTAGAATGAATCTCCACGAAACCGACGGCAGCAAGAAGAGCGGCGGCTTGGCGTTCGGGATCGGCGGCGGCAAGAAGTGCGGCGGCTGAGCTTTAGAGATCCAACCTTCGTAGCTAAGCTAGCAAGGTCTACCAACAGTCACACTAGGATTGATCGTCTCGATCGATTCGGAAAGGGAATGTATTCCCGATCAACGAATCAAGAGACAAAAGATCTCTGGATAGACACGTGAGACGCGTTGCTTGGCTGAGCTTCTGTCGCCGGGAGATCAGGAGGTATCTGTTGAAACCAAAAACTTGGTCTCTGTGGAGTCCGACCCTTGGGGAAGGGGTGACCTCACACCTACTACACTTGGAAGAATGTCACGGGCCGAAGACTTGGGAAACTAGGAACAGACCCTCGGCTCTAGCGCGGAGGTCCCACCACACACCCGGAAGGTCACAAGAACACTTCTCCTCCCTTACCAATGGCAGAGATGGGTACCTTGGAGAGTTCTCTCAACTCTACCAAGAAGAGAACTAGGGAGGAGGAAGCCAAAAGCCAATGCCCCTCTAAAGGTACCCAAGGGGTCTATTTATAGTTTTTCCAAGTCCTGGGGATAAAATGACCAAAATGCCCCTACGACCAATTGGCCTTGAGCTCGGCGGACTGGGGAGCTCGGCGGCTTGGGGAGCTCGGCGTACTGGGGAGCTCGGCGGACTGGAGAGCTCGGCGGACTGGGGAGCTCGGCGGCCTGGGGAGCTCGGCGGCCTGGTGAGCTCGGCGGACTGGGGAGCTCGGCGGCCTGGGGAGCTCGGCGGCCTGGGGAGCTCGGCAGCCTGGTGACCCCCCGAGGGGGCCGGGGGGGAGAAAAATATTTCATCCCCCTACTAGTATATTTCCAAGTCCAAGCCAAAATTGGCCACCAAGAGTCCAAAATCTCTAAAAAGCTTAAAAACTTAAAACTGGCTCTGGGCCTGCCGAAAGGACCCTACTCTGCGAATACGGGGTTGTACATAATCCCCGCTCTTTTCAAGGTTGGCACAAGCTCGGAAAGAAACATCCAACCCGACGTATTCGATGAGTCAGCCTGTCATGCCAGCTAATAGGAGCCTGGGTGACGAGACAGCCTCGGGGTGAAAACACTTAGCCTCTCGAGCGGTCAACCTGTCATGCCAGCTAATAGGAGCCTGGGTGACGAGACAGCCTCGGGGTGAAAACACTTAGCCTCCCGAGGAGTCAACCTGTCATGCCAGCTAATAGGAGCCTGGGTGACAAGACAGCCTCGGGGTGAAAACACTTAGCCTCCCGAGGGGTCAACCTGTCATGCCAGCTAATAGGAGCCTGGGTGACGAGACAGCCTCGGGGTGAAAACACTTGGCCTCCCGAGGGGTCAACCTGTCATGTCAACTAATAGGAGCCTGGGTGACGAGACAGCGGGACCATCATCGGAGCTAAGGACTTGGGGCTCCCACGAGAGGTACGCCTGACCTGCCAGCTAGTGAGAGCCTGACAGCGGGACCATCATCGGAGCTAAGGATTTGGGGCTTCCATGAGAGGTACGCCTGACCTGCCAGCTAGTGAGAGCCTGACAGCGGGACCATCATCGGAGCTAAGTACTTGGGGCTTCCACGAGAGGTACACCTGACCTGCCAGCTAGTGAGAGCCTGACAGCGGGACCATCATCGGAGCTAAGGACTTGGGGCTTCCACGAGAGGTACGCCTGACCTGCCAGCTAGTGAGAGCCTGACAGCGGGACCATCATCGGAGCTAAGGACTTGGGGCTTCCACGAGAGGTACGCCTGACCTGCCAGCTAGTGAGAGCCTGACAGCGGGACCATCATCGGAGCTAAGGACTTGGGGCTTCCACGAGAGGTACGCCTGACCTGCCAGCTAGTGAGAGCCTGACAGCAGGACCATCATCGGAGCTAAGGACTTGGGGCTTCCACGAGAGGTACGCCTGACCTGCCAGCTAGTGAGAGCCTGACAGCGGGACCATCATCGGAGCTAAGGACTTGGGGCTTCCACGAGAGGTACGCCTGACCTGCCAGCTAGTGAGAGCCTGACAGCGGGACCATCATCGAAGCTAAGGACTTGGGGCTTCCACGAGAGGTACGCCTGACCTGCCAGCTAGTGAGAGCCTGACAGCGGGACCATCATCGGAGCTAAGGACTTGGGGCTTCCACGAGAGGTACGCCTGACCTGCCAGCTAGTGAGAGCCTGACAGCGGGACCATCATCGGAGCTAAGTACTTGCGACTTCCACGAGAGGTACGCCTGACCTGCCAGCTAGTGAGAGCCTGACATCGGGACCATCATCGGGAGGTGGGACTAGGCGTCTCAACAAAAACCTTGCCAAATTCAACATCCTCAAATGGGGAAGAAAGATAGGTTACATGACCTCTCCCGACTCAGTGGGTCGGAGGCTAGACTCAGTACAACATAATAATAAAAAATACAAGATCCTATTGAGGCGAGGCTCCTTCGCCTCTTGCATCAACCGATCCTTCCCCGGGTGCCCACGTCGACCCGATCCTCACATTTGTCTTCCTCCCTGGCTTGGGGCGGGGCTTCGATCTGCCTCGGGGGTGGTTGCTGGGCTTGACCTCTCGCTCCTCTCACCTCCAGGAATTCGGGACAAGTAGCTGTCGCTTGCCCCTCCACCTGGTGGTAGTCACAGTACGACAATGCTTCTTCTACCAGCCTCCTTCGGCGGACTCGGCGATCTCTCCCGTTGCCTCTTCTTCCTTCGCCTATTGCCAAGGCTTGCTGCGGTGGGGGTAGGAGTTGCCTTGGGGCTTGCCTTTGGTAGTTGAACCTCCCTTGACCTCCATGAAAGTTCCCCTCATCCTGGATGAGAGCTCTTCCTGGACCATGGGCGGGTCCTCCCTACTGCCTCCAGCCTGGCTCCGGACCCTCCTGTCTCTGGAACCCCTGGGCTCTCTGCTCCTCTCTCCGCCTTCCTTCCTGGTGCCTTGAGCCACCTTGCTCTTTCGACTCCACCTCCGTCAGCTTAGCCAACTTTTTACAAAGGCCGGGTTGGCTGCCTCCATGGCTATCTCCTCTGCCGCCCTTTCCATCAGCTCCACGAAGGAAAGAGGGGTCTTCCGGGTCAAGCTCATCTTGAAGAACCCTTCACGCAACCCCACCGTGAATGCCATCTGGAGGGCATACCCTGGCACCTCTTGGATGTCAAGGACCTCCTCCTAGAACCTGTCAACGTAATGGGCCAGCGACTCCTCGACCCTTTTCTTTATCAGGAAGAGGGACTCAGGACCTTTCTTCCTCTTCTTGGAGGTGGAGAAGCGAAGCTGAAAGCTCCGGCTCAAGTCTTCGAACCCGAAGATGGACCTTGGAGGGAGTTGATGGAACCAGTCCCTTGCCTTCTCCTTCAACGTGATCGCAAAGAGGCGACACTTGAAGGCATCCGTCATTGGTATGATGGAGACGGCATCCTCGAACCACTGTAAGTGCTGGATGGGGTCGTCCTTCCCGGTGTAGTATGCCTTGTCAAGTTCCCTGAACCCCTCGGGAACGGGAGCTGAGATGATCAGCTCGCTAAATGGCGACCCCCTAAGGGGTGCTCTCGCCACCTCTACTCGCGCGACCCGCTCGCCTGGAGGGCTAGCACTCGTCGGGCTGGGGAACAACTCCCAGCCGAGGAGGTCTCGCTCGACCCCCTCTCCCATCCTTTCTTTCCCAGGTCGCCTACCTGGGGCACTTCCTTCTCCCCTTGCTGGGGTGATCTCGCTTAGATCCCTGGGGGGCAGCTCACTAAGGTCCCCGGGAGCCGGTCCCTGGGGGTGGGGGTTGAGCTGCCAGCCCGAGGGGCAATGCTTCGCAACATCTCCATCATGCCAGAGATAGAAGCCATGAACTCTTCCCTTCCTATGAAGGGTCCTGGGTTGGGGAGACCACCGAGGTCATCACTACCTCCCTGATCTCCAGCCATGACACTCTCCCAAGATCTTCTGTGTTGGTCACTCTCCACGCTCACCGCACCAAAATGTTGAAACCAAAAACTTGGTCTCTGTGGAGTCCGACCCTTGGGGAAGGGGTGACCTCACACCTACTACACTTGGAAGAATGTCACGGGCCGAAGACTTGGGAAACTAGGAACAGACCCTCGGCTCTAGCGCGGAGGTCCCACCACACACCCGGAAGGTCACAAGAACACTTCCCCTCCCTTACCAATGGCAGAGATGGGTACCTTGGAGAGTTCTCTCAACTCTACCAAGAAGAGAACTAGGGAGGAGGAAGCCAAAAGCCAATGCCCCTCCAAAGGTACCCAAGGGGTCTATTTATAGTTTTTCCAAGTCCTGGGGATAAAATGACCAAAATGCCCCTACGACCAATTGGCCTTGAGCTCGGCAGACTGGGGAGCTCGGCGGCTTGGGGAGCTCGGCGGACTGGGGAGCTCGGCGGACTGGAGAGCTCGGCGGCCTGGGGAGCTCGGCGGACTGGGGAGCTCGGCGGCCTGGGGAGCTCGGCGGCCTGGTGAGCTCGGCGGACTGGGGAGCTCGGCGGCCTGGGGAGCTCGGCGGCCTGGTGAGCTCGGCGGACTGGGGAGCTCGGCGGCCTGGGGAGCTCGGCGGCCTGGTGAGCTCGGCGGCCTGGTTACCCCCCGAGGGGGTCGGGGGGGAGAAAAATATTTCATCCCCCTACTAGTATATTTCCAAGTCCAAGCCAAAATTGGCCACCAAGAGTCCAAAATCTCTAAAAAGCTTAAAAACTTAAAACTGGCTCTGGGCCTGCCGAAAGGACCCTACTCTGCGAATACGGGGTTGTACAGTATCCACGATCACAGGCGACGACAATCTTCCCGAGCGCCGGCGGCGGCGGAAGAGAAATCCGCGAGTTAGGTTACGTCAGCGGCTCGGTATACTTTCTTGTATATGCGTACCCTTACTGTTCAAAATACCGATGTATTTATACAGTAGGTCATACAAAATGAACGCTGTGGGCCCCACTAAAAGAAACCCTAGCTCCGGTTTCAAAACAGCGCCTGGAACTTGGTTCGGTCCAGCGAGCACAATAATTTCACCCAAGGCAAATTCGGCGAGAATCAAAGGTGATTCTCGACGGATCGGCGAGAATCAAAGGTGATTCTCGACGGATCGGCGAGAATCACTTATGATTCTCGCCGAATTCTACTTGGCAGAATTCTGGCTGAAGATATAGCCAACCGGAGAGAATCAGTCAGAATCAATATTCATTCTCGACGGATCGGCGAGAATGCAAAGTCATTCTCGTCGATTCGACGAGAATCAATTAGTGATTCTCGACGATTCTGCCTTAAGCAGAAATCAAGACGGCGTTGAGATAGCCGGCTGCAATCGGCAAGAATCAATTAGTGATTCTCGCCGATTTCTACTTAGACGATTTTTCGTCTTTCCACCCGTGAGCTGCTCTTTGGCCCATCCTTGCTCCTTGTCTGCTCTTGATCTTTCTCAGCCCTGTACTTGAAAGTAAGTACACTCCAATAGAGAGAGTACACGTAGGTCAACACACTGATCTGCTCAACGAGGGATTACGTTATGCAGACCCGTGTATATTAACCCACTACACCCTGACATTGGTGTGTACTTAGCGTGGAATAACTGCAAGCACAACTTGAAACATATCATCAAATACATTGTGGATTCATCTTAGCTAGACAGGAGGCTTCCTCAAATCCAGGTAATTGTGGATACAATACTCAACAATCAGTATTCCTTTTTTATATATGATGAAGTCCCCCTTAAGAGTGCTAGCCGCACCCCATGCATGGGGTACGAATGACCAATAGTCCGCATGCATCGCAAACGTCCGCGGCGTAATCGCCTGGCGCGTAACCACCCAGGGCTTGGCTGCCCGGCCTCTACCGGTGCCCCGGGGGAGGGAGCGACCTCCCTGTTGCCCTAACAGGGCAGTAGCCTCGCATCCCAGCTTTGTCGGAGTCCCGCCAAGGGCAGGGCCGCCACACATTGGGCGGCCCCCTGGCTGCTCGATTCGGGAGACCCATTAGCAACCCTGTACAGGTGGCGGTTCAGCCCCATTTGGAGTAGGGTCGCCCAATTAGGGCGACCTGCTTGCCACCTAGAGAGGGCGGCGGTTCCGCCCCAAATCGGATGGCCCCTGGCAGCCGGATTAGGGCGACATGCTCGCCACCCCGCGCGGGCGGCGGTTCCGCCCTAATGGAGCTGAGCCACTCCATTCAGACGGCCCCTGACCTCCCAATTAGTGAGACCTGCTCTCCGCCCCGAGTCGACGACGGTTCTGCCATAATTGGAGCAGAGCCTCCCCAAATCGGGCGGCTATAGCGACCTGCTCGCCGCCCTGGGTGGGCGGCAATGCCCCCCCCCCCCCTCGCAAAGTGCAGGGCCACCCCAAGTCGGGCGGCCCCTTGGTCGTCCGGTGGGGCGGCCTCCACGCCGCTCAAAGCAGACGACAGCCTTGCCGCCCGGTCTCACCCGGGGGCTGTCTCCCTAGCCATCGGCCCTGCTGGCCGCCCCTCCCCTCGCGAGAGGGGCGGTTACTTTTCAGGTGAACCCAAAACTGCTCGGGGGAGGTCTAGTCATTTGCGTAAAGTTGGTGATCTGCGTGCTCTGAACGGAGCATTCCTATTCATCCATCTGGTAGTTATCGGGGGAAATTATCGGCTTGCCCCTCTCAGAATCTATAAAAATACCCATTTTCTCCTTCATTTGGATCTGGCTTCTCGCCCCGAAAATCCTCTTTGGATTTTCTCTCTCCTTCTCCTACGGATTATCTCACTCCTCCAACGTGTGCACGCTCCTCCGTGCGCCCATTCATGCTTATGTGTGTTCCCTCTTGTGTATGCCCCTCCTCCAATGTTCGTACGCTCCTTTGTGTGCCTGTTCCACCTTTTGTGCGCTCCCTCTTGCGTGGGGCCCTCCTCGAATGTGTGCACTGTAACACCTCTCTACTTAACCATAGTGGCCTCTTAGCGATCAAATTACAGGGTTGCAGCCCGAGCACCCCAAAGTCTCTTTGCGTTTATTTCTCGGTCGCAGCGCGTTGTTGAGGAAGGGTCTCGAACCCGCAACCTCCTTGATAAGGAGCCTTCAAACCACTCTTCATCACCAATTGAGTTGCATCAGCTCAATTGGTGATAAGGAGTGGTTTGAAGCTAGGCTACTTATCAAGGAGGTTGCGGGTTCGAGATCCGGCCTCAACAATGCGTCACAGCCGAGAAACAGGCGCGGAGAGGCTTTGGGGTGTTCGGCTTACAGCCCTGTAACATGCTCGATAAGAGGACACTATGGTTGAGTGGAGAGGTGTTACAATAAAAAGTGCATTGTTGAGGCCACTATTGTTGAGTGGAGAGGTGTTACTATAGTGGCCTCTTATCAAGCATGTTACAGACCTGTAAGCCGAGCACCCCAAAGCCTCTCCGCGCATGTTTCTCGGCCGCGACGCATTGTTGAGGCTGAATCTCGAACCCGCTTTTTATTGTAACACCTTTCCACTCAACCATAGTGGTATCTTAGCAAGCATGTTACAGAGTTGCACTTTTTATTGTAACACCTCTCCACTTAACCATAGTGGCCTCTTAGCGGGCATGTTACAGGGCTGCAGTCTGAGCACCCCAAAGCCTCTTTGTGGATGTTTCTCGGTCGTGGCGCGTTGTTGAGGAGGGGTCTCGAACCCGCAACCTCCTTGATAAGGAGCCTTCAAACCACTCTTTTTCACCAATTGAGCTGCAACCCGAGCACCCCAAAGCCTCTATGCGCCTATTTCTCGGACGCGACGCATTGTTGAGGAGGGTTCTTGAACCCGCAACTTCCTTAATAAGGGGCCTTCAAACTACTCCTCATCACCAATTGAGTTGCAGCTCAATTGGTGGTGAGGAGTAGGTGCAGCTCAATTGGTGATGAAAAGTAGTTTGAAGGCTCCTTATAAAGGAGGTTGCGGGTTCAAGACCCCTCCTCAACAACGCGACGCAGACGAGAAACAGACGCGGAGAGGCTTTTGGGTGCTTGGGTTGCAGCTCTGTAACATGCTCGCTAATAGGCCACTATGGTTGAGTGGAGAGGTGTTACATGCACGCTCCTTCGTGCACCTGTTCTTCCTTGTGCGCGCTCCTCTCCTCCAACGTGTGCACGCTCCTTTGTGCACTCATTCCTCCTTGTGCGCGCTCCCTCTTGCGTGCACCCCTCCTCCAACGTGTGCACGCTCTTTCATAGTGCCAATCCTGGCGAGAGTTTGAACTAGGCCGAAGGTCAATCGAATGAATATAGCCTGGCCTTGGCCGGAGTCTCACCATCATATACGAGATATTGGGATCAATATCGTATGTAATATGAATGGTGAACTAACTAGCTTTTTATACCTTGTTACTTGTTGTTCCTTTTTCAAATACGATATAGCTCCTTTCTTACTAAAAGAGGGTCCCCTCAACCCTAACTTCACACTGAACCGAATCCCGATTTAGCTATGACGTTACCACGAGGGACAGCCTCTCAACCATTCTTAGAGCTACTGCTCGCCTTTCTCCATAGGAAGTGGTTCATTTTCCTTCTTTGTCCAGAAGAAAGAACCGATCGGGAAAACCACTCTTGAGAATCTTGAATTGTTCTCATTGAACGAGGATTTTATGCCGGGTGAGCTAGGTGAGCCGGAAAAGCTGCCTGCTCGGATAAAGAAGTGCAAAGAAAGGGGAGGCACAGCAGAAACACTTCTGGAAGGGACAGTGAATTTCGTCCCTTCGTAGAAACGTTGGGGAGGAAGAACTCTTCACTTGTTCTTCCTTGTGTGTGCTCCCTATTGCGCGCCCCCCTCCTCCAACTTGGGCATGCTCATTCATGCGCCCATTCCTCCTTGTGTGTGTTCCCTCTTGTGCGCGCCCCTCCTCCAATGTGTGCACGCTCCTTCATACATCTGTTCCTTCTTGTGCGCCCCTCTCCTCAAACGTGTATGCATCCCATTCTGTGCACATTCCTCCTTGTGTGAATTCCTTAGTACGCCCATCGTTCCAAGTGCGTCGTTAGGCGCTCCATTCTCCAAATCACTCCTGCCAGTGCCCCGCCTAGTTTGTCGGAGACTGTCTATTCCGCTAAAGTTCGTCTCAGCCGCCGAAGTCTCCTGCAAGATACAACAAGCACTTCGAAGACTGCAAGAGGTCCAACAACTACCTTCACCCATCAGTCGTTCGTGTGACGACCGAGCCAAATGCGGGCATTGAAACATTTAACGGTGACGCTACTGGCAGGATCTCTAGAGCGAGTTTATGCGCAAAATATTCAGTAATAAATGAATGTGAAGCACACGCGTAAAAGAGAACCTTGGAGGGTACGTTCTGAATCAAGAGTATCCCTAAATGCATGTTTATTTAATTGAGTTGCACGTTATTGGGAGGGAATACCTAACATTTTAACTCAAAGAAAAAAATTCATGCCTGTGATCACATCTTTTTTCTCCTTGGCCTCCCGATGGCTAAGGCCATAAGCTCTGGGTTGGACTAAACCTCGTCCTTGAGCTGGCTGTTGGTTTGAGTCCATCAACATCTTTCCTTTGTCCACCCTATTGGATCTCCAACCTCAAACGTTGACGGACTACCCGTAGATCCTGGGCAGGAATGAGCAAAATGCCCTAATTGTTGACATTTGTAGCAAACTCCAGAAGCAGCCAAGCAGTCTCTCGGGTGATAGTGGTTGCACTTTGGGCAGAGGGGATAGTCCCTACCCTTGGCCCCAAGTTGATTCCCCTTCTTATCAACCGACCTCTGCTTCTTACTCCAATTCTTACCCTGGTTGTTCCTATTCTATTGTTATTGCGACGCTTCATGTGGTTTCTTAGAACATTAAGTACAACGTTATTGATCGACTTCCAATCTCCTTGCAGTATCAATCAGGCTTCTATAGTCAGCGTTGATCATATTCATCAACAGTTGCCTTAATGAGTCCTGAAGGCCATCAACGAACGGGTTGCACTTCTCGACCTCATCACCTTGCATTGAGCCCGTATAGCGTGATAAGTAGGTGAGTTCTCATTCGTACTCCGAAACAGATTTATCGCCCTAAAAGAGCTTGAGATACTTCTCTTGGAGATTTCGACGTGCGGAAGGGGGTACAAACCAGTTGGTGAGTGTCGTAGAGAAGTCACTCAAGGTATACATATCTGCTGAATGACCTGACCGAGATAAGGTTACATTAACACCACACTAGATATATAACAATTTCTATAGAAGGAAAAAAGTTAAACTTAATTTCTTACTGGCAGGATCGTTCGCTAGACACTTCGTCCACCAAACTTTTGCTTCACCCCGAAGGAGGGAGGTTGTCAATGACACCTTTTTATTCTCAGGGCACTGCATCTCGTTCAACAAATCTCTAGTTTTTAGTACCCAATTATCTGTTTTCATTGGGGTTTTGACTCCACTGAAGTTGGAGGGGTGTAGGTCTCTAAAGTCCCTCAACAAACGATCCATCCCGACCTCCACAACTGCAGGTACTGGTACTGGTGTTGGAGTCCCTGCAGGTTGACCTTTTTGAAATTCCAACAATGTTAGGGCTACCGCCTTGGAAATTTGGGTTGCCAAATCAGTAGGTTCTGTTACTGCTGGCGATGCTGGTGCCGCTGGAGGATTGACATCACTCATGGCGACCTCAAGAACAGAGTTCTGATGAGAAGGTTCGCCTGCTTCACTGGTACGAGGCGTCTAAACGATATAAAGAAATAAAATATTACTGAGAGGTACAAATGAATAAACTAAAATAAAAGTATTTTTGTGCACACGCATAATTAAAGTTAGACAAGATTTTGACTCTACTGATGAAGAAATGATTCTGATACAATCCTACAGCTTTGTGGCTCTGTGAATTTTCTGGGCCAAGGGATCCTAAACTAGCTTTGATACCAATTTGTAACACCTAAACTTAGTTTATCATCAAATCAGCAGTCCAGTTAGGTCTCGTGATAAGAAGTAAACTAAGAAATGGTATTAAAACTAGTATATAGCAGACACGATTAAATAAAGCACTAGAGTAAGCTTTTGGCACAAGTAATAAATACTGAAAATGGAAAAATGTGTGTACCTCTTAAGCTGAATCACAGAGACATTAATAAAGAAAAGAGTCATACAGTTTGCATTAACTGAATCTTTTACATTTGTCTGATACATTTAACCAATAAGTCATTATATTACAATGCTCAAATACAAGTACAATAACTAAATTGAAATAAAATCAACTGAAATGAAAGACAAACTAGAACGAAGGACCACGCTGCTCAGCCTATGCGTAACTCCCCATCAGTGACCCCTATAAAAATAAGTTCCAACTGGGTTAGACCCACTGGAGAGTAAGAAAGACTACTCCTCCCAGTAATATTAGAAAAATGCATATTTAACTGATAAATTAAAATATGTATTTTGTAACATCCCTTAAACAACTAGACCCCTTAGGAGTGGTTTTGTCATGACTGGGTCATGACAAAACTCTAGAAAGCCCAAGAAGACCAATTGAACAAGGCTCAAGATGAAAATCACCTTGGTCTACAAGTAGTAGAATCCCAATTACAATCCTAGGCATGATCTTAGGGTTAAAACTTGGTTCCATAATCCCGTCATGGCATCTCTAACCCTAAGGGAGGCCAATATGTCGATACGGACTCATTGGGGTCAACCAAAAAGAGGTCAAGATGACTCAAGTCTGGGAAGCGTCGAGTGAATCGACAAGACTCGACGAGTAGATCAGGTATCTACTTAGACAGATTTTTGGGCTCGGGCGTTGAGTGCGTGGAGTGCACTCAACGCCATGGGCTGAATGGCGCTGAGTGCGTTGAGTGCACTCAATGTCATCTTACTTAGGAAGAATCTTGGGCTCGGGCGTTGAGTGCGTCGAGTGCACTCAACGCCATAGGCTGAATGACGTTGAGTCATTGAGTGCACTCAACGCCATCTTACTTAGGAAGAATCTTGGGCTCGGGCATTGAGTGTGTCGAGTGCACTCAACGTCATAGGCTGAATGGCGTTGAGTGCGTTGAGTGCACTCAACACCATTTTACTTGGGAAGAATATTGAGCTCGGGGCATTGAGTGCGTCGAGTCCACTCAACGCCATAGGCTGAATGGCGTTGAGTGCGTTGAGTGCACTCAACGCCATCTTACTTGGAAAGAATTTTGAGTTTGGGGCGTTGAGTGCACTGAGTCCACTCAACGTCATGGGCTGAATGGCGTTGAGTGTGTTGAGTGCACTCAACGTCATCATACTGAGAAAGGATGTTCTGGAATTATGGCATTGAACTCACTCAACGTCATAGACTGAATGGCGTCGAGTGAGCTCAACACCATTGTACTTAGAAAATTCCTGGTGATTTTGGCGTTGAGTGTGGAGGCTTGTCTCAACGCTTTTTCCTTAGAGAAATTTTCGGCCCTATTTGATGGTTCGTATGAATAGGCTGAACCGAACCTTTTCTGGAATTGCGTCAAGCTGAATTAATAGGCCCCGGTCCTTTCATGAAGACTTATATAGTGGTCCAATGATAGAATGCCACGTGACAGACGGTTTAACCCCAATTCCATGTTAATGGAGAGAGAGAAAGAGAGGAGTAAATGTCATTCATGGTCTGGAAGGCCAATGGCCCACTCTTCTTGCTGAAATAACCCCCCCCCCCCCCCCCGATCAGTTAGGAGAAGGCCAAGAGTCTTTTCGGCCATAACAACAACTAGGGGAGGAGAATTGCAGTTACCGAAAAGCTCTTCAAGGGGTATATATTAATGGCCACCGCCAGTTAGACCCCTCCCCTTCCCCATTTTATCATTTTAAAAGACTCACTGGACTTAGAGGAGCGGTTTCCACACAAATCTGAAGGAGTCGAGGAAGCCCACCGTGTAGTTGTAGAAATCGAGTGGCGCCACCACCGACCATAGCATCCCAGCGATCGACACGTCTCCAAACCGCAAGCAAGGTCATCCCCTTCCTCTTTCCTTATGGGTAGATCGTAGGAATTGTTAGGGCTATGGAACGGGCTCAATTGAGCCCGATCGGGTGATGAAAAATCACTGGTTTTTTCGTGAAAAAAATGAGTGGTCGGGTTCGCCGGAATCCGCCCCTCCGGCGGCCGTTCCGCCACCCAGCGATGGCCACCACCTCGACGGAGGTGGTGGTCAGGGGCGGACCTAGATGGAGGCACACCCGGGCATGTGCCCGGGTCAGATTTCTGGAATTCTATTAATAGGTTTTCACTGTTCCAGGCTACGGTGCACTGTTCCAAGCTATTATTAGCTTTCAACCCATCAGAATTCAGACCGATTTTTAATTAGCCTTATTTAGCTATCTTTTCTTCAGACTATCAACTTGGTCAGAGTTCCATGTTATTAATTAGTTTTATCTTTTCTCCTTCCATGACCTCCCCCTCTAAGCTTTAGACCTACTCTATCTTCTTGAGGCTGAGCAGCGGTCAAAATTTTATCTTATTAATTAGCTTTCAACCTCTAAGTCTTCACTGTTCCCGTTCTTTTTCTTGAGCAGTGGAGAAAGCTTTCTCCCCTTTGATCACTCGAGCAAGTTTTTTTCCTTCTCATCCTTCTCGAACAGGCAAGATGTGGAACTATTTTATTGATGTTGCTCTTCCAAATTTTGAGCTCTTTTCTCTGAATCTCTGGGCTACGACGTCAATGAGTGAACTTCTTGGGCGATTTCTAGCTCCAAACCTCCAGCTTATTGCGATTTCTATTCCTAAAATATCGGTGTGCCGAGCAAGCTTCTCCAGGTTCCATCCCAAGTTTTCAAATCCATTCTGGATTTCAATTTTTGTTGGGCTTAGTTTTTTTATTCAAATTTCCCTTTTATCTTTTGCAATAATAGGCTCAATTGACAACCAAAGCACAATTAACAACCAAAGCAACTGGATTAAAAATCTTGCTCACACCTTGATAACAGTTAATGATACGCATAATGGAAATGAAGATTGAAAACTAGAAACTAAACAAACAATTATTGTTTTTCTTTCGATTTTTTTCGCTTTCAATACTTATTATTATTTTTTTTTGAATTAAATTTTTTATCAAAAAAAATATATATATCTTTTAATTGGTGCCCGGGTCAGACGAAAATCTCGGGTCCGCCACTGGTGGTGGTGGCGGTGGCCGGCCAGGGAGGTGGTCGGGTGGCCGGTAAAATGTCTTGGAATAAGCTCCAGGTTCGGCCAATCATGGTCCTTGGCTAGAGGAAGAAGAGGATCCAGCACCCGTCGGATCTTGCATCAAGATCTGTGCTGATCATTTAAATCCTTTTCTTTTTAAATGAATTTTTTGTATTATGATAACAGTCACATTAGAAAATTAATGAAAAATACTTAGAGGCTCTATATGAGGTAATGGTCTACATATAATTTGTAGCCCTATTGGTCTACTTTATTTTAAAATTAATTTGGGTCAATTTGGTCAATTGGTTTGACCAGGGCACCCATTTTGGTGGGGTCTATACTTAGAGCTAGACAGGAATTAAAATGAGTGCCCCCACTTCATCCCTTGTCCAAATGACTTGAAATTTGGACAGGGAGTCACCCTTATCTATACCTAGGTCTTGCCCAAAAATGAGAATTTTTGGGGACAATATTTCTATAGTTTTTGAAATTATTTAATTACTCTAGGGTAAATTAATTAAGAAACCAAATGACCTCCAAACTCTCCCAAATTTTGGTGAGTGGTTCATGGGGTCATCATGAGGCTCTGTATAAATTTTCATCTCATTTGGAGATGATTTAGGTTGGAAGCAAGCAAACCCTAAGTTGGCTCAATAAGGGGTATTTAGGTCAAAAGTGCACTTGTGGGTTTAGGTGGTCAAATCACCTCAACAGAGGTTGAAATTTGGGTCACTGACTTGGATTGACTTTTAACACCCTCCCATGGAAGATGGGGTGGATTGGGGTGGATTGGGGTAGATTTGCCCTAGAATCCAAGACCAAAGCCTAAGGATGGTTTTTGGTGCTTTGAGAAGGGCATGTGGTCAAATGACCTTGAAATTATTAGAAACTTTGTGGAGATAACTCTAGTGTAGCTAAAGTATTCTGATAAAAATCTTAGAGGATTTGGAGTTGGATAGATCCCTCAAAATCCTAACCCTAGTTTAGGGCACAACACTTGTACATGCAAGATAAGCCACCAAAACTTAATGAAAAGCCATGACACTTGGGTAATATAGTCATAGGGTCAATAAGGCCCTTTGGTGATTTTATTGGTAATTTTGGATCAATACATTTAGCACCTTCTTTAGAGTACATGAAAATTGCCCTTGATAAGCTTTCAATTATTATGATCACCCTGTTGAGTAGGAAGTTATTAGAATTGGGCAGATGGTATGTTATATCAATATACTCTTACATGAATTTATTTATAATTTTCAGAGTTTTATTTACAGTACATACTTCACAAGCTCATCAAAATGGAAACTTGTTCAATAATTTATTCAGAGCTCATTATTTGTTGTAAAATTGTGAAACTTGATCAGTAGTGTTCCTAGATCAATATGCTCATATGGGGATTTTATTACAATTTTTAAATGAATAATTGTTGTACTTAGTTCATTAACCTGTTAACTGGGATTACTATGAGAAAATCAAGTTTAGAGTTCATTATTCACTGATAAAGTATGAAACTTGACATGTAGTGTTTATATATCTTTATGATCATCCTTGAATTTTCTCAGAATTTTTGGAAGTATATTGACAGTACTTGTCTCTTTAAAATGATTAATATATGTTGTATTTAAAATTATATTTAGAGGCTTAAACTTTGCTGAAAAATTGGGAGACTCTGATTTTACTATTCAATAGTCATCATGTAATTACCATAAATTTTGTAGAGCATTTACATGTCTGAAAGGGGTACTTCGTGTTAGTACTGCACATAAAAACCGGTCACAATCGGTCCGGTTGGGACCGGACCGGTCGGGACCGGACAGGGACCGGTCCCAGTTAGGACTGGTCCGGTCCCGGACCGGTCCAGTGGTCCCTGGCAGTCCTCCCTTTAAGGGTAAAAACTGGTCCCGGTCCGGGACCGGTTTCGGGACCGATCGGGACCGGAAAACAGCCGTTAACGGCTCTTTTAATGAGAGTTGTTAACGGCTCTCATTAAAAGAGCCGAACGGTTCTTTTAATGAGCCTGCCACATGGCAGGCTCATTAAAAGCCGTTTGGCTCTTTTATAGTTTTATTAATAATATATATATATATATATATTTTTAATTTAAATCTTATAACCCCCCCCCCCCCCCTCTCCCTCATTTTCCTCTCTTACTCTCTCTCTCTCTCTCACTATCTCTCTCACTCACTCTCTCACTCATATTCGTGTTAAATGACTTCCTCCTCCTCCATGTCGGCGTCCTCCTCAGCGTCCGTCGATCATGAGATCGTTGAGCACCGACATAAAGCGGCGGTATGGGATAACTTCGATAAAGTGCGGACCGGCAGCGAAATTAAGGCGAAGTGCAAACTTTGCGCGAAGCTTATGGCCGTTAACAGTAGCAACACAACGCTTGCCCGACACAATAAATCGTGTCTTTCAGAACAAGCCCCGTCGGAGGCCAACCAAGCTCAAATTTCGACGACCGGGCACATTTGGACGTATGACCAAGCTCGGCAATGGGAGCGACAAATGGAGAATGTCATCAAAAGCGGACTTCCGTTCAACCACTACGACAATGATGAAATGACGTCTTACATACACGAAGCACTCCAACCAAAATATCAACAGATAAGTCGTACTACAACTCAACGTGATGCTTTACAAGCTTACCTGCAATTAAAATTATATTTACAAAATTATTTTGAAACATTCGACGGTCGAGTTAGTTTAACGAGCGACGTTTGGACTAGCGATTTAGTTGACGGACTTTCTTATATTTGCATAACTTGTCACTAGGTCGATCCCGATAGTTGAGAATTAAATAAATATATAATTTGTTTTGAAGGTTTTTAATATCCGCACACCGGTAAAGTTATTTATCAGGTGATTATTAAGTGTATTAGAGATTTTAAAATAAAAGATAAAATTTTAAGTATTTCGTTTGATAACGCCTCGAATAATAATATAGCTATTAAATATTTGATTAATGATTTGGAACCTATGCTAGATGGTATTTTTTTCATACACGTTGCGTATGTCACGTTCTTAATTTAATTATGCAAGATAGTTTAACTTTTATGAAAAATTATGTTATTAAAATACGTACTATGTTACGAGTTATTTATAGTTCAAAATGACGAAAACAAGATTTCAAAAAATTTGTTATAGCACGGGGTAAACAATTTTTGGGTCCATCTTATGATATGCCGGTACGATGGAATTCCACGTACAAAATATTAAAGCGGGCTTTGTCACAAAAATCGTTATTGATAGAATTTTATAATAGTGTAGAAGAATCACATGATTTAGATGCGTCAGATTGGGCTATAATCGAAGATTACGTAAATTTATTAGAAAGTTTTTATCGGACAACAACTATTTTCTCTGGAGTTTATTATTCTACTAGCTCGCTTGTTATTAAATTTTTTTTATTAATTACTGAAACGTTTAAAACTTACAAAATTAACTCAATGTGACATCCGTTAATATTATTAATGGAGGCAAAAATTTTAAAATATTATACGCATATGCCACCTATGTTTTCTTGTGCTGCGGCTTTAAACCCTTTAATGGGTGTAGACGGGGTTGAAAATTTTATAGAGGAAATTAATCGAAATTTAGAGTTAAACGAATCTTCTAGTTATTTTCACAACGTTAGTGTTTCAAAATTTAATTCTGATTTTACTCGCCTATATAATTATTACAATCAACTATATAGATTGCGACCTCGCGAGGAATCCACCGCCCCTCGAACAAAAGATATTTTAAAAAATAGGTTTTTTGAATTAGCTTCGAAGAAAAAACAACGAACTTCGAGTACTTTAAATGAATTAGGTTTATATAGCAAAACACAGTTTCAAGATTTTATGACCGCGTACGAAATAAAAAATTTTGATATTTTAAAATGATGGAAAATTAAATCTAATAATTATCCTACTTTGGCCTTAATGGCCCGTGATTTACTAACCACCCAAGCTAGTACGGTAGCTTCGGAGTCTGCGTTTTCTTTGAGTGGCAGGATTCTGAACGAGCGAAGAAGCCGTTTGACTGAAGAATCTTTGGAGATTTGCATTTGCTACAAGGACCATTTGGACGCTTTAAGGAGGAGACAACACGTCTTGTCAATTGAAGACAGTGAGTCTGAAGTTGAAGACAAGCTTAATAACTTAAATCTGGGGAGCGCCGCAGAATAATGACGTTGAAGTTGAAGACGAGTTCAAAATCAAAAGCGACTTCGGAGTTGAAGACGAGTCTAAGGCTCAACTCCAAATTTTAAATTTGTATTTTGTATTATAATTTCAAATTTAATAAAAATATTTGTATTTTGATTTTGTATTATAATTTATAATTTGTATTTTGATTTTGTAGTTTTATTTCAAATTTAATAAAAAAATTTATTTATTTTGCAATTTTGCATTTCAAATTATTACATGTTATTTAATTAAATTATTAAAAACGAAATATAATAATATATAATTAAAATAATTAAAATAATTAATTTAATTAACAGGTCCCGGTCTGAGACCGGTTAGGACCGGTCCTTCCGGTCCCAGGCGGTCCCGGTTTTCAACGGAAAAACTTGTCCCGGACTGGGACCGGTTTGGGCAGGACCGGTCCGGGACCGGTGTCCCAAAGGACCGGTCCTGCCCAGGACCGGTCCCGGACCGGGACTGGGGTCTTTATGTGCAGTACTACTTCATGTTCAAACTTGGGTCTTGGATTACCTAGGAAAAATTAAATAAATTATCAAGTAAATTAGGAAAATTATGAAACTCTGGATTTAGGCTAATCATGACATGGTAGACCCCCAATAATTATTATAGTGATATTGGATGATAATTTTGAGTACCTCCCATTGTATACATCATATAGCTTAGGATGATCTGCGTTTAGTAAAAACTACAGAAATCATGATATGGTTCAAGATGAATCCAGAGAGTTGGGATGTTAGTGTATTGACTTGGTAAGTGATAGGGGATACCATTGGAAGTTAGGAAGAGTAGGAAGTGGAGTCGTCTAAGCCTAGGTGGTGCTCGGGATCGACGAAACATCGTTTTTCCCGTGGAGAGAGAGAAAGGAAAAAACACATTAGGGTTAGATCCAGTATAAAATTAAAGGGATTGGGAGTTGGGTAACAACTAATAATAATAAGTGTCTTGCGAAATGGAGCTTTGGACTTCAGCCCATCGTAATTCCTAGTGCACTTTGAGAGCCCTTCACAAGGTATGCCGGGAGCAGTCCTGGGCTAACATAAACTGTAGGTAAAACTGAATTGCAAGAGTAACTAGCATAATTAGGGGTTCACTTTCACTCACCTCGATGTCTCGGGATGTTAAGTTGGTTCACACAGGCTGTAGGCCCAGGGGATTTTGGTGATGGGCAGGTTGGCCCGGCGAGTTTTGGCTCAGTAATTGATTGTGATGGACAGGATAGTCCGGGGAGCTTTTGCTCGGTTGTTGGTTGTGACAGACGAGATAGTCCGGGGAGCTTTGGCTCGGTGGATGATACATTAAGGTTGCATGTGCATAAAGTATAAGGTGGTGGGTCTTCGGTATTGGGGGGTCGATGCACCGACGCCAATACGTTGACTCAGCAAGTGTGGTTTAACACTTCGCCATAAAAGTCTGGTGCGCCAGCCAGCAAGAGTACGCAGGCGCTCCGCTTAGTGCACCATGTTGGAACAACCCCGGTTGTGGATTTGGGCAAGGATACACTTCATCAAAGAGAGCATGGATCTGACTAAAGATTACAAAAGAATCAGGCAATGATCAAACTGCGTTCAACGATAGTTGAACTGAGTTCGACGAACGTCGAACTCAGATCGACGATCTGCAGGCCAACTCAGCTCGACGTTCAAATATATCTAAACAAAGTCAGCTCAACGATTCTACAATAAAGTGAGCTCGACGACTCAAGCCTTGAACTCAGCTCGACGATCACCAAAGAATTGAAGAACAGCCAAGTCAGGTCGACGATCTCTGAACCCAGCTCGACGCATCGTCGAACCCAGTTCGACGATCGTCCATCTCAGGTCGACGATTTGCCAAGGAATTGATAAAAGCTAAAGTACTCTTCAACGGTCAGATTCCCTGACATTTATGTCAGCATTCAACCAAAGAGCCGTTGCCAGCTATCAATGCAAAGTCACTATGGGAAAGGAAAAGGATTAAAAGCTGAATAGTTGTCATGAGTTCCGAGAATGGAATAAAATAATGCTCACAAGATTTGAGAATTTAAATCAATTCATTATATATATGCATTCCGGCTTCCAGTCAAAAGATACAGAGACATACAGAGACATACAGAGACACACAGGACACACAGGACAACAACATATTTTCATATATACAAGAACAACACAACAGCTCTCATCAATCCTCATCAGAGAGCCTTTTGTTCACAGCAAGAAGAAGAAGGAGTCTCCTTCTTCAGTCTCATACAGGCTTCAAGAGCAACAAACAATCTGAATCTTCAGATTTATCTGCTACCAGAAGACCTACCACACCCCAAGAACAAAGTTTCTTCATCCTGAACCAACTCCAAACTTCAGGGGGAGCTTTGACAATCAAGAATCCACTAGTCTTCTCTCAGAGCTTGAGAGAGAGAAGAACACTTTTCACCTTTTTGTTTTACTCTTTTTCCCACCTTGTACAGGGTTATAACTCCCTTCAAAAGTTAAGTGTTGGTGTTAGGGCACCTTATCAAAAACCCTTTGGTGTGAGGGCACCTGATCAAAAACCTTATGGTGTGGGGCACCTTATCAAAAACCCATTGGTGCCCAGGACACCTGATCAACTATTCCTGCTAGTGGATTCCTACCAGGGGTGGTAGAAGAGTGGATGTACCCAGTTGAGGGGAACCACTATATTTTCTGTGTCTTCTGTGTTTTTATTTCCCTTACTTTTGCTGCTTTATTTTCTGCATATTATGCTGTGTATGAAAAATATCTAGAATAAGGTGTAGGTCTCACTTTCAATTGGTATCAGAGGCAGGTTGGTTAAAACCACAGGCTAACACCTGAACCAAAAAGATCCAACAGATCTTACTTCATTCTAGAATTTTTTTCACTCATGGCAGAACTTCCTATGTGCAACCTCAATACATTTGCACTATGGCAGTCAAAGATAAAATGTTATATGAAGTTATTTGATGAAAGCATTTTTGATGTTATAATGACAGGTCCTATAACACCCACAGCATCAAACAAAGATGCACAAAAGTTACTTAAGGATGCTGATGCTAGAGCAATGAACATCTTGGCACAATCCATGCCAGATGACATTTTTGAAGATCTGATGCACTGCACCACAGCCAAGGAGCTATGGCAATCCCTCATCAAGATGGCTGCAGAATCAAGTAAAGAAGAATCAGCATCTGAATCTTCACCAAAATCAAACACAGATGAACCACAATATGATTCATCTTATTTAAGTGATGAAGAAGATGTTGCTGATGAAGTAGCCTTCTGCCTAAAGGCCATAAATGCATCAAACAACAAGGAAAAGCCTGAATCAGAACTTAGAAAATATCAGGTGATATCCCATACTAACTACATTTCAAAATATCCTAAATCACTTTCTAACTTGGATGCAACTAAACCTAAAGAAAATATGAATTTCCTTAAAAGTCTACTCCCATTCGTCATCAATCCACATGCAGACCACACTCATTTTAAGGAAACAATAAGAAAACCTTCAAGAGAAATATTAAGAAAATTCAACAACATTGATTTTGTTTTTCAAAAGTTTTCTCAAATTTTTCAAACATATATAAAATATTTTTTGAAAAATTTATTTAATAAACCATTAAAACCTCATTACATTTATGGTCTGAAAATTTTCCTTTTTGATGAATCTTAGATCTCAAAGAGGCATAGTAAGATAATTCTACATCCTTACAGATTTTTCACAAAATTATCTACACTAAAACTCAACACAGACTTGATCCAGTGGATCATCACACCGTGTTGAAGTTTTTATTTGTGATAAAGTGATTCTATAGGAAGGGAATTATCAGACAGTGCCTTTCTGATTTTAAAGATTTTCTTCAAAATCCTTTTCAGATAATCCTAATGAGTGCTGTGCTCATTAAATTGCATTCCCCTGCCGTCCTCTCTGCCCTCACTCTTTTCTTCTTCAAGATTTGCTTCATTCATTTGTTCATACACAAAAGCAAAAACTGCATCCCTTCTTGTTCCCTTTGCACTTGATCTGTTTTCTGTTTTGCAGGATCACAGACTCAAAATTTCCAACATGAAGAGATGATCAAGAACAGGGCCAAACTTTACAAAACATTCATAAAAGTATGAAGTGTACCCTAACCCAAATAGGGGGAGATTGTTGGAACAACCCCGGTTGTGGATTTGGGCAAGGATACACTTCATCAAAGAGAGCATGGATCTGACTAAAGATTACAAAAGAATCAGGCAATGATCAAACTGCGTTCAACGATAGTTGAACTGAGTTCGACGAACGTCGAACTCAGATCGACGATCTGCAGGCCAACTCAGCTCGACGTTCAAATATATCTAAACAAAGTCAGCTCAACGATTCTACAATAAAGTGAGCTCGACGACTCAAGCCTTGAACTCAGCTCGACGATCACCAAAGAATTGAAGAACAGCCAAGTCAGGTCGACGATCTCTGAACCCAGCTCGACGCATCGTCGAACCCAGTTCGACGATCGTCCATCTCAGGTCGACGATTTGCCAAGGAATTGATAAAAGCTAAAGTACTCTTCAACGGTCAGATTCCCTGACATTTATGTCAGCATTCAACCAAAGAGCCGTTGCCAGCTATCAATGCAAAGTCACTATGGGAAAGGAAAAGGATTAAAAGCTGAATAGTTGTCATGAGTTCCGAGAATGGAATAAAATAATGCTCACAAGATTTGAGAATTTAAATCAATTCATTATATATATGCATTCCGGCTTCCAGTCAAAAGATACAGAGACATACAGAGACATACAGAGACACACAGGACACACAGGACAACAACATATTTTCATATATACAAGAACAACACAACAGCTCTCATCAATCCTCATCAGAGAGCCTTTTGTTCACAGCAAGAAGAAGAAGGAGTCTCCTTCTTCAGTCTCATACAGGCTTCAAGAGCAACAAACAATCTGAATCTTCAGATTTATCTGCTACCAGAAGACCTACCACACCCCAAGAACAAAGTTTCTTCATCCTGAACCAACTCCAAACTTCAGGGGGAGCTTTGACAATCAAGAATCCACTAGTCTTCTCTCAGAGCTTGAGAGAGAGAAGAACACTTTTCACCTTTTTGTTTTACTCTTTTTCCCACCTTGTACAGGGTTATAACTCCCTTCAAAAGTTAAGTGTTGGTGTTAGGGCACCTTATCAAAAACCCTTTGGTGTGAGGGCACCTGATCAAAAACCTTATGGTGTGGGGCACCTTATCAAAAACCCATTGGTGCCCAGGACACCTGATCAACTATTCCTGCTAGTGGATTCCTACCAGGGGTGGTAGAAGAGTGGATGTACCCAGTTGAGGGGAACCACTATATTTTCTGTGTCTTCTGTGTTTTTATTTCCCTTACTTTTGCTGCTTTATTTTCTGCATATTATGCTGTGTATGAAAAATATCTAGAATAAGGTGTAGGTCTCACTTTCACACCAGCATTGAGGCGTACGATAGGTCTGACTGGTAGTGCAATTACCGGTTTAGAGGTGGGCGAGACCCAACTCACTGCTTCTGTTTGCCACTATGGCGGTATCTTAGGAGGTTCGACTCCAGAAAGGGGGAACTAAAGGTCTGTGTACACAGAGTCGAGTGGATGAGTTGCACTTGCATATTCACATCATGGCATAATTGCATGTCATAGCATAACCATTGCATATAACCCTGACACATATTGTATAAAGTGGTATGAGACACTTTATACAATAGGCCCTACAAAACGACCCCTTGGTTTATAAGTTCGCGCGAGCGTGCTTATAAGTTAAGGTTTTTATTTAGTAAATATATGTGTATGCTTGCTAGAAAACTGACACCCTATCGTATAAATTGGTATGAGACTTTTTATACGATATGAGCCTTACAGAAGACCTCTTAGCTTATGTGTTTTCATATATGTTAATGTTACTTATTTCTTGTTCAGTATTTCTTACTTTTATTACTGCCACACATACTTATAGAACTGCTAGTCTAGTTTCGCCGTCACCTACATTTGCTATTCTCCACTATCATATCCTCTCCTTTCTTCCTCCCCGCTCGGTTCCTAGGAGCCATGGGGGAAGGGGAGGGGGATGATAGGACTTAGTCTTTTAGACTAACGGTTTTCGAACCACATTATTTTAGGGGACCGTGGAGCCCAGCATGGAGGAGCATCCCCGGAGGTCGGCACGCTTGGAGATGGGGCAGTCTAGTACCAGAGTTCAGACAGCTGGGACTGTGAGTCCCGATCGCTAGTAGTTTATTAGCTTTGCTTCCGCTATGAGTGATTTATGTAGTGAGGATTTGGATGTACTGGGCATGAGCCCTTATTATAGTACTTTTATTATATCTGTGGACACTCCCTTCGTGAAGACTATTTACTTTACATGTGATTGATGTGGACTTGCTCTCTTCCTTATTTTGCTACAGTCTTGTGATCAAATCGGCCGGCAGGATCGACGTTTTGTAGTGGCGACCTTCCCGGGTGTGAAGGTGTCACCGCAAGCGGCGGTTCTGGGCCTAAGACCCCGGTGGTTTAAGAGAAAAAAATTGAGGTCTTACATATTTAGCTTATTATTACATGCTGTAAAAACATCCGTTTGCAAATTTTATAACTTTTCATCTGAAATTACATATTATGTTTTTTATCATGTTACTTGAGTTCTTACTTGTGCTGATTCGTTGGATATTCTGATTTCCATTATAAGCATGTTGGTATAATCTAATTTAAGATTTATAATTTGCAGGTTAAAACTGATTTAGAGCTCATATGGCGACCCGAAGTCGACCTGAATTGAAGTGCTCCTTGGGTGGAATAAGGCTCATAACTGAAATCTCCAAGTGTGGAACTATGGCTAACATTCCCCCGTCTGAAGCTCATACGAACTGCAGGTCGTATGAGAAAGAGAATGATGATCTAAAATTTATTTCTTAAATAAAATTTTATTCATCGCCTCTTATTTGTGTTTTCTCTTACTATGGGTGTATAAAAAGGAGTTATACTTCTAATTTCATGATACTCAATGGCTGGCTTAAACATGCGTTACTAAGCTATGTGGTAATTATTTTTCTGCATTGACTGAGGTAATTTAGTTATTAAACTGACATGCATAATAAATTAGCAAAAATGTTCTTAATTAGCTTAGTGATTACAGTTATTTAAAGGTGTATGTCTAGGAAAAGCGGTTGTCTTTTAAAAGAAAATCATCTTCGCTATCAGAGTCCTATACCAACCCTCTTCGGTGATGAAAGACAAGAAGCTAGGGCAGTGAACTGGTATAATTAGGGCTTCTAGCGCCTGGTATTATCCAAGATCTATGAAAAAGGAGTGAGTGATTCCACCATTGGAAGCACTTTACACACTGAGAAGCCCTATTGGATCTTCGTTATGAGTTCGTGTTGGAAAGCCGGGCAAGGCAAGGCGAGCGTAGCGAAGCAAAAGTGTCAATATGATGGCACATACCAATGCCTTTCACCAAGGACTCTTTATCATGGTGTTTGGTGTCGACGTCTAGACAGGCCGGAATTGAAAACCGAGCCTTAATGGCAAACTCTCATATGATGGGACATACCTAGAAAAGAGGCTATAAGCTGATTTGGAAATCACTTTAGCCAAAGGTGGATGATTCTTCCTACTGTAATTACCATCGAATGATCGACCATCCTACGACATTAAAGATCTTCTTGAAAGCATGATTCATAACGAAGAACTGGGTCTAGGCAAATCTCTGGTTAGTCCTCCCCAACCTCATGAACGGAAGCTGAAAACAAGGCTCCGTTCATGAGGTAAACAAGGCGCGACAACATACTTTCACTCTCAGAGTCCTATACCAACCTCAAAAGTTCTCCTGAAATTGAGAGACAAGGCTTTCATGAGGCGAAATAAAAGAGGGGAGAAATAATGAGTTCAAGAGAGGCAAAATCTTCACCTTGATTCGGAAAAATTCGAAGGTTTCTCCACATCTGAAATCGTAAAGAGAAATCCCAAACAATTAGCGCTTGCAAGAAGGACTTGGAAACAATAACAAAATTTTCAAAGCAAAACACTTGCCATTGATCACAATGCAAGAAGGGTAATCTGAACCGGAGCAAAAAAGAACAAGTTCAATAAGGGGGGTGGGGTTTACCTCTCCTTAACAACACCAAAAAGGGTCTCTTTCTCTATTATGTACTTGGGTCTTGGATTTTCTGAAATCAACAGATTTCAAGAAGAGGATGAGAAATAACGGCAAACCCCACAACTAAAAATACTGAGAAACCAAAATCTGATTATACAACAACCAGAGAGGGAGAGAGGATGTTGGGTGAGAGTTGGCAGGTCCAGGGAAAGAAGTCGATGAGGATACTGATGGGGGAAGGAGCGGTGGTCCAAGGCTAGGGTTGATCCAATGCCTCTGAACACTAATTGACGGGGGCTGGCTTCCGACACAGTCGGTTGGAAAAATCGACGAAAGGGAAGAGGGAAACGACACCTGTTTCTGCACGAACCGCCCACACAACTGAGGGGGAGACGTTGATGCGCCAATCGGCAACGAAGGAGACAAGGTTAGGGCGATGCGCGAAGTCACTGGAGGAGGATTTTAGACGCGACTGATTTAATACTTATTACCTTGCAGTTACGAGAGAGAAAAAAACGTGCGGTGGTTAATACGAATGGAAACAACGTTTCATTTTTTTTTAATTGTCACTGCCTCCTATTTCACATATTAATTAGAATGTGTTTTTTCCTGTGGTCCTCCAAACTGTGTTACGCACAAAATTTTAAACTTCACTTGGATATCTTCCCAAGATTTACTAACTAGCGCGAGCATGTGACCAGAATAATAACATACCTCGCCCCGACGGTCCGATCAATTATGCTCGCGGTTGGTCCCTGAAATTTATATGTGTGACACATTAAATTTTCGGGTGTTACACGAGCTCTTCTCCATTTCTCTCCCTCAACAATTATAATGAGAGGCAACCTATCGCTCTCAAATTCTTCAAAAAAGCTTTGTACAACAACCAACCAATAGTAGAGGTTTGATCGACATAGATCCGGCCACATGATTTTCCCCCAGTTGATGAGTTTTCCACATTAAAAAATTATGTTTCTATCTTTCTACTTTATGTGACTGTTTGCACGCTCGACCGCTCCCATGCTAAGGCGTTTCAATTTAGTCTGGTCTACCAGGAGCCTTGAGCGATCCACAGTAGTTTGGCGCCGAATGTGGGAACACGTTTACCAGCATTCCTAGAAGACCTAGAAAACAGTATTCTCAACACAACGATACTCGAGATTAGAGCACATGACAGAAAAGTCCCCACACACTACCGAAAGAATCGACCCTGGGGGGCACGCTGATCCATTTCTTTTTGACTCGCTCAACAACATGCATGAAGAAGAGCTCCCCGGCATAGCCATCTCAGCGCGCTCAGTCTTCAGGACTAGAGAGCATGAAGATCACCACCACCACCATGAGTCGCAAGCCTCGAATTCGTAGGTGAAAAGCTCACGCGCGAAGAAGTTCACGACATAATTGTTGAAGAGCACGAACGAGCCAGATAGTGTGTCGCTTTGGCCCCTCCCTCTCCCATCATCGCTCGTCATTCGTACATGAGATCTTGACACATCCAATCCCTCAGGGCTTCAAACTCCCAAAGATCGAGGCATACGACGGAACGAGCGATCCATCAGAGCACGTCAGACACTTTGTGATCATGATGCAACTCTACAATGCCCCAGATCCATTATTGTGTCAAGCATTCCCGACAACTCTGAAAGGATAGGCTCGCACTTAGTTCCTTTCCCCGAAGGAATGAGAAATCAAGAATTTCATAGAACTAACTCGACAATTCACAAACTAGTTCATTTCTAGTCGACGGATAGTCAAAGATCCCTCCCACTTATCAGGAATCCGTCAAAACGAAGGGGAAACCCTCAAAGATTTCTTTCATCGTTTCACCACTGAGGTATGACAAACCCTTGGGATAAAATCGGAGCTTTTGCGAGGGTTTCTTCTTGGAGGACTCCGCCCCGGAGGCTTCCACTCCGCGGTAGTACGAGAAACTGTACCTAGCTATCCCGATCTCATTCGACGGATCAACACTCAGATTGCTGCTGATGATGCGGTTGAAGCCCACCGCCAACAGTTTAAGAAGAACCCAAAAAGACAGAGAGAGCAGGAGTCATTACCGCCACCGGTTCATAAAAAGAACGACGTGCGCCGCAGCAAACCTTGTCGAGATCGAGATCCACGACAACACGAGGATTGCACTCCCCTCAACACAACTCGAACCAACGCACTCCTTGCCATTCGAGATAACGACGCCCTTCACATGCCCGAATGTATCTTGGGCCTCACCCTACGGCTTATGCCCTAACGCAAGGTAGGGGAGTTTGCCCTGCTCGATCAGGTTCAAGTCAGTTTCCTGGCAAAACACTCCAAAGGTCGTTTAAGGGGGTCAAATGAACTCAGAATCATGCAAAATTGGGCCTGTGGAGAGACCATCTTGGCGTCGTTTTCAGTGGATTTTGTGTAAGCTTCCCGAGACAAGGGTTCTTCTCAATCTACACAACAGATTTGACGGCGCCCATGTCTATCTGGAGCCATGATAACAAAGCTTCATCGTCCACTGCACCTACCTCCACAATCTAATCTCCATGTAAAGTGCTGGTATTAATTCGGTAATTGCCCCGAATTGCATCTGAAATTTTACTCATTCATCAATCAACAATTTTACTCAGTTCCGATATTAATTTGTGAGCGAGCTTCTAATGCTTCTGATGTGGCGACAGCAGCGCTCGAGAAGCAAAGTTATAAGAGAATTTTGAGAATACCGTCGGGAAAGGCCGTTAGGGTTCTGAGGCAAAATATAGAGCGTGGTTGGGGGAGAACAACCTGAAAAAACCCTAATTTCAAATGCTAATAAAAAAACATTTTAAAAAACATGCCAAAAAGTCTTTTTAATCATTTAAGCCTTTACTATTTTATTTTCTTTTGAGTTTGGGTGCTGTTACTAGCAAACCCAGTTTGATTTCTAGCAAACCATTACTATTAGCAAATCCTTATTTTTCAAAATAGCTATTTGAAAACCATTTTGTTACTAGCAAACCAACATAATTTTTTAAAAAAAAATTAAATTTTGTATAAAACATTCATTCTTTCAAAATAACCCGCTGCATATAATGACATTACAAATGATTTCAAATGTATTCATTCTTATGTTAGCATTATAGATGAGTCAAAATGCCGCAAATATTTAGTATGTTAAAACTGTTTTTTCAACAAAATATCATTACCTGCACCAAAATTTTTAAACAAAATATCGGTCGGTTTAGAAATATATTTGATTCCTAATTACTATAAGGATGTGTTGTATATACGAGTTAAGTGTATATAAGAATATATACGTCCTTTTGAACTGCGTCTTATATGTACAATTTCATGAGAAGTGTTCAACATGAAAGTTGTAGATCTCGTCGAGATCTACAATTTTCATGTTGAACACTTTTTGATTTGAAGCACTTTAGACCCCCGATTTGACCCCTGAAAAAAGTTACGTCGTACATATATACGGACGCCCGGGATCAGCGTGACTTTTTTCGGGGGCCAAATCGAGGGCATAAACGGCTTCAAATCAAAAAGTGTTCAACATGAAAGTTGTAGATCTCGTCGAGATCTATAATTTTCATGTTGAACACTTTTTGATTTGAAGCACTTTAGACCGCCGATTTGGCCACTGGAAAAAGTTACGTCGTGCATATGTACGGACGCCCGGGATCGGCGTGACTTTTTTCGGGGGCCAAATCGTGGGCATAAACGGCTTCAAATCAAAAAGTGTTCAACATGAAAGTTGTACATCTCGACGAGATCTACAACTTTCATGTTGAACACTTTTTGATTTAAAATAGTTTAGACCCCCGATTTGGGTCCCGAAAAAAGTCACGCCGAAAATCTGTACGTTCCGTGCATGTCTTTTTTATGGCCCAAATTGGAGGCATAAACGGCTTCGAGATCTACAACTTTCATGTTGATCACTTTTTCAAATGAGAAATATTTGGGGCTCAAAATTCAAAAATACAAAAATTGCCAAAAAATAAAATTGATTTGCTAGTAGTAATTTTTGAGAAGAGAAAAAAATACAAAAAATGACAGAATCTGTTTTTTTCTGGTTTGCTAGAAACGAAAGTGGGTTTGCTAATAACAGCACCCTTGAGTTTTTACTTAGAACTACAGTATTCCCACATCTTTCCCTGGCATCTCGCCATAGGCGTAGTTTTTCGATCCGGGTTCCGGGGCGAGCAGAAATGCTCACGAACGAGCACTCATGTGCTTTGATTTTTTTTTTTAATGTCCTATGGCTTTGCTTTTTTATCTCATCCATTGATCTGTCCACGCGACAACTTCTCCTATCACCTGGACGGAGATTTTCAAATGGAGCCCGATTGTAATAATGCTCTCTCGGGAAGGGAGGGTTGGGACTGGAGGTGGGGGCCGGGAGTTGGAGACGACGGAGTGTTCGGCGGCGTTTTTCGCTTCGCTGTGAGAGCAAACACCGCAAACGCCGCCGCCTGACGTTTGTTTTTCCGCCGTGCGGCGGCGGTTGCCCCCGCACCGACGTGAAAACGTCGTCCCGAACGAACCGTACGACTCAATTTATTCATGCTTAATATTAAATTTTGGTTTTTTTTTTAAACATCATTTTTAATTTTTTAAGGTTTGATAAATAACAATAAAAAAACCATCAATTAAAAAATTCTGGCGAGTGTTAGAGGTGTGCAAAAATAACCGAAAAACCGAGAATCGGATCGGAACAGAACCGAACCCAGTGGTATTGGGTCGGTTCTTATGTGTCACGGTTTGGTTCTGAGTCTAAAATTTTCAGAATCGACCACTTGGTTCAGTTCTCGGTTCTTACACTCGGGTACTCAGAATCGACCCGAGAACCGAGTTATCGAATTTAGGTATCAAAAATATATTTGTGACGAGTAAGAAGCTTTTGAAAGAGATTGATGAATAATTAGCTTGATGGATGTATATTTCATGTGTAATTTTATAAACTATTTGCTCATATTTTGATAATGTTGAACTTTTACTTAATTGTTGGAATCTTTGAATATGAAATGTTGTTGTTGAAGCCGAGAAAATCCCGACCTCAGAATCGGACTAGGCGGCCTAAGGATACCGGTCTCGCAGTAAAATCGGATGGCCCAGGACGAGCAAAAGAAACAAGACCCCAGGCGCTGCGGCAGGAAGGTCCCACCACGTACCCGGTTGCTTAGGTGAAGCAACTCCTTCTCAACCAGAATGGCCGAGCTAGATACGAAGGAGACGCGCGAGCAGGAATTCACGAGTAACTATTCGAGAGTTTCCAGTCCTCTCCTTCGTACCCCTGGGGTCCTATTTATAGGGAAATCCAAAGAGAGGGGGGGGGGGTCTTACTTATACCCCCACCCCGGCGATCGGGCGACTTTCTGGGGAGCTCGCACGGGGCAGGCGAGTATCTCGCCTTAGTCGCCACCTGGAGAGTAGGCATGGGGAGCTCGTCATACTCGCCCATACCTTTTGCTGGCCCGCGGCTTGATCTTGACTTCACTCTTGGATCGTTGACTTTGACTTCTGGTGACCTGGCTGCGGTGGGGCCTCTCCTCGTCGAATACGGGTTGTACAGTTGTATGATGAGATTATTAAATGTATTTAATAATCTAAGAAATTTTGATGATTTTGGAGCCATGCAAGCTTAAAGTCTTCTAGTTTCTTCGATTTATAAACATTTGTTTTTCATTTATTTTTTATATTACAACATATTTACACTCTAAATTTAAGGAATCGAGAACCGAATCAGAACCAAACCGATATTTTTGGTTCGGTTCCGGTTCTCGAATTTAGAACCGTGAGTCGGTTCTGGTTCCAAAATTTTGGAACCAAACCTATACGAATTGGTTCTTGGTTCTGAGTGGAACCGAACCGAACCGAATCGATCTGAGTTACACCCCTACCGAGTGTTAATGGCAACACATTTTTAGTTTACCATATCTTTGAATTTTAAATAACACATTTTTCTGTTGTTAATGCATCCTTTTTTCCACTGGAGTAGATGACCTCCTTCCTTCACCCAAAACATCGACTTCTCCGCCTACGTCTAACCCGTTCGTCGTGCCGTTTGTGTAAATCTAGAAAGCATGAATGCGTTCAGCGTACAAAAAGCGTGAATGCTTTCCTCGCTCAGGAAAAAAGATAATGAGACCATTAACTTTCTGTGTAAATCTAGAAAGCATGAATGCTTTCTCCTAGCCGAGAAATGATGTGGAAGAGGACGTAGGCGGCCTTGTCGACCGTTCCTGATTCTGGTTCTGACATTAGATCGTGCAGCGAGCGGACTATTCCAGCCTGGATGTCTCAGATCTTATTCTCCTTGTGGTGCAAACAAAGTGAAGGGAGGTAGAGGTGTCCTTCTTAGTTCGAGGTCTGTCGGTTTGGAGATCGACCAGATGCGGGATGACGCCTACGAGGAAGGTCAAAGGAGACATGCAAGCTAAAACTCGGATTGCAGATAACATTTCAAATTATTGCTAACATTGAGGTACGACAAACCAAATACAGGTCTGTGCTAACAATCCATACACTTTTTTTAGGGGATTGATATTCACGGATCATAATTAGCTATTTGTACTCCCACCGATATTCGTACCCCACAAAATTATAATTGTACCCAAAATCGATATTCGTACCCCACAAAAATGAAATTTTAAAAATTAATATTATATATAATGAGATCCTAACAAAAAATAGTCAACTCTATGTTAACATATTTTTCAAATACATCTTAAGAACTAATATATTTGTGTCAAAAAGTCAAGTTCACAAAATATTAAAATACAAAAAACATTTAAGATAATTATGAGCTCACATAGATGTTTTTGTATTTTAATATTCTGTGAACTTGACTTTTTGAGAAACATATATTGATTGTTAAGATGTATTTGACAAATATGTCAACATAGATTTTACTACTTTTATTAGGAACTCATTATATATTACATTAATTTTAAAATTTTTATTTGTGAGGTATGCATATTGATTTTGGGTATAATTATAATTATGTGAGGTACGAATATCGGTGGGATACAAATAGTTAATAGCCAAATATGATCTTCAAATTTCAATTCTTTTTTTATTAGATGTATTTATGCGATTTTTTATTAAAAAATAAAATAAAAGCAACTTAATTCTCGAATCAGTCTCAAGTCTTTAGGAAGAGTTTGGAAGGGAGGGAGCAGCAGCTGGAGAGAATGGGGAAGACGACAATGGCGCACTCGCCGCCGGTGACTTACACGTCGATGATCGCGCTTCTCGCCCTGTGTCCACCCTTCGTCATTTTGCTGTGAGTGTTTTATCTCATTTCTTTACGATCGCGGGTTATATTTCGTATTCATTTAACTTTTAGGTTATTTAGTAGATTTTGTTTTCACTAATTAGTATGCCATGTTTCCGTGCGTTCATCAAAATTTCCGGGAAAAAAATTCAAGTAGCCAGGCGAGATTTTTTCGAGTGTGAGGTTTGATTCCTTGCTACTCAGAAAAAAGCTCTCGGACCTAAGTATTCGAAGTGTTTTTGCATCTGATACCGTTGTTTGGTTGCAGATCAGATTATTAAGGGCTTTTTGCACCCCGTAATTACCCTATTTTGGCACTTTGCACGTTGAATTTTTAAAATTGGCACTTTGCATCCCGTAATTACAGAATTTTGACATTTTGAACCCCAAAGATGAAATTTTAGGGGTATTTAGGTCAGGGCACCACCCAAAATACTCATTTTGACACTTTTGCAAATAGCTAAAATAAGATAGTTTGGGGTGCAAAGTGCCAAAATGAGCATTTTGAGCGTTGCCAGGACCTAAATACACCTTAAATTTTAGCCTTGGGGTGCAAAGTGCTATAAAATCTATAATTATTAGATGGTGCAAAATGCCAATTTTAAAAATTCAGGGTGCAAAGTGCCAAAATAGGATAATTCAGGGGTGCATAGTGTCAAAAAGATTACTTGTTTAGTGTCAAAAAGATTGAAAGGCAACTCAATTGAGGAATAAAACATTTTATATTGGTTATGAATCATTATTCGAATGGGTAAAGTTAACCGAGATTATTATTTTAATTCCTTATAACATATGAAAGGATTAAAAAGGAAATTTTATGGCCAAAAGATTACTTGTTTAGTAGTTATGAGGAGGACTCATGAAAATAGAGTTAACAATTATCAAGCATAGCAGATGGGGAGATGAGTTTGAGTATCACGAAGATGGTGTGATAGGTGTAAGCATCATGAATCTATTTTGCAATTGATTGGGAATGTAGATGATGTTACAACTTCTAAGTTTAATAGTGAGCGGTTAAATGCAATAGCACATTTAATTATGGAGACTTATGAGAAAAATTTAATTAGGCTGTTTTTTTTATTTGAATATTGGGCAGTAAGAAATCACTGAAATAATGTTAAGTGCGACATAAAAGAGAATGTTGGGATGGGTGTATACAAGCTAATGAGGATTTGACGAGTCATGTTTATATTAAAGAGACGATGAGAGTAGCATCTATTAAAGATCATTCATCGAAACATAAACTTGAGTGATTTATTCGTGTTCACTGAAGCGTAGAAATGTATCCATATGCCTATTTAGGACGATTTTGCAAAAAAGGGCTTAGATGAAAAGGTAACAATGATAAAATTTGTGTAAAAAGATTTATGTAAATAAGTTTAATATGCCATTTTGCACGAGGGAATTAGGGTTAATTATGTACTTTTATTGTTTCTCGGTAGCCCTAGACTTCAAGTATAAAAGGGTTTCCTTTCGTATCTTGCTCTGTAATCGCAATATACAAAAAGAAAATCTAGTGTGGCTGTGGAGTAGACAATTGCCGAACCACGTAAATCTCGGTGTGCATGCTCTCGTTTCTTTTGATCTTCATTCCTAAGAGTTAGAAAGATTTTGCAGAGAAGGGCTTAGATGAAAAGGTAACAATGATAAAATTAGTGTAAAAAGATTTTTGTAAAATAAGTTTAATGTATCATTTGAACAAGTGGAGAATGATGATTCATAGCTGCTGACCCAAATAGTTATTGTAAGGCATGATATGAGTCATATGACTAATGATGCTGGCCTCATGTAGAAATAACATTATTTGAGTGTGTATTCAATAGTTAGGATGACACTAATTTAATAAGGCGGTGAATCTTTTGTGTGTGATATTTGATGTAGGATAGGCTACGGGGGTGCACACAAAGCCTAGGCTTCTACGGGTGGGGTGCGGATATGACGCACTAATCCAACTCTAAATGCAATGAAAACCGTCGGTGACGGCGACAAAATAATTAGAGCAATGAAAATTTCAACCCACGCAATTAATTAGAAGGACAAAAAAACAAGCATTCAATTTAGCAAAATTTTAATGGCTTTCTTTCGCTCGGAGGGCCAAGGCTAAGCGCGCGGCGAATAGATCCCACGTGCAAATTATAAGTGTATTGCAACAAAGTTCTACAAGTACGAATCTCAAACAATACACAGTAGCCAATCCAAATAATGCTAAATCAAATAGTCCAATACAACAAGAGACTCACCAAAATAGTGGGTTGACTGAGACAATGAAGATTTCAGAGCCGGATGCTTGGAACGGCGATCGAATGTGGAACCGGCGACGTATAAATGATAGTGGTGGCTGTCCTCGGCGATGGGTGGTGGAATCAGGCTGGAAATAGATAGATCCGGTCACGTAGGGGTAGATCCGGGCGAGGTATGAATGGATTCAAAGTTTGGTGGCGGATCCAGGCTAAGGAATGACGTATGGATCGAGATAATGACGGATCGGGGGCTAAAATTCTCAGATCTGGACTGATCTATAGAATAAAGGCTGTTGTAGGTGGACCCACGGAAGAGGGATTGGCGCCATGGGATGGCTAGGGCTTGATGAGGGCCGGATGTAGGAGGACTTGGGGGGAGGGCCGGCGGTGATTTAGGGAAGGAGAGGGGTGGCCGGTGGCTGAGAGAGGGGCAGTGGAGGGAGGCGTACGACAGGGAGGAAGTGGGGGGGGGGGCTGTGGAGGTGGCAGATATGGGGGCCGACGGCTGTAGGAAAATAGGAACTTGCAGTCCATCGGTTGGAAGGGCTGTACAGGGGGGGGGGGCTGCAACGAGTGGGGGGAAGGGTTTGTCGGGTGGAAAATGGTGGCAAGGGTTTGGGCAAACCTTGGGGAAGAAGAAAACCACATAGGGGTCGTCACCTAGGGTTCCACGGAGTCGGCACCGTGGGGTGATCGCGGAGTTCCGGGTTAAACTTCTCCAAAACCTGCAATCCCTCAAAACAGCCCATTATATGTCCTAATTATAATAAATCAAAGCTAGGACATCCCACCTTCAACGACTATGATTGGTCGGAGGTGGGGCCACTCAAAATACACTAAAATAAACCAAAAAATAATAAAGGAGCATATGAATTTGACTCGCGACGCGGATCCGGACACATCCGCGGAGTCGGATCGACAATCTGATCAAGCCTTCCTGCGCGAATACACGTATGTGGGTCCCGCCTTGTGACAAACCTCTCCTGGTGCACGATCTGATGGATCCCCATCAAATCTCCCCGACTGAAAAGCCTTCATCTCCGATGAATGGAGACGATCATACTGAAGTCAAAGTCCAGGGGTGAGTCGATCGAGCTCCGGTGGTAGAATCCAAGCGTCATCTGCATCTGGGCTGCCCTGCCAACGTACCAAGTAGCGACAGTGCGGCTCGTCTGTGTTGGGAGCGAACTGGTGGGATCTAACCTCTGTGATACTCCCATTGCTCATCTCTCGAGTGGTGGATCCCGGTGCGTTGTCATCGGTGAAACCAAAGTAGACGAATCCCCAGATGGGTGAGGATCAACATTCAACAATGGGTGTACTGTGGTGGCCATCAGACGTAGGTGGGATATAAGGGTGGTAAGGTAATGGGAGTAGGGGTGAGGGTGACTGGGCGTCTTTACTGCTCGGATCCACATACTCGTGAGGCTCATAGTATGGCGTCAGTTCTTCAACATTAAATACTGCATGGATTCCCATACTTACTGGGATATCGAGCCGGTAGGCGTTTGCCCCAATACGACTTATAATAGAGTAGGGGCCCATTCACCTGACGCTTAGTTTTTTGGCAGGCCCCGAAGGGAGCCTCTTAGGGCGGATTCACATCATTACCTTTTCGCCTTCTTGAAATACTTGTTCCCGCCTTCGCCTATTTGCACGGGTTTTATAATTATCATTGCTCATTATTATCCGTCGGCGGACCTACTCATGCAACTCATGCAAATGTCGTGCAAAAGACTCAGCAGACTCACCAGGGCGCGACTTTATGGGTCTAGGAATAAGGTTTATAGGTTTCCTAGGGTCATATCTTGACACTACATGCAATGGACTCAACCCAGTAGACCTATTGACTGAATTGTTGTATGTAAACTCTGCGACTGGAAGGTCAAGATCCCAATTACCTACTTGTTCGCCTACTAAACAACTCAATAGGTTCCCTAAGCTACGGTTGACTACCTCAATCTGCCCGTCCGACTATGGGTAATATGCCAGCGGTGTCAATCTTGTGCCATAAGGGTCTTCCATAAGTAACTCAGAAATCTAACATCGCGGTTCGACACAATAGACTTATGTAGGCCATGCAATCTATAAAAATATCCCTTGTAAAGATGGATGCTACGTGTGAAGCATCCGCCGTCTTGCGGCACACAATAAATTGGGTTATCTTTGAGAACCTATCGACCGCCACGAAGATGGAATCGTGTCTACGAAGAGTGTGGGGAAGCCCGAGCACGAAGTTCATGTTGATGTCCTCCCAAGGGCGGTGTGGAACAAGTAAAGGTGTGTGTACAGGCCCGTGTTCTGCTTTGTGCCCTTTGCTGTCTGCAGATACGGCAATGGAGGACAACGCAAGTCACATCCTTCTTAAGACTGGGCCAGTAGAGGCGGTCCTCAACAATGACAATAAATTTATCTCGCCCAAAGTGCCCAGCGGCCCCGCCCGCGTGCACAGGCAGGAGCCCCGATACAGATATCCCTTAAAGATCTGATAGCCCTCAACAGGGTCTGGGGGGTCTCGGGATAAGGCGGAATAAATCTCGCCAAAATTGGGGCATTTCGGGTAATTTAGAATCACTCTCTCAAGCCCATCTATGCGTGCGGTTATCGTCTGAAGCAAGGAGACTCGACTACTCAGCGCATCAGCCGGCTTGATCTCAACACCAGCTCGGTGTTTGAGAGCGTAATGAAAATTATGTAGGTACTCGACCCACTTGGCATGCCAATGTCCTAACTTGCGCTGCGAATCCAGGTATCATAACGCCTGGTGATCCGAATAGAGCACAAACTCCCGGGAGAGTAGATAGTGCCTCCAGTAGCGCATAGACTGGACAATCGCATAAAATTCTCGATTATAGTTCAAGTATTTTTGTTTGGCCTCGTTCAGTTTCTCACTAAAGTACTGGATGCCCTTCTTGACTCAATACGCCACCAATGCCTACCCTAGAAGCGTCACATGCGACCTCGAACACACAACTAAAATCAGGAAGTCTTAGAATGGGAGTCGTCGTCAATCTCTCTTTGATCTCTTCAAAAGCTCTAGTGGTTGCGGGGGTCCACTCAAATTCTCCTTTTAAGGCAACTCGTGAATGGGGTCATAATCATACTGAACCCCTGGACAAACCTCTTATAGAAGGTGGCAAGGCCGTGGAAGCTGCGAGCCTCGTGAATATTCGTGGGCACAGGTCAGTCGCGAATGGATTTGACCTTCTCAGGGTCAACAGATACTCCAGTAGATGATCAATGAATCCCAAAAAGTGAACAGACTCCGAAAGAAAGGAGCACTTCAAATTCACATACAATTTCTCTCGGCGGAGGGTGCCAAAGAGAAGCCTCAGATGATAGAGGTGATCGGCCTGTGTCTGGCTATAGATCAATATATCATTGAAATACACCACTAGAAACGTGGTCGTGTAGGGTCGTAGCACCTGCGTCATAACCCTCATAACTGTACTCGGGGCGTTAGATAGCCCAAATGGCATGACTAGTCACTCGTACAGACTGTCCTTGGTCTTAAAGGCCGTCTTCCACTCGTCTCCCTCACGAACTCGTTTCTGATGGTACCCAATACGGAGGTTGTTCTTCGAAAAGATCTGGGCACCGAACATAATATCCAGTAGGTCATCGAGTCGTGGGATAGAGAAACGATACTGGACCGTGATTTTATTAATGACGCAACTATCAATGCACATACGTCAACTACCGTCCTTCTTAGGGGTAAGAAGGGCGGGAACCGCACACGGACTCAGACTCTCATAAATAAACTGCTTCCGAAGAAGCTCGTCAACCTGCCTCTTAAGCTCAGCGTGCTCATCAGGGTGCATACAATAATGGGGCAGGTTTGGGAGAGAAACCCCCGAGACTAAGTCAATAGCATACCGAATGTCCCGTGGAGGGGGCAGCTCATCGGGGAGCTCATCAGGCATAATATCCGCAAACTCATCCAAAAGGGAACGCACTGCTGGGGGGTGGTCCTCAGGGGGGACTCTCAGAATCCACAATGACCAACACAACGTAGATGATATCAGACTCAATGCTATCTCACAGGGACCCTCGTCTCAAGATATGTAGGGGCTTCAAGGCGCTCGTACTCACGGAAGGCTCATTCCGACCCTTGGATTTATCCTTGGGTTGGGTAGGTGTCAACGTAATCTTCCGCCCCTTGTCATAAAAGACACGTATTCGAGCGACCGAAACACGTGATGTCACGATCAAATAGTCAGGGGCAGCCGAGCAGCACATGGGCAACATCCATGGGAATGACATCACACCAGACCTGATCCTGAAATGTGGCGATGCTAATCGGGACGAGACGATGCTGAATAACCTGAATCGCCGTCTTGTCAACCCAGACGACACAATAGGGGTGGGGCTGTGGGGGTGAGGCCCGACTTTCACCTGCATACAGTTAAGACCCTTATGGGTCACAATATTCACACAACTCTCACTATCGATAGATAACTTGCAGGGACCGCCTGCACTAGGGAAGTACGTATAGAATATGGTAGTGCGGAGCCAGTCCTCATCTGCACGTGAGGTATGTAGGAGACGCCTAATCACTCTCATCTCTAAAGATCGCTCAATGTTACTCTCCCATCCTTCCTCGACAGTGGCTGTAATCTCTTCAGTAACCTCCTCACCTTCTTCTAAACCCTGCTCCTTGTCCTCGACTAGCAGGCTCCGCTTGGGGCACTGCGCCGCCACGTGTCCTCTGTCAGAACATCTATAACACAGAATACTTCCAGATCTCTGGCCGTCAGTGGCGACGTCCTTGCCCTTCGTGTCCGAGGGAACACGTGAGGATGCGGCCGCGGTGGTCTGGGGCGGAGCGGGTTTCCTATAAGTCGAGGTATCAGTCCGAGAGGGGAATTGCATCGTGCTCGATGAACGAAGTACTGCTCATACTCTAGGGCAAGTTGAAAAATCTGATCAACGGTCTCTTGTTGGTGGAGAATCATCTCTCTCTGAATCTTAGAACGTAGGCTCGCCCTGAAACGAGAGGCGGTGGAAATAGACTCCTCCGAGATGTCACTCCTAACGACAAGCTCGTCGAAGCGAGTCATATACTCAGTGACAGTGAGTGTCCCCTATCGTAAGTTCTGTACCAATAAACATAATTTGAGTTTGTATTCATGAAGCTGATGTCAAATAGTTAGGATGACACTAATTTAATAAGGTGATGAATCTTTTTTGTGTGATATTATTATTGTTTTTTCCTATTATTAGCATTATTATTACTGGAGCTGTTTACTTATAGATCATCGATAAAGGAGTTACTTCTCTTTTATTAAATACATTTTTTAATCATTGTTTTGTTTGTTTTGAGTTTTTATGTTTCTCATACAGATGGTATACGATGGTCCATGCTGACGGTTCCGTGTTACATACTTTTAATTATTTAAAGCAACAAGGATTTCTTGATGGCTTTAAATCTCTTTGGCCAACTCCATCTCTCATTGCATGGAAAATTATAGCCTGTTTCAGTGCTTTTGAAGCTTTTCTGCAGGTTGTACTACCTGGAAAAAGATTTGAAGGTCCAATCTCTCCTTCAGGGAACATACCCATTTATAAGGTTAGTTGACTAAAATCACAAAAATTATTATTAGTTTATATTGTGATAAATGATTCCATCTTCATATAGTAATAGCAATTCTTCATTATGCCTTCATTAAAAATTAAAATAGAAAAGCACGGTTTGTCCTTAATTTTGGATCCAAGATGTATTATATGCAAGGTTGTCAGGATCGAGATCCTAGATGAGATTGTTTCGAGGTTGGATCGGATGGTAGGATTGGATCGAGGATCGCTTTACAAAATCTGAATCGCTTTACAATATCTTGATCGTAAGATCCTATGATCTGGATTGCAATCCTGACATCCATGAATTTATATGTTTATAAATGGATTGTGGAGTGTATTTTACTCACTTTGTTTCCTTTCTCAAATTTTGGCCTTGCAAATTGTTTTAGATTGATTTTTGTCATATTTTCATGATTTATACCACATATAATACTCTTTATATATTTTTAAAGGTGGTTCTTGTTATAATTTTCAGGCTAATGGTTTACAAGCATATGCAGTAACTCTGGTAACTTATCTAGGACTTTGGTGGTGGGTAACTTAAACCGGTGAACTTCGGTGATCTCTAAAGTGCTCTCTTCTAATTTGTATATCATCATGCAAAATTGATATCATATGTGATTGTATACTTTATTGAACAAGAGTTAATACATCTTCATGTGATTATTGAAATAACTTAATCTTATTTTAAATGATTCTTATGCTGTGTTTATTTACAACATGTTATCAATGTGATTAAAAAAAGCTATGTATCATACATTTTTTAATGTTTATTTAGTAGATTGAATTGATATGTTCCATTCCACCTCTTTCCATCCATCAAAAATAACAAATCCATGAACAATTTTGCAAGCCTTGCATGCCCATGTTATACCAGTTCACTAGTTGAGTGACATGTAGAAGGAGACCGTTATAGCTTGGTTGAGCCTTTTGCTATATACGGAGGAATGGACAGCTAGCACTCATTGGGATTGTTTTCTATATCCTTAAGTATGGAGGATCGGCACTCGTTATGATAGTTCTACACAACCGGCTGAGCAGTGGCCTTTTGCCACTCCCTATCTTGAAAATCTTGCTTAACGTGGCAACAAATACTGGTGAAGGAATCATTCACAATAATTTATTTCTATTTAACATTAATAAGGATCATTCACAATAATTTGTTTGTATTTAACATTAATAAGGATCATTCACAATAATTTGTGTATTGCTGTTTTTGTTTAGGGAAATTTGACAAGCATCATGATTGTGCAATTTTGGTGTTGGTGTTTATGATGGTTTCCCTAGAGGTTCTTGCCTATTTATATGAGCATAAAGGCTTGTTTAGATGGGATCGCGGATTTTGGATGGTTTTTTCGATATCTGCTGGTCATCCAGTGGTCCTGACTATTTGAACCCTAGGTGCTGGCCATGTGAACCCTGGGTGCTAACTCTTTGGTTTGTGCTTTCTCCCTTCCCTCTGTTTGCTGTGGCACCCATCCCACATCCCACAATCACAGAATAGACCCTCCACACAGCAACTGTTTCCTGCTTTCAAGCCACCCCTGGCTTCAGTTAGCCACCCAAAGACATTCCCAAGTGATGCCTATTCACTGTTCCTATGTGTCTAGCAGCTCTACCATATTTCGACCAGCCATATTCCAGCTTCCAACGAGCTCCCCATCCACATTAACATCCTTGTTCTCCATCCAATCTTCCTGCCAAGTTAGACCACCCTCATGCAGTAGTCATCCATGAGCTGCTAGAACCACCCAACATCGCCAACAACCACTGCCACCCCCCATCTGGCCTTCTTCCTCATCATCCCTGTCCTACTCTGTAGCCCTATCTCTCCCAGCACCCCCAAACAACCCCTCAATAGCTGCCAGGTGTCTACTCGAAAACTGCTAGACTCCTCCCACCATCACCTACAGACTCCTACACTCATGCAAGTTTATTTTCTCTCATCATTGGTATGTATCGAACTCCATATTATTATGGACACTAGTTCTCATGATTATTATTGTTTTTTGTAATTTTGCTTGCCCTGCAGAGCTTGTTTTACTGTGCATTAAAATTCAAACATTCTCGTGCACGGTCTGAAGTTTGCAAGTTACCATTGCGATTTTTGTGTGTAGCTCGCGGCAAATTATTATTAATTGCAATCCATTGTCTGGCTCATTTTTTGCATGCTTGCATCATCCTAGCCTCCTAGGGTTGTATTTAGGTTTTCCCTGACATCATGTCTTTAGCCTGGAGTTGCACACTCACCTCCCTACCTTGCGTCAACTTAATTTTCTTTAGATTTTTACAAAAAAACTGTTTTTAATTCTACTTAAATTAAAATGGTTTTTTCCTTAATAATTCATATTCTAAAACTGCATAATCTAGTTTCATATGAAGTATAACACCTTAAGTTAACTTTGCATTAACTAACTTTGACGTAATTAAAACATTCCTAATCATTTATGTTGAGTGGCTAAGTATGAACATAATCTAAACTTAACACAAGTAATTTTCACTGCTAAGGTATCTTCATGTATTAACCCTTTGTAACTATTCATTTCTTATATGAATTCAGTGACCCAAAACTCAAGCCATTGGAATTTACAAGTCATGTACCTTATCTTTGACGGAAATTTGACAACGCTTGGCCCTAGAATTTTTAAATAAACACTAATTAGCATTCCTTTCTCACTCCTTCAATTTCAATGCTCTATAGCAGTACAAGCATACATCTCTTCTCCATTAATACTTATATCCAAAGCAAGAGGAAGGAGAAACAGGAAGGCTGATGAGAGAATTGGGAAGTAAAAAAGCTTATTTATGCTTAACCATACATGAAATCACTCCCCAGCATTCCTACACCTTCTACCTTGACTCTTCCCATGCCATTCAATCAGATACAACATACAAGCCTCTAAGCCAATAATCTCCTCAAGTAGTTCTCAGAACGCAGTTGTTTAAGTTACTTTCCAGTAGGTTTAAAGCGTTTTGTGAAACTACTGACTCTGTCAGCCCTGAAATTCCAGCCTCATGAGGCCACATCGACGCCTATGGGTTCGGTGAGGTTGAAGTCCACATAATAGGTTTGAACTCATTAGGCTAGCTTGACCTCAACCAAAATATTTTTTGGTCAGTTTCAAGGCTAATTTAAATACTGACAGTATAATGTTATAACTAGCTTAGATATACTAATCTAGAGTTAATTATGGGAAATCACACCTTATTAGACTTAATTTTATGTAAATCTTATCGCTTAAGATATGGACTGTGATGATGAAATTATTTGATTAAATCAGATTTTCTTCTAGTTTAGTCTGTCTGTATTCAAGTACTTACCATAATATTATTTTAGATGGTCATTTACTGAGACCTCCCCTCTAAGTATACATTGCTATCATACAGGGACTTTATCAGTCTTCCAAAGTTATCCAAACCTCCCCTCTAAGTATACATTGCTATCATACATGTACAAAAAAACTTCTTTGAAGGTCCTCCAGAGGGTTTTTGGTAATTTTGAAAGATAGGGGTGAGGTCCCTGTAATTATGCAAAGTTAGAGGTGAATTTTTTGTAACTATTATCTATTTTAAATTCATATTTTACTACATTTTGTCTTCTACAATTAATATTTTTAAGGGTTAAAAAGACTTGGTAGGTAGTACTATCCAGATTGAATTGTTCAACTTCATCTCTAGTTGAAGGGTTATTATCAATATTTATGATATATTTGTGGTTATTGCCCAAAGTACCAAGTTCACAAATGATAACTCATGTTATTCCTACAAGAAGTAATTTTGATTTAATAGATGGTTTCCTTCATGTTAGGTTTGGGATATTTAACCCTTCAATTGTTTATGATCATCTTGGAGAAATTTATTCTGCACTTGTTGTGGGAAGCCTTGTCTTCTGTATTTGTTTATACTTGAAGGTGAGCTTTCTCAGTTTCCATTTTTATTCATCTGCTTTGTTGTCGGTTTATCTTAATGTTTTCAACAAAAAAATTATAATTATTTTTAGGGTCATGTGGCTCCATCTTCTTCCGACTCTGGATCCTCTGGCAATCCAATAGTTGATTTCTATTGGGTAAGTTTTTAATCGGCTTTATCTCAACCCTTAAGTTATTTATATGTATATTTTTAAATTTCATTTATTTGTGGAAAGTAGTTTGCGTTTCTTTTTTTTTTAGTATTTATTGTAAAATGATGGCTTCTATGATGCCAATAGTGCATGTGTGTTTGCTTTCGAAAGAGTGATCACGCACGTGGTCCCCCATACACAATATGCGACAACGTCGAGTGAGGCTGAGTACTATGGCTGCCACACAATGTGCACATGGCCATGACCAACCAGTGTTTTTCTTTTTTATGTTAGCTTTATCTATTAAAAATTTCACGCAATCTATTAGATCACGAAGATTGAAGTTGAAGGGCTCAAATTTATTTGATAGTTCTATTTTAGGACCGTGAACAACCCATGTTTTTCTTTTTAATATAGTACAGTACATATTAGACGATGATAAATTAATTTTTATTTGACAATATAGTCTATGGCTTTATATATAGGTTGGATGCCAAATATGTATAATTGTTTAACTATTCTTAACCTATAGCATATTTGATGTCTCAGGGGATGGAATTGTATCCTCGCATTGGAAAAGACTTCGATATTAAGGTTTTCACAAATTGCCGGTTTGGTATGATGTCCTGGGCTGTTCTTGCCATGACCTATTGCTTCAAACAGGTTTGTTGTGTTTTTTTCTCCTTTACCCAAGTATTTAGGCACTGAATTTTAGTTTAGAGAAGCATATATAGGTTACTGATTCTGTGAAAGCCCAAGAGACCATAAGTTTATGCTGTTTTCAACAGTTTGGTCATTCCAAACCTTGGGTCTGGATTTGAGGTGTACCACGAAATTTTTTGGAAATAACAAAGTGTCTTAATCTTAACCCACACATAAAATAGTCTATAAGTCATGGCTAAGCATATGGCGACTTTGTATTGCAGTAGAATGAAAAAGATACACCGTATAGTAAAAAAATATTTGGTTTGAGGCAAAGCTGGTGTAAACTTTTATTTTATAGGTATTTTGATATTTCAGGTATTTGGTGCAAAGTAGAATTTCAATGTATTATGAATACATTACCCCCCACCACACACACACACACACACACACAATTTTCCTACAAACTATATACAGCTAAATTGGATGCATCTACTTTAGAATCTTTTGGCTCCCTATCCGGTGAACTTTTTCCACACTCAAATCAGTTTTATCCTGTTGACGTCCTCTACTGATAAAACGGTAAAGAGTTTATCCCACTAACTTCGTGTACGATCGGTCCGAAAAAATAAAAAAAACAAGGATACAAGTATAGCGGAATACGTTATAATAAATAATATATATTTATATATCTGTGTTTGTGTTGTTTACGGGTAAAAATGGCAGATTTTACTATTTTGCAGGTAAAAATTCGCAATCGGAAAGTGAAATATAAGTTAAGAAGAGGAGGAGATGAAGAAGAAAAGAGAAGAAAAAGTTAAGAAGAAGAGAGTCGTTACCTGCAGGCAAAAGAAATAGCAGTTAAGAGGAGGATGAGAAGAAGGAGAAAGACAGCCATAGGCCCACAGTTTTTGCAGAGTTTTAAAAAAGAGTGCCACATCCCGCAGGTAAAATAAATAATAGTTAAGAATAGGAGGAGGAGAAGGAGAAGTTGCTTATTGGATCGACAAAGGTTGATTGACGACGAACGAAGAATCTTCTACCTGGATGGACGGCGAACGAAGAATCCACTATTTGGATCGACGACGATATTGGTTGAATGAGATCAATTTGGGATTGTCAGGACCTGAGGAGCAGGGAGAGCTGTTAGGGAGAAGACTGTGAAGACCCTTATTCCGGGCTTCCAAAATGATTCGAGAATCGAACATAATTTCAATAAAAAGGTCGCAACGTTAAATCACAGTACAAAGACCATAAACACTAGGAATTTTATTCATTAATTTATTTATTTACAACAGTCGATAAAAAAACTACGAGTATTTATCCATACTCATTACTGTAAGAAGAGAAGTATAGGAGAGAGAAAATCACCCTCAATAATCTTGTATTTCAAATAAGAGGAATACATACACTTATATAGAGGTAGAAAGAGGGAGAGAAATCTACATTTACAATGTGAGACTAAAGAGATTATACATGGGCCAATATACATGGACCTCCTAAATGGGCTAATTAGATCTTGTCTCTAACACTCCCTCGCAAGCTGGAGCGTATAAGTCATATGCGCCAAGCTTGGATAAAAACTGATAGTACAGAGTCCAAGAGAGAGCTTTAGTGAAGATATCATCAATTTGACTGGAGGCAGCGACATGTTCCAATACTATCTTCTTTGATTGAACCTTCTCCCGAATGAAGTGATAGTCAACCTCAATATTCTTTGTGCGCTCATGAAACACCGGATTCTTGGCAATATGTATGGCTGCTTGACTGTCATAGAGTAGGGTAGCAGGAGAGGAGAGAGTGAGACCCATATCGCTGAGCTGGCCCTCTAGCCAAGTGACCTCAGATACGACCGCTGTCATAGCACGATATTCAGCCTCGGCGGATGAGCGAGCTATAACAGTCTGTTTCTTGCCGCGTCAGGTAATAAGGTGTCCACCGAGATAGGTGCAAAAACCGGTGGTGGAATGTCTATCATCAAGTGACCCTGCGTAGTCTGCATCAGAGTAGACAACAAGAGATAAGGAAGCCGATGGATTATAAACAAGTCCTTGTCCAGGAGCCTTCTTTAAATATCTGAGGATCCGCTTGACGGCTCGAAGATGAGAAGTTCGAAGGGTATGCATGAATCGGCTTACAACTCCAACAGCGAATGAGATATCAGGCCGTGTAACTGTGAGGTAGATAAGTTTCTCCACCAAGCGTCGATAGTACTCTGGATTGGTCAGAACAGGGTCATTCCCAGAGTCATGGTTTGACAGCTGATGATTCATATCCATCGGAGTATCTGTAGGCTTGCATCCCGAGTAGCCCGCACTTTGTAGAAGATCTATGGAGTACTTTTGTTGAGATAAGACTAGTCCATCAGGTCGCCTTGCAACCTCAAGTCCAAGGAAGTATCGCAGATTGCCCAGATCTTTAGTCTGAAAGACGGAGTTCAGATGTTGTTTGATTTTCTGGATCCCAATGGTGTCGTTTCCCGTAATTAGAATGTCATCAACATAGATAAAAAGAAGAACTGTCCCTGTTGCTTGATGACGAGTAAAGAGAGAGAAATCAACAGAACTCCGAGTGAATCCCATCTCGCGAACCACCTTACTGAACTTATCAAATCAAGCGCGAGGGGATTGTTTGAGACTATATATAGACTTCCAGAGAAGGCATACACAAGACTCTCCCGTGGTCTCAAACCCAGGTGGTTGGTGCATATGCACAGTCTCTTGAAGATCGCCATTGAGAAAAGCATTTTTGATATCTAATTGATGAAGGGGCCAGTGGCGGTGCACAACAAGAGAGATCAGAACCCAGACAGTACTTAGCTTGGCCACCGGTGAGAACATTTCGTCGTAATCGAGGCCATGTTGCTGAGTGAAGCCTCGGGCCACCAGACGGGCTTTGAGACGATCAACTGTTCCATCAGGAGCATGTTTGATTGTAAAAACCCATTTGCAGCTAACACAGGATTGACCAGGAGGGAGAGGAACATGGTCCCAAGTCTGGTTAGCCCAGAAAGCGACCATCTCGTCATCCATGGCCGCACGCCAGCCCGAATGTTGTAGAGCTTCCTGCAAGGAGTTAGGAATGGAAATAGTGGAGAGAGAGAGGGCAAAAGTGCGAAGTGGTGGAGAGAGGCGATGGAGGGAGACAGTTTCCCATGGGATGAGCCGTCGAGGGTGATGCTGGATCGTCAACGCGCAGAAGAGCATCAGTAGTAGGGGGCTGCTGCCGGGCTGCAATCCTGGACGAACGACGAGTATAGACACAAAGAGGTGAAGGAGGAGGGAGAGGTGGGGAAGTTGGGACGGGAGGAGCGGAAGTTGTAGATGGCAGAGAGGTAACGGGAACAGCTGGACGAGGAATAGTGGACTGAGGTGGTAGAGGGGAGGCGGGAGAGAAGAAGCTTTCATCTTCAGCAAAGGTGACATCCGCGGAGACAAGCACCTTGGTGAGTGTGGGAGAATAACAAACATACCCCTTTTGGGTACGAGAGTAGCCAACAAAGATACATTTGGTGGCGCGGGCGGCAAGTTTGTCACTGGGTGATCCGAGAGAGTGAACATAACAGACACCCAAAGGTTCGAGGCATGGGAGGAAAGGGGGGCTTGGAAGGAAAGAGGAGACTGAATGGAGAAGCAAAGTTAAGGACAGAGGAGGACATACGATTAATGAGATAACAGGCAGTAGAGACAGCAAAGTTCCAATATTCAGCGGGGACCTGCATTTGAAGCATGATGGACCGAGTAACATCAAGGAGATGACGATTCTTCCCCTCGGCCACACCGTTTTGCTGGGGTGTGTACGCACATGAAGTTTAATGAATAATCCCAAAATCGGTGCATAAAGTGGAGAAGCTACGACTAGTGTATTCACGAGCGTTGTCAATGCGAAGCGTTTGTGCCGTAGTAGAAAATTGCGTACGTATTTCAACAATAAACGCACGGAAAACAGAAACTAGCTCAGCACAATCATGTAGGAGATAAAGCCACGTTAGGCGTGAATAATCATCAATAAAGATTACAAAATACCGATAACCAAAAAGACTGGGAAGTTTATAAGGACCCCAGCTATCTGAATGAACTAAAGAAAACAGAGTACTATTTCAGTTACATGCAGGGGGGAAAGAGATACGATGCTGCTTGCCAAAGATACATGATTCACAAGAAAAATCCTGTAAAGAGATAGAAGGACCTTCTTGAGAATCAGAAGAGGAGCATGACCAAGATGACGATGCCAGTTGACGGAGGGAACTGCGGAGAGTGAAGTGGGAAGAACATCCAGGAGATAAAGCCCGTTGGACAGCCGTCCTCTACCAATGATAGTTTGTGTGCGGCGATCCTCTGCATGACAAAAGAAGAAGGAGAAAAAAATTAGACAGCAATCAAAATCTTGAGCAAGCCTACTAACAGACAGTAGGTTGAAGGGAGATCCCGACACATGAAGAACCGAGGTTAAAGAGAGTTTAGGAGTAAGTTGCAGATCAGCAACGCCAGAGACAGGAGTAGTATCGCCATTCGCCACAGTAATAAACTTTGGATACTCAGTGTGCATGTACTAATGAGGTTTTTGAGAAGTAATGTGATTGGTGGCTCCAGAATCCAGAATCCATTGAGAGTTGTAGGAGAGACAGGAGATACCTTCAGTAGAGAAGGAAGCAACCGATCCAGAGGAACGGTTGACCATGCCCTGAAGCTGCAGTATCTGGAGGCAGAGGTCATTGATATCCTTCTGAGCTGTGGAAGAGGGGTCGGTGGTAGAGGGACTTACAGGAGCAGGAGCAACAGCAAGGTGAGGAGGCAAATCATGCTTGCGATAACAGGTAGCTTCAAGATGGCCATCGCGACCACAGTAAGTACACTTAAGAGTAGAGCGCCCAGCACGTCCCCGACCATGAGACGTGAAGCGGCCGCCCTGAGTAGAAGAACCTCGGCCAGAGGGAGCAGGGGTAGGGAGAAGGGGCTGCTGGAGCAAAGCCGGAGAGAAGGTGGCTGGAGCCTCGGGAGGTGGTGTAATTTTGAGCACCATGGAGCAAACATCAGATAAAGAGGGTATAGTAGGATAAGAGAGAATCTGGGCCCGGATGCTGTGAAGATGACTAGGAACACGGGCCATCATCATGGCGATCCCAACATCCTCCTTCTGTGTCCGTTGAGTAGCAAGGTCTGCAGAGGGAGGTTGGTGTTGTATTCAGGCCTCCACCAGGGTTCTGGTCTTGGCCACAAAAGAAGTTAAATCGCCTGTGGTGCCAGGGTCCAGGGATTGAAAAGCAGAGATAATGTCGAAAAGGTATTGTAAGCTATCCTGCCCAGAGTAGAGAGAGTGCAACTCATCCCATATTTCCTTAGCGGTTTCGTAGTACATTGCCATGCGGTAAGAATCCGTGTCCATAGAGTTAAGCAACTAAGATTGGACTCGCCCGTCATCGCAAATCCAGTCATCAAAGGGATCAGCAGGTTTGACCCGAGTGAGGTGAGGGAGTAGACCCTTAGTCTGCAGAACACGACGAACAGAATGAGCCCATTCGACATAGTTGGCCTTGCCGCTGAGGGAGATAGTAGTGATGCGAAGTTCATCGCGAACCTCTGGAGGGGGAGCAGCAGCTCGGGCGGGTCGTGAGGAGGAAGCTGTAGTGGAGTCAGTGGAGGCCATGACGGATAGAAGCAGGCTGGGCGGATAGAAGAAGCAGGCCGGGCGGATAGAAGAAGCAGGCCGGGCGGATAGAAGAAGCAGGCCGGGCGGACTAACAGCAGAGGACTGAGCAAGGCGTGGGGACCAGAGCAGTCCGCGGCGACCAGAGAAGGTCGCAGGAAGAGAACAGGGTGCGGGACCACAGGTCGCAGGACTCGGTGAGAAGCAAACTGCGGTGACAACAAGTAGACCGCAGGTCGCAGGTTGCAGGTCGCCGCGACAAGGAGGAGGTCACGACTACTTGAGAAAAGGCAAGGTGAGGAGAAGAGCTTTGGTAGCAGGAACGGGCAGCGGACTGGGGTAGGCGTGCACAGCGGACCGAGGTAGGTGCCCGCAGCGAGCTCGAGTAGCGAGAACAGGCGTCTAGGAGCAGTCCGCGGCGAGAAGGGCGAGAAGGCGAAGTCAGTCCGCGGCGTGAAGACAGGTCGCGGCGGACTTAGGTAGTGAGAACGAGTAGACAGGAGATAGGTGGGCCCCACAGGACAGAGAGAAGGGGGTTATAAGAAGCCTAAGGAGGAGGGTGGAACCACGAAGAGAAGAGGAAGCGGCTTCAGAGAAAACAGGTCGCAGAAGCCAAGCGGCCTAGAGAGATGAGCGGATAGGAAAGAGGAGTCCGCAGGAGACCGCAAGCCGCGGATAGAATCGAAGGCTGCGGATAGGAAGAGGAGTCCGCGGGAGACCGCAAGCCATGGATAGAGTCGCAAGCCGCAGACTGGAGCAGATAGGAAAAAGGAGTCCGCAGGAGGGGACGATTCCCTCTGATACCATGTAAGAAGAGAAGTATAGGAGAGAGAAAATCACCCTCAATAATCTTGTATTTCAAATAAGAGGAATACATACACTTATATAGAGGTAGAAAGAGGGAGAAAAATCTACATTTACAATGTGAGACTAAAGAGATTATACATGAGCCAATATACATGGGCCTCCTAAATGGGCTAATTAGAACTTGTCTCTAACAATTACAAAAATCACAATCATAATCGGTACACGAGACTTTATGTCTTTTCTGAGTTTCTTCAATTCCTATAAATATCTTTAACCATACTTTCGCCAACTATTCAGGGGGAATCCTCTTCGGTGCACTGGGAGACGCTCCTGTTGCCTAAAAAAATTTATCCGCAAAGTGTTAGTCATAAAAATATGACTATATGAGAAAAGTATTTCTTGATCTGTTATACATACAGACAATGAAAGGTAACAATATGCATATATCATAAAAAACGATAATTCTCATTTACTCTCAATACTGATACTTAACTTGCCCCTTAATTTTAGTTACATAAAATATGAAATATTAAGGTATGCAAGCTTGAATTGGGCCCCACCCTATAGGGAAAAAGTGTAGGCACATCCCTACTGGTGAATCCATTAGTAGATAACTTCTAGATCATAGGATTTGAACCCTTAATATTTTCTTATGCAGAGTTTTATTATTCTTATCTTGGAACAATTTTCATGAAAACAGATGTTTTTGGAAATAAACTTTTCCCTCAGAAATTTGTATCGCTTTCTTTTTCCCTCGCCCACATCTTATAACGATATATTATTGAGTTAAACTCATATGCACAGGCAGTGTTATCTTTCAATAATTAAAACAGGAAATATGAAAAGTACTTGAAATAAACATAATTCAAGAAATAAGAAACTCACCAAGGCCTTGCCTTTTCCTTTATTATTCTCAGGTTCATCGCCACGTCAATTATGTGACGCCATCCTTTGGTTTCTTGACCTTGGAAACCACTGAAATAACACGTACTTTATTTGCGTTGCGTCACTAGTTACGCGTAGCGTTTGAAGTAAAAATGATTTACTAATAGGCGTTTAAAATCCGTCAAAATACAAAAGTCAACATAAATGACAAAAGGAATTATGTTTATACTTGCTGTCTTACCAAAACAGTACTCAACCGAGACTGCAAATCTCAAACTCAGCCGCCAAACGACACAAAATAGTCAAAAACAGCTTCCAAATAGCTCAAAAACAGCCCTTAAAATAGGGTTTTTAATATGAAAATCATTCTCAAAACAACCATAAAACAGCCGACTAAAATAACCACCAAAAAGGTGTAAAACAACCTACTAAAACAACGGTAAAACAATCAAAAATAATAAAGAAATAGCCAAATTAAAGAGTAAAAACAGCCAACTAAAATAATTATAATTCATACTAATGCCGGCCAATGCAAAGGAGGAAACCTAATTTCAGCAAGACACATATATAAGAAGTGCATAGAAAGGAGGAGAACATCCTTACAGCAGGATTGGAAGGAAGAAGGTCGCTGCGCAACTGATCTTTCTCGGATCGCCGGAGTGTGGCGAGATTCTTCCTAGGTCTCCGGAGGAGGCTCTGAAGAAGGTAGGAAGCAAGGGAAAGAAGTCGCAGTAGTTCCAAAATCGGCGGCAACAAGCCCTAAAATAGCGGCACAGAACAGTCAATGACATAGAAGCAACAACACAGAAGCAACAACAAAGCAGCGACAACAAAGCAACAATAGTAAAGCAGCGGAAGTAAAAATAGCGCAGAAAACGGGAAGTGCGGGAGAAGCAAAGGGCTCGACCCTTTTTATGAAAGAAATAAGCGGCCAACAGTCCAAATCCCACCGAAATAGGTGTCACAAATTCAGCCCCAAAGCACAAACCAGCCAACACTTGGCTTGGCCAAGTGTTAAAACAAGCCAAGGTGTCAACAACACCTAAGCTAGCACCCAAAATAAACCAGCCAACACAACACAAGCCAAAATGTCTAATGGTAGCCCACATATACTAACAATATCTGTGACAATATAATCAAAATAAAAAAAATATACGGCTATTGGCACCCCCGACAATAAAATAACGGGAATTGAAATAAAATGAAACGAAAAGCGCGAAAAATTTATACGAATATTCGCATTGCCTTTTGTTCTCATCATCGGGGATTATGTCACAAAGACAAAGGGTTTGAGAGTGAGAGAAGAAAGAAGACCTAACATCCATCATTTTTTAATAATGCATACCTGTGCTTACGTTTATCCGTGTGTTCAATAACGTACCCGTACCAGAAACATACCTGGTACGACGGTACAAGTATGCTGGTTATTTAGCCGTGTCCGTGCTTCCTAGATTGTGGCCTTTCTCCATGTATAATTGCAATAGTGTATTCTAAATTACACGTTCAACAATTTTAAATAAGTAATTACTAGCTTTATTGTCTTTACAATTCATCTAACCCAACAACTCAAGTTAAATACACAATTACTTACCTCTACATAATCCAATTAATAGTGAAATCTTTTTTATATAAATTTGTGTCAACACTAAATAAAGGGTTAAGATGATAATTCATGGGAAAGTGACGCAGGATAGGTTGTGAAAGTGAATCCTAAGCAATGCAAACCCTAGGTATGGTATCGAGGAAATAAATTTTATCTAGCTCTAGGATGATGAATGCATGCAATTAGTGATCCCACGATAAATTACACTTAATAGTTAAAAACATAAACCCACACATTTATCACAACCTTTCTCCCTCTTATTTATACTAATCTTATGTATGACACACATCGTGAACAATTATGATTGGTCGTGCATGATGTGTCTGATATCATCCAATGAAGTACTCAAAATACAATAAAGTACATAGAAACATCCAAGCGACACTCTAGATGTGACCTCAGACTCTGATCGTCTATATGACGATCATATCAATGCCTTATGCCTGAATAGACTCATGCAGACCCCATTGTGCGATGGCCCGCTCTCGAAGTATTATCCCATCAGAAAGTAATTTGATTGTTACAATAAGATATACTAGTAGCTAATAAGGTTGAATGAAAAAGTGGGAACATTGACGTCTAAAGATGGGATTGGGAAATCAGTAAGTTTGATGCCAATTTATTTTAGGTGTTGGCGGATGTTGAGGATTACATGTATTATAAAAGGACTACGTGTACATCCTTTGGAGATAAAAATGACATTTATGAGTTAAGGATTTGTGAATGACTTAGATAGTCAATGTGGGGAGTTGTATGCTTTTATGTGTCAAAAAAGTTGCCTTGAGTTATTTATTAATGGTGTACATTGTCGAACCTGAAGTTATATTGCAAGATAATTGTGTTATTAAGTGTGTTACCAAATAAAAAGAGGGCAGTGTAAGGTAGTTGATGTTTTAGTATCATGCATGATTATGGTGGCAAAGAAAGCATGAATGTAAATGATTATAATAGTTTACAAAAACTAATGTATTTGTTGAAGGAGCTCAAAACTTGTATGTATTGCTTGTGTGTCCAAATACAAAGAGAGAATACATATATATAGGAGAGAGAAGGAGAGAAGATATCCTATACATGATGTGGGACTAAAAGAAGAGAAGAAAGAAAACAATAAATAATGGGCTCAATAATGGGCTAATTACATGGGCTTTTCTAACACTCTCCCGCAAGCTGGAGCGTACAAATCGTACGCACCAAGCTTGGACAAGCACTGATAGAAGAGTGAACTGGGAAGAGCCTTAGTGAGCACATCCGCAACTTGTTCTGTCCCGGGAACATGCTTTAGGTCGATCTTCTTCATTTGGACTTTTTCTCTGATGAAATGACAGTCAACTTCAATATGTTTAGTTTTCTCATGGAATACCGGGTTCTTGGCAATATGTATAGCCGCTTGACTATCACAGAAGGGGAGAGCGGGAGAATGGAGTCTTACACCAAGATCGGTAAGAAGACTTTCCAGCCAAGTTAGTTCAGACACAACTGAAGCCATTGCCCGATATTCGGCCTCTGCAGATGATCTAGCAACCACTGCTTGTTTCTTGCTCCGCCAGGTAATCAAATGTCCTCCAAAATATGTGCAAAAACCACTTGTTGACCGACGATCATCAAGAGACCCAGCGTAATCAGCATTTGAGTAGGAGCTGTAGGTGATGGTTTGTAAACTAAACCTTGACCAGGAGCCGTTTTGAGATATCTTAGAATGCGTTCCACGGCGTGAAGATGAGATTTTCTCGGGGAATGCATATACCGGCTAACAATACCAACCGCGAAAGAGATGTCCGGTCTTGTTACCGTGAGGTAGATCAATTTGCCAACTAGACGCCGATAGTACTCAGGATTCTCGAGTAAGAGATCTGAATCAGAGGCCTGAGTGCATAATTTGTGATTCACATCCATTGGAGTATTGATCAGCTTACACCCAGAGTAACCTGCGTCATGAAGGAGGTCGAGACAATACTTCCGCTGTGAGAGGACAAGACCATCTGGCCGTCTAGCAACCTCTAGACCCAAAAAATACCGGAGGGGCCCCAGATCCTTTGTTTGAAATACTGTACCAAGATGTTGTTTGACCTCCTGTATTCCTTTCGAATCATCTCCCGTGATTATGATGTCATCAACATACACTAACAGCAGTACCGTCCCAGCAGTGCGGTGGCGACTGAACATAGAGAAGTCTGCTGTACTGCGAGTAAAACCAACCTCCCGAAAAGCCTTACTGAATCGGTCAAACCATGCCTGTGGTGACTGTTTGAGGCCATACAGAGCTTTCTTAAGGCGACACACCCGAGACTCCCCCGTGGTCTCAAACCCGGGAGGTTGCTGCATATAAACCGTTTCCCGCAGGTCGCCATTTAAGAAGACATTTTTAATATCGAGTTGTAGAAGGGGCCATCGGCGATGGACAGCGACGGAGATTAGAACCCGAACAGTGTTGAGTTTGGCAACAGGAGAGAAGGTTTCCTCATAGTCCAGCCCTTGTTGTTGGGTGAAGCCCCTGGCGACCAATCTAGCTTTCAGACGGTCAATTGTCCCATCAGCTGCATGTTTGACGACGAAAACCCATTTGCACCCAACCGGAGTCTGTCCGAGAAGAAGGGGGACAAGAGTCCAGGTCTGGTTGGCCCAGAGAGCCGCCATTTCCTCCTCCATGACAGCCTTCCAGCCAGGATGTTGAAGCGCCTCCTGCACAGAGTTAGGAACCGAAATGGAGGAAATAGATGTTGCAAAAGTATGCAATTGGGGAGAGAGGCGATGCAGAGAGACATAGTTCGCCAGAGGATGAGCGGTGGAGGGAGATACCTGATCAGCCAAGCGCGGTGTATCCAAAGATGAGGCCGACTGCAGAGGGGTAGCGGAGCGAGGAGGATGTCGGCTGGTATAAACTTGGATAACTGGAGGTTTGGAGGGAGCAGGGGGTGAGGTAGAGGGAACAGGGGCTGAGGTAGAGGGAGCAGGGGGTGAGGTAAAGGGAGGTAGGAGAATCGGCAGAGTAGTGGGTATGACGGGTCGAGGCAGTGGTGGAGAGGGTATTGGTGACGCAGTGGGTAAAGTGGAGCAGAAGAACGGTTTATCCTCCCAAAAAGTAACATCGGCGGAGATGGTGACCTTCCGGGTTACCGGAGAGTAGCAAAGGTAGCCCTTCTGAGTACGTGAATAACCGACGAAGATAGTTTTAGCCGCCCTGGGATCCAACTTGTCCACAGATGGACCCAGGAGGTGAACGAAGCAAGTGCACCCAAAGACCCTTGGGGTGAGAGGGTAGGCCGGAGTGGAGGGGAATAGGAGGCTAAAAGGAGTGACATAGTTGAGGACCGAGGAAGGAAGACGGTTAATTAGAAAACAAGCCGTGGAGACCGCAAAATTCCAGAAAGTCTTTGGAACATGCATCTGAAGCATGAGGGAGCGGGCAACGTCAAGAAGGTGACGGTTCTTTCGCTCGGCAACTCCATTTTGTTGTGGGGTGTAGGCACATGAGGTTTGATGAATGATGCCAAAGTCGGCGCAGATATTTGCAACTTCGCGGCCGGTGTATTCACGAGCGTTGTCGGTACGTAAGGTTATGATGGTTTTGGAGAATTGTGTTTGAGTTTCTTGTATAAAAGCACAAAATAGGCGCGGAATCTCAGAGCGATCATGAAGTAAGTACAGCCATGTCGTGCGGGAAAAATCATCAATGAAAGTCATAAAATATCGATAGCCAGAGATACTAGTAATTTTAAAAGGACCCCAAACATCGGAGTGTATCAAATCAAACGGAGCAGAGCTCCTAGTACAATGGGCAGGAAAAGAAGTACGCGGCTGTTTGCCGTAAATACATGACTCACACTGAAAAGCATGAAAAGATACATCAGGCAGAGCCTTTTGAAGGATGGGTATGGGAGCATGCCCAAGACGGCGATGCCAGTCAGCAGAGGAGACAGAGGATATGATTGTTGAAGAGGCGTCGAGGAGGTAGAGCCCGTTCTGCAGGCGACCCTTACCAATGGTACTCCGCGTCCGTCGATCCTGTATCACAAAAGTAGAGGGAGTAAATGTTACTGAGCAATCCATATCATGAGTGAGGCGGCCAACAGATAGCAAATTAAACGGAGAGCCCGGAACATAAAGAGCCGAGCGAAGAGAGATGGAAGGATCAAGCGTGATGTCGGCGCAGCCGGAGACAGGAACGATCGCACCATTAGCCACGGTGATAGACTTCGGATGAGGAGCATCCGAGTACTGTTGTGGCCGCAGCGAGGTGATGTGATGAGTTGCACCTGAGTCCAAGATCCAACACGGACCAGAGGAAAGACAAGGAATACCTGCAGGAGAGATGGAGGCAACAGACGCCGACGGTGGGCTAAGAAGCCCCTGGAGGTGCTGTAGCTGGAGGCGAACGGCCTCAATGTCGGTACCAGTGGAGGAGCCATCAGTGGAAGCAACAGCAGCTGGACAAGGAGGGTAACCGTGTTTCTTGTAGCAGACCGCATCAGTGTGGCCGTCCCGGCCGCAGTATGAACACCTGCCACGGCCCCGACCCCCACGACCCCGTCCACGGAAGCCAGAACGGCCGCCACGAGTAGAGGGCGGTGTGGACAGTAAGGGAGGAAGGGTCTGCTGGAGAAGGGCCGGAGAGGAGGGAACAGGAGACTCCAGGGGGGGTGGCACACGAAGGACCATAGAACACACATCTTAGAGGGAAGGAGTGGTCGCTGAAGCAAGGACATGAGTTCGGATACCCTGAAGATGCGGTGGGACTCGAGCCAGCATCATAGCAATGCAGACGACTTCCTTCTGTGCCCTTTGGACTGCATGATCAAAAGTAGAGGGCTGATGCTGGATCCAGGACTCCGCAAGAGTCTTAACCCGAGCAACAAACGATGTCATGTCCGTAGCCCCGCCAGCATCGAGAGTTTGAAGTTCTGTAACAATATCATAAAGGTGCTGAAGGCTATCCTTGCCGGAGTATAAGGAGTGCAGTTCCGTCCACATATCCTGGGCCGTCTCCTGGTACATGACCATTTGGTAAGGCTCACCCTCCAGGGAATTGAGGAGCCAAGTCTGAACTCTACCATCATTACGACACCACTCGTTGGTAAGAGGAGATGACGGGCCCTGAGTCAAATGATGAACAAGGTCTTTGGCCTGAAGAACGCGGCGGACAGAGTGCACCCACAGAATGAAGTTCCGTTTGCCGGAGAGGGAAATAGTGGTGATCCGAAGTTCATCTCGAAGTTCTGGAAGAGACGACGGGCGGTCATCAGAGGCAGTAGCCGGCTGGCCGGTTTAATCGACAGAAGAGCCCATGATAACCGCGCGGGTAGATAAGGAGACCGCCGGAGAGGAAAACAGGAGAGAAGGGGCACCAGGCACACAACCCGCACGGGTAGAGGAGGAGACCACAGCGGAGAGGCAGACCGCGGCGAGAGGGAAATAGGCCGCTGCAAGAGGGGAGCAGATCGCGCGGCGAGAAGAGATAAGCCAAGCCGGGCGAGAAGAGGAGCCGGGCGAGAGATAAGCCAAGCCGGGCGAGAAGAAGAGCAGTCCGCGAGGAGAGCTCGAGCGGATAGCAGGAGGAGACCGCGACAGGTAAGAGAGATAAGCCTTGGCGAATAGACGCGGAAAGAAGTGGCGAGCAGGAGATCGCAGCGAGAAGGGAGATCGATGCGATTAAAGAAGAGAGTCTGCAAGCGGAGAGGCACGCGGGCTGCTGCGAGAAGAGGAAAACCGCGCGAAAACAAAGAGGCCGCGAGTAGGAATACTCGAGCGGCAAGGAGATGCAGATCGCGCAGCGAGAAGAGAGAGGGCAGCGGGTAGAGAGAGGGGGGGCCCACGGTTGAGAAGAGAAAGGCTATAAATATACGGAGGAAGGGTGGATCCACGAGAGGAGGAGACGGGAGGGCAAGCCGCGGTTAGCAAACGCAGTAACCGCAAGGGAAAAACGAACTCGCTACCCGGAGCGAGTAGAGGGAGAAGCCGCAGGGGGTGAAGCGGATAGGGGGGAAGACGGGCCGGGCGGTTAGAAAAGTGGAGACCGCATGGCCCGAACAGCTTCCTCTGATACCATGTTGAAGGAGCTCAAAACTTGTATGTATTGCTTGTGTGTCCAAATACAAAGAGAGAATACATATATATATGAGAGAGAAAGAGAGAAGATATCCTATACATGATATGGGACTAAAAGAAGAGAAGAAAGAAAACAATAAATAATGGGCCCAATAATGGGCTAATTACATGGGCTTTTCTAACAGTATTGCTTACCCTTAGTTATTGTTACTTACCCTTAAAATACATATAATAGGGTCCGTTCAGCCCCCTGGAATTGGAATTGGGAATTGGAATTGGGGCAACAGAATTCCAATTCCAGTGTTCGGCTGTTAGGAATTCCCTTGGAATTGGAATTGGTCCAATTCCATGGAATTCAATTTTGTACTATGACCAATTCTTAGGGGTAAAGGCAGATATTTCATGGAATTCAGTTTTTTACTATGTCCGTTGTTGCCCGATCTCATCGTCGTCGCCCGATCTCGCCGCCGCTCGATCTCGTCGTCGTCGTCCGATCTTGCCGCCGCCGCCCGATGTCGCCACCGTCGCCCGATCTCGCCTCCACCGCCCGATCTCGCCGCTGCCGCCCGATCTCACCGCCTCCTCCATATCTCGCCACCGCTCACTCCCGATACTGCCATCACCGCCTGATCTTGCCGCCGACGACCGATCTCACTGCCGTCGCTACCCGATCTCGTCGCCGCCGCCGCCCAATCTCGCCTTTGCCGCTGCCTGATCTCGCCACCGCCGCCGAGCGATCTCGCTGCAACCTCCGCTCGATCTCGCCGCAGCCACCCAATCTTGCCGCCACCGCTCGATCTCAGTGCAGCCGCCTGATCTCGCTACCGCCACTGCCCGATCTCGTCGTCACCGCCTGATCACGACCCTGATCTCGTTGTCGTCGCCCGATCTCGCCATCGTCGACCGATCTCGTCGTCGTCACTCGATCTCGTCATCACCGCCCGATCTCGCCGTCGTTGTCCGATCATAATTAATTGTTTGTACACTACTTGAAGTTGATTTCTCTGAGATTATAAAAGGAATAATTCCCTCCATCACTTGGTTTTGTTGCAATAACTTCGTCCTGAGTGACACAGGACTCCAACTTCAAATTGTCATGTCGCTCGGTCCTGTAGACATGAGAAAAAAAGAAATTCTAAACCAATTCCAATTCCAATTCTAGAAATTCATCCTACAGCCGAACAACTGCATTGGAATTCAGACCAATTCCATTTCTCATAGGAATTGGAATTAGATGAATTCCAATTCTGCAATTCCATTTCCAGGGGGCCGAACGGACCGTTAGTGATTTGCTAGGCTTTAGAGGAATTAGAAGATGGTGAGGAAAAGGGGATAAGAGAAATCCAAGGAGAACACCCTTGGCTCAAAACTTCCTTGATCCAAAGACAATTAAATGTCCATACACCGTTCCCTTATATAATCTCATAGGGGTAAACTAATAATTAATTCAAATTAAAATGTTGTAATTAAAAAACATAATTAAAAGTTGTTGCACTAGAATTCGATTCCCATGATTCCATCTTGATCGTCAGCATCCCCGCGCATGCTCCCTAACAATATACACATTGGAAACTTTCCATGTTCTCATGGCAAAGCTCCAAAGACGTTAACTGGAGAGTTGGGCTTAATCTTTGATGTAGCACAAAAGTGTACACAGTAATATAGGAACAGAGTCGGACAACATGGAGAGACAGAGTGGCCAACTGTTGGAGGGAGAGGTGACCCGCATAAATGTCTAAAACTGTCCTTTCTAGTTGAAGAATATTGTCAGACAGGTCTAGTTTATGTAGATGTTGTCAAGTCTCTAGAGTCATGCAACACCCAAGATGACGTCAAGGGTAGGTACCATTTAAATCCACCATGACCGGGAAGGTAACCAGATTGAACTAAAGGTGGTGGCAGAGGTCGCAGATCTTGAGAGAATTTGTGACACTATCATCGATTAGTACGAAGATGGAGTGACCCTAGATCACAGCTTCCAACTCCATATGATGGGTGCTTTGGAGGCATGGCATGGAAGGGAAGGCATGGCTGAGACTGTAAAACTATCCTCCTGCTGTAGTCGTTGGACTAGTGTCCTGGATCTTCAATTCCTCAAAGTTGACGAGCGATCTCCGTTTCACCATCCCCAATAGTCAACTTCTTCATGGGCAATTATGAGTGGGTGAGTACGGTTACTGACAACAAAGCAAAACCACTTGATGTGAAGTTCATTGTATTTGTGGTTGGAAAGGTAGTGGGAGTTGTCGGTTAGTGTGATAGTCGGGTTTAGAATGGAGGTTTTGGGTGGAGGGTGGGGATTTGAGGTGGTGTGGTGGACTATGGTGTCAGTTGTGTCGGTTTGGGTGTATGAGGGAAGCGGTAGGGGCATTGGGTGTATGGAGTGGAGGGGGAATGACGAATCCTACACGATCGAGGGCTTTGACAGTGAAATTTGCTTCATTTAGACAACTATCTCGAGTTCTTTATACACGGGCAAGCCCCTTAACATGGTTGACGAGTTTGATGAACTCATCTATGCAATTATAAATCGTGGTCTTATGGTGGAGGCTACAGAGACTCTCCACAGTGTTGCCCGAGTAGACGAGTAGCAGTGATCATACTACTTGATGAGGGCCACCTTAATTCATCCTAGGTGAGGTCTGAAGTGGTCGAGCAAAGCCATCACAACTAGTGGAGAGAGGATCCTTTCATCCAGAGGATGAAAATATGCACCTTTTGCGGATCTTCGGTGTAGTGGCTGCCAAAATATTGCTCTGCTTTAGTCAATTCTGCTGTCTGCTCTGCCACCAGCCGCACGCGTCGACCTCGCCTACCGTCGACAGCCTCTACCTCCGCATTGCCTCTGTCCAGTTTTGTCTGCGGCTTCCAGACCATGATCTCATTCCTTCATCCATCAACGTTTTCTTGTTTCCGGCCCACCAGCGCCCCGATTCACATTGCCTGCTATGCACTTCTTGTGTCGGCTAACCATACCTGCACTCCGCTACACTTTTTCAATAGTGCATGCCCCCATGGCTCCGATCGATGGCACATTCTGACACCTCCTGCTATGCACTTCTTGTGTCGGCTAACCATACCTGCACTCCGCTACACTTTTTCAAAAGTGCATGCCCCCACGACTCCGATCGATGGCACATTCTGACACCTCCGCACCTCCTCCGACGTACCCCGCCATCGCCTGTCTCCTTGATTCTCACGACAGTGTCATCGCCTCCCTCTAAGCACTCATGTTGCAGATGGAAGCGAAGCTTGATTCCATCATGGCCGGTCTCCCAAACACGCCCGCGACCTCCATCTTAGATTCCTCGTTCCTTCTCCCCCCCCCGTACTCAGATCCCACTCCATCGACATCCATTTCTCTTCCGGTCCCCCGGTCCTTCAACATTCCGTCCTTCAACGACACTGATCCCTTGGGATGGATTTCACGTGCAAGCCAGTTTTTTGATACAACAGATCTCAGAGCCGCATAAAGTCAGTACGGTATTCCCCTGACTATGTTGGTTGATATTGGGGCTAGCCACAACTTTATCTTCCCGCGATTGATGTCATTGTTTGACATTCTCCCGTCTCATGCTCCTCTCGCGGTTTACTTAGGAGACGACCAGCGCACTACCAGTGGAGGCCATTTTCCGGACCTGCACATGATTGTGGGCCCCTGCCCTCTTTGCGCAGATTTCTATTCCTTCGAGCTCGGTGGCCTTGACGTCATTCTCGACGTCGCTTGACTTTGTACCCTGAGCGATGTGTATGTCAACGGGGATCGCATGACTAAGCGCTTTCCTCAAGGTGTCTCTTTCCACTTTGTCAGGGCAACCCCTCCGCCATCCTAGTTGTCGTGCGTTCAGGACGTTTCTCTGGCCTTGAGGACAAGGAAAAGTTTCGAGAGGGAGACATTGCTACCAAAACCGGAGAGGGTCGGGAACGAGGACACGACGCCATGTATTCATTGGGACCAAGGAGGCGCAGACACAGATCCCATTTTGAGGATAGACGTTCTCCAGTAGTGCGCACAAGCATAGCGCACCCGTCGTCGTTTATATTTTATTATCGAATATGTATCTCGAGCCGTTATTTGCCGTTTGCACTTGCTTATATTGTAACTAGGCATTATATAAGCCTAGACTTGTCTTTCGTTTTGGGGATTGAAAGGTAAGAACTATTTTGAAGGAGCCTTAGGGGCTAGATTCATCTCTCTTCTTCTTCCCCCTCCGTGCATCCCTTCCCTCTCCTCCTCCTCAACCCTAGTATCTAACATTAATTGTGGCTGTCCCGGTCTGGATTTTAACGGTTCCGGGCTGTTGGAGTTGCTTAAAGGTTGTTTTATGGAGGGGGGAAGGGATGGGGGGGGGGGTTGCAAGGCGGTGGCTGGTGGGTTGTGGGGTGACTGGGAGAGTTAGGCGGGGTGTGGGGGGGGGGGGGGGGGGCAGCGGTGACTCTCCATGAGATGGAAGGCCTGGACAGTGAGGTGAAGAGGAGGTGGCAGGGGGCTGGAGGGGATATGGGGCGACGGGCAACTGCAGGAAGAGGGCTGAAAAGCCGTCGGTTTGGAGGGAGACTGGCGGCGGGCGCGGCTTACAGGAGTCCTGAAGGTAGTGGAGGGGGCAGCGGTCGCGGGGGAGGTTTTAGAGGGTGTCAGCTACTGGTTGGGAGGGTGGGTGGAGGCTTGTTGGCTTGGAGAGGGTCGGTGGCTGCTACAAGAGCAAAGGCAGAAGGATAAAGCCGAGAAATTGTCTCCCTTAGGGTGGAAGGATCGCTGGAATTCTGGAGGAAAACCTCCAAATTCTCCAATGACTTGACGGCTGCCTTCTACCTTATTTATAACAAAACTAATTTAGGGAGACCACAACTAGACATCTATGATGAGCCTGAACTAGAGAGAACACTTATATCCATCATTACATAAACCATGCCGGACCGGTTTTCCCGAAAATGTCGGAACAATATGACTAATAAGACTAGATCCAGGCAGAATGGGAATATGCATCTTTGTATGAATGAAGAGTGAAAGTGTTTTGAGGGCTTGAGTTTGAAGCAAATAGAGATGTGAGACATTGACAAGAGATGAAATTTTTAAGAGAAAAAGTGAAGTTCTAATTTCATGGCATAAGATTTGGTATCATGAACTTGCCTTAGAGTAGTAGAAACATCACATCGTGTGACCATGGGCATTGGCTAACATTGTTGAAATTCTAAAATTTTATCATGTTTTATGGTATTTTTTTGAAGTTTCTCTCTTTCTCACTGGTACTGTGTTTTTTTGTTAGGATCAAACACTTTCCCCTGGTGAGGACATGGAAGTTGTGGTTCCTGGTCTTGCTGGAATGACAAGTAAAAGAGAATGAGAAAGAAAAAATTGGTAGCAAAAATAGCACAACTGAGAATAAGAGGGACACGGCTAGTAGGGTCTCCTGCCAGAATTAGCGTGCATCAGATTGGTTTTATTTTTTGGATTGATTGAACCTATTAATTTCAGTTTTAAAATATGGAAAATCAAACAGAAGAAACTATATTTCAAAACCGAATCAAACAAACTTTTTAATCAATGGGGAATAGCTTGGTACCAAAAAACTTTGGCTATTGGATTTTTCTTTATGAAGTTAAAAGCCAAAGTGAAAACTGTAAGCAGAAGCAAACCAAATTAGAACTGTAGAAAACAAAGGGCGAACCTTGTATATACTTCTTCGTGTGTAAAATACAAGAGAGAATACAAATATATAGGAGAAGAGAAGGAGAAAGAATCATATACAAGAGATGTGGGGCTAAAGGAGAAAGGAGAAATGGGCCTATAAATGGGTCTTTACATTATTTTTCCCTATATCATCTAACACTCCCCCGCAAGCTGGAGCGTATAAGTCGTATGCACCAAGCTTGGACAAGAACTGGTAATACAACTTGCGAGGCAATGCCTTGGTAAGGACATCGACAACTTGCCCAGAGGCAGGAACATGTTCAAGCTTTAGCTCCTTTGCTTGAACCTTTTCTCGAACGAAATGACAATCAACCTCAATTTGTTTAGTCCTTTCATGGAACACAAGATTCTTTGCAATGTGTATTGCAGCTTAACTGTCACAAAATAGTGTTGAAGGTGAGGACAATTTGACTCCCAAGTCCATTAGAAGACTTTCAAGCTAGGTTATTTCAGATGTAACAGCCGCCATCGCACGGTACTCGGCCTCAGCAGACGAGCGAGCAACCACCGTCTGCTTCTTACTTCGCCATGTGATAAGATTTCCTCCAAAGTATGTACAGAACCCAGTAGTTGAACGTCGATCATCCAACGAGCCCGCATAATCCGCATCCGAGTATGCAATAAGAGAAAAGGAGGAGACGGCTTGTACACAAGTCTTTGCCTAGGGGAAGTCTTCAGATACCTGAGGATGCGTTCCACTGCCTGGAGGTGAGAGACATGTGGGGTATGCATAAACCAGCTGACCACACCAACCACAAATGATATGTCATGTCTTGTAACTGTTAGGTATATCAGTTTTCCCACAAGACGACGATAGTATTCCGGGTTCGGAAGAAGAGAATCATTCTCAGATCCCTGAGCACACAACATGTGGTTGACTTCCATCTGGGTTTCTGCAGGTTTGCAACCCGAGAAGCCAGCATCTTGCAGAAGGTCAATACAATACTTACGCTAGGATAAGACAAGGCCATTAGGTCATCGTGCTACTTCTAGTCTAAGAAAATAGCGAAGATTGCCCAGATCTTTGATTTGAAAGATAGAGTTTAAATGTTGCTTCACATGGTGTATCCCAGCTGAGTCATCACCAGTGATAAGAATATCGTCCACATAGACCAGAAGTATTATAGTCCCAGTTGATTGATGACGAGTGAAGAGAGAGGAATCTGCCGAGCTTTGTTTGAAGCCAACCTCACGAACAACCTTGCTGAACTTTCCAAACCACGTCTTTAGAGATTGTTTGAGACCATAAATAGACTTGCGAAGTAGACATACCCGAGACTCCCCCGCGGTCTCAAACCCGGGCAGTTGATGCATGTAAACTGTTTCAAGAAGATCGTCATTCAAGAAAGCATTCTTGACATCTAGTTGATGGAGGGGCCACTAACGATGAGAAGCTAAGGAGAGACGGACCCGAACCGGATTCAATTTTGCGACTGGGTAGAAAGTTTCCTCATAATCAAGGCCGTACTGTTGGGTAAAGCCCCGGGCCACAAGCCGAGCCTTTAAGCGATCAACTATCCTATCCACGACATGTTTGATAGTGAAGATCCATTTGCAGCTAACGCAACTGTGACCAAGAGGAAGGGGCACAAGATCCCAAGTGTGATTACCCCACAAAGCCATCATCTCTTCATCCATGGCGACGCGCTACCGCGGATGCCGGAGAGCTTCCTACACAGAGTTAGGTATAGAAATAGAGGAGAGAGAGCAAAGGTAAGAAGAGGCGGAGAGAGCCGATGTAGAGAGACATAATTGTCTATGGGATGTGCCGTCGAGGAGGATGTCGGATCAACAGGCCGCGAGATCACACCGGTAAAGGGAAGCTGCTGCAGGGCATCTGGACGTGGAGGACGACGAGTGTACACTTGAATAACAAGGGGTTTGGAGGGGACTGGTGGTGTTGGGGGGTTCAGAATGATAGGAGATTTGGGTTGGTGGGGTAGAGGGGTAGGGAGAAGTGGTGGTAGTGGAGATGTTACGAGTACGGAGGGCCGAGGTAGAGGAGGAGGAAGAAGGGGATCAGAAAGACTGGTGTGATATGGTTGGTCTTCATGGAAGGAGACATTATCAGACAAATCATCTTACCAGTCGTAGGATCAAGGCAGACGTACCTCTTCTGAGTGCAGGAGTAGCCAACAAACATCGCCTTGGTAGCCTGAGGGGCTAGCTTGTCAGTGGAGGGACCAAGGTGATGGACATAACAGGTACAGCCAAACACACGAGGTGTGAGAGAGAAGAGAATTGTGGATGGATAAAGGAGAGTGATGGGTGTCACGAAGTTGAGGACGGATGATGGCATGTGATTGATGAGGTGACAAGATGTAAAAATGACAAAGTTCCAATAAAGATGAGGAACCTGCATTTAGATCATAAGAGACCTAGCACATCAAGGAGGTGGCGATTTTTCCGTTCCGCTATGTCATTCTGTTGGGAAAGTTTGATGTAGAATACCGAACTCAGTGCAAAGATTGGAGAAGGTGCGACCAGTATACTCGCGAGCATTGTCTGTACGAATTATTTTGACACAAGTAGAAAATTGAGTGCGAGTTTCTGTAAGAAACGTATGGAATATAGTTGTGAGTTTGGTTTGATCACGAAGTAAATACAATCAGGTAACTCGCGAGTAATCATCGATAAATGTAACAAAATATCGGTAACCAAAAACACTAGGGACCTTATAGGGGCCCCAGATATCAGAATGTATTAAGGATAAAGGAGCATCACTCCGAGTACATGAAGAAGGGAAAGATACACGGTGTTGCTTGCCGAAAATACAAGATTCACAAAAAAACTCTTGAAGAGAAACAGTAGGAAGAACTTTCTTGAGAATCGAAAAGGGGGCATGTCCCAGACGACGATGCCAATTAGTTGTCGAGACAGTGGTGAGAGCAGTGGGAGAAACATCGAGGAGATACAGCCCGTTGGACAGTCGTCCTCTACCAAGTATAATCTGCGTTTGTCGATCATGCACAACAAATGAAGAGCGTGAGAAAGTAACGCAACAATCAATATCTTGTGTAAGACGGCTAACAGAAAGGAGATTAAACGGAGAGCCCAGAACACGAAGAACCGAGGATAAGGAGAGGGAAGGAGTAAGGGGCGGATTGACAGTGCCAAAAACCGGGATCGTGTGACCATTAGCCACAGTGATGTTCTTGGGGTAAGGAGCATCTAAATATTGAGGCGGCTGCTGTGGAGAGAGATGATGTGTAGCACCCGAGTCCACAATCTAGTGAGAGCTGTGTGAGAGGCAAAATATACCTTCATTGGAGATCGATGGACGGAGCCAGAGGAGCGACTAACCGCTCCTTGAAGCTGTTGGAGGTTAGCCCGTAATGCAACAATATCATCACTAGTTGTGGAGGGAGGTGAGGGAGCGACTGTTGCAGTAAGATGAGGAGGCAGACCATGTTTGCGGTAGCAGGTGGCCTCCAGATGGCCATCCCTGCCGCAGTAAGAGCACTTAAAGAGAGTTCGACCACCGCGACCGCGTCCCCGAGACTGGCGACCACCACGAGCCGGTGGACCACGAGTAGATGGAGCGAAAGTGGCCACGGGCTGCTGAAGGAGAGCAGGAGACGAAGTCGGAACATCCAGAGGCGGAGTAACCTTTAGGAGCATTGAGCACACATCCGAGAGGGATGGAGTAACAACGGATGATAGAACATGAGCGCGGACGCTATGAAGATGTGAGGGGACACGCACCATCATCATAGCAATCCCTACTGCCTCCTTCTGCTGCCGTTGAGTTACCAAGTCCATAGTGGGAGGCTGATGCTGGATCCAAGCCTCAACAAGAGTTTTAGCCCGCGCAACAAAGGAGGTAATGTCTCCAGTAACTCCAGCGTCAAGGGACTGAAGATCAGTAAGAATATCAAACAATTGCTGAAGACTGTCCTTTCCAGAGTAGAGAGAATGAAGATCAGTCCACAGAGCATGAGCGGTCTCATGGTACATAGTCATACGATAGGGCTGGGTGTCCAGAGAATTGAGAAGTCAAGATTGAACCCGTCCGTCGTCACGGATCCACTCATCAGTGGGTGCACTGGGTGTTGTCTTGGTAAGATGATGAAGGAGACCTTTAGTTTGTAGTACACGCCGAACGGAGTGTACCCATTGCACAAATTTTTGTTTTCAACGAAGAGAAATAGTGGTAATGCGCAGCTCATCCCGAAGCTCAGAAGGAGCAACACGAGGATAGCCCGAGGGAGGAGTAGAATCAACAACAGTGGTGGAATCGGAAGCCATATCCCTGGGCGGCTAGGCACAATAACCGGGCGGTTAGAAGCACACGGCTAGCCGGTCAGCACCAGCGGCTTAGAAGGGCAGAGAGTGGTGAGGAGACGAAGCCGGAGAGAAGAAGCCGCGAAGAGGGGAAGCCGCAACGAGTAGAAGAAGCCGCTGTGGGTAGAGGAAGCCGCTGAGAGAAGAGATACCCGCCGCGAGTAGAAGAAGTCGCCGCGAGCAGGGAAATCCGCGAAGAGAAGAGGTAGCGACAGTAAGAGATCGCTGGAGAAACCGAGAAGAAGCAGGCAGCGAGAAGAGGCGGGCGAAAGCTAGTCGCCACGGAGAGAATAAAAAGACAAACCAAGACGGTCAGACCGGCCAGCAAACTGGAAGAGCAGACTGCGCGGTTACAACAAGTGGAAAGCAGCAGCAGATCGTGCGGTTTAGCAATAGACCGCAACAAAGGCGGATGCTGAGCGGTTAGGAGCAGACCGCAGCGGTAAGGAGAAGACGACAACCTTGGGCAAGACCCAGGGGCTAGCAGAAGATCGCAGCGGGTAGGAAAGAAAGGAGAGACCGCATCGGATAGAGAACTCAGAGGCGGTTAGAAGAAAAACTAACCGAACGGAGGTGGGGTCCACGAGTCAGAGAGAGGAAGTCTATAAAAGGGGGCGGAGAAGGGGAGAGAGGTGGATCCACGTGAGATAAGAAAGAGGCGGGTTGAGAGGAGAGAAGCCGCAACAACAAGTGGTAAGACGGAAGACCAAGCCGCCCGGTCAAAAAAAGGAGAAACTGAGTGGACAGGGAAGCCGAGCGGTTAGAGACAGGCCGAACCGGCTCGCTCTGATACCATGTAGAAAACAAAGGGCGAACGTTGTATATACTTCTTCGTGTGTAAAATACAAGAGAGAATACAAATATATAGGAGAAGAGAAGGAGAAAGAATCCTATACAGGAGATGTGGGACTAAAGGAGAAAGGAGAAATGAGCCTATAAATGGGCATTTACATTATTTTTCCCTATATCATCTAACAAGAACCATTAGTCTAACCGGCCAAACAGTGTCTGTTTTGTTTTTTATTTTAGATATCTGCTGCCGACATACTCGGTGGCAATATTATTGACAACTGATGAGTTAATTGTTATGCACATCTTGTTTTATTAAAACCTTTTCAACATTATCTTTTTTGCTGTCTTTGTTAGCTGTCCTCTTCTAAAATCTTCTCTTTTGAGCATAAATCTTATAATGCCTTCTCATTTTTGGTTGCTACTATCGCACACCTATTCATAAGTTTCCATAATACGTTGTAGGCTAAATTTAATAGTTGCTTAAATGAGTTGTTTTGACTTTGCAGTATGAACAAAACAGGCAAGTGGCTGACTCGATGCTTGTATACACAATTCTGACGCTGGTTTATGTAACAAAGTTCTTCATGTGGGAGTCTGGATATTGGTGTACTATGGATATTGCTCATGATAGAGGTAGTTTAATGGTTATGGATGTGTTAAATTAATTATGAATATATTCTATTTTTGATGAACTAATATACTTACATTGGGGAAATAAATAATGATAATGATGAAATAAAAAAGGGCGGCCCGGTGCACAAAGCATTCCCGCGCAACAAGGGTCTGAGGAATGGTCCCACCACAAGGATGAAATGTAGGCAAACCTTACTCTGCATTTTTGCAAGAGGTTGCTTCCAGGACTTGAACCCGTGACCTCAAGGTTACATGGCAACACCTCAACTGGTGCGCCAAGGCTCCCTTTCATTGGTAAGGATGAAATGATTAAGAAAAATAATAAGATTTCCCCTTATCATTACCAGAGTTTCCTTTGGGTGTAAAACTCCCATGGTTAATTACATCCCCACCCATGGGAGAAAATATGTTTGATTTAAGATGCATGGGCTTGTCTCTATCCGTATGATTAAGTGGAGAAAGCCAATAGATGAGATCTTGCAACCTTGAAGCATGGAGATGTACAAGATATGTTTGTAACTCTATCATGTTTGGAGACATGGAGAAGTATGCATATCCTAAATCTGGACTTTCTGTTTATCCGACCAAGTATTTGGGGCTTATATGCTAGGCATCCCAGGTGATGATTTATAGTTTTATATGTGATATAGATGTCCATGAATTGGGGCTTAGGTGCTAAGAATACCCAAGTGATGAAGATTACAATTCTATATGTGATATAGATGTCCATGGGTTGGGGCTCTTAAATGCCAGGAATGCCCAAGTGATGAGACTTATAGCTCTATATGTGATAGATATAACCCATGAGTTGGGGTTTACAATTCTATATGTGATAGAGATGCTGATACAATCCCAAGAGGAATCCGGCTAGGGGGAGGGTCGACAGAGGTGAGGAAGAGGAAGGAGGAGGGAACGAGACGAAATCCTTAGGGAGTAACCCAAATTTTCATTCATCCAAGAATAATCCAAAGGAAGTACAACTCCACTCCCTATAGGCACGAGGTGTGACATAATAAGAAATAACAACATAATGAGAAATAAAAAATGTGTACACAATATAATAAGACTACTAGAGTGCGAAATAAATAAAAAGGTCAGGACGACGCCGCGTTTTTAGTCTCTCCTCACGCAAACGGACCCGTCGTCGTCTTCCTCCGCGTGCGGACCCGCCACAAAATGAACAACTGTAATAATGCCGCCGTCTGAAAAAATATGCCTTGTCCTCAAGAAAATAATCAGAGCGGTGGCGACAAAAGTGATCATGGGACAGCGTCGTGGCTTCGGACTCCAGACGGCAAGACCCAGCAATCGGGACCTCCTGCGGGCCAGAGTCCCCCTGAAGGTGGTAGCAGCAACCAAGTAGCTTGACCGGGTAGTTCGACGCCAACTGCCGTCTTTCTTCCTGACCAGAGAAAGTTGGGTTGGTGAAAATTTTGTCAGAGGCTGGGTGACGTCGACAAGCGCAGTAGAAAGCTCTTGGTGGTCCGTCAAAAAAGGAAGAGGCAAAACGGACGGGCCCGAGAGGGCCCACAACCCCGTGGAGAAGTCGACGTCCGTGAGCCGCTGGATCGTGCAGAGGGAGATCAGAGAGCGTAGGAGGGCAGAGTCACTGTCAAGGCGACATGGCAGGAACTGTATGGATATAGTCTCCTAATTGCGCGTACCTTGCCGAGCGTGCAGAGCCAATCCACTCCCAGAATGACGTCGAAGCCGCCTAAGCCGAATGTGTAGAAGTTCGCGATCACGGAATAGGTCCCCATAGAAAGAAAGACGGCAGTGCAACAACTCTGAGTCGGTCGGCGGCGCCCATTGCCCATTCAGACCGCAACATCCGGAGAGGGAACTAAGGGAAGACGGAGTTGCTGCACCAGGTGTTCAGAGATGAGGTTGTGGCTTGCGCCGTTGTCCACCATGATGATGATTGGGCGATCCCGCAGTGTGCCCGAGAGCTGCATGGTCTGCTGGCCGGAGATCCTGCCCATCGAGGCGCAAAATAGCTCCAACCGGTGGAACGTAGATGCAATGTAGTTGAGAGGTGTATCCTCCGTTGAGAGCTATAGGGCCTCAAAATCAGTCAGGGTAACCTCAGGGTCGACGTCGTTGATGATGGCGTGGAACTCCTTCACGATGCACCCATGGTTGTGGGAGTACCATTGGCGGCACCGAAAACAGAGACCCCTGCTGCGCAGGTCGTTGTAGTCACAATTTGAGAGGCACTGGGGGGGGGGGGGGGCAGTGGGCGGCCTGACTGATTTCCCCAAGGCGGCGACCACGACGGAGGAGTCGTAGCTGGCTGATGCCAAGGCGGTTGGGGATGGTGGTGGTCGGCTATAGGAGTAGGTGGTTGGGGGAGGAGGTCGGCTTCCACCAGACACGCCAAGTCCATGGCGTTAGAAACTATGTGAGGGTGATGCGTGCGGAGACGCGAGCGGATATGTGGCAGTAGACTTTGCATGAAGATGCCTAGGTAATGATCGGGTGGTAGCCCATGAACGTGGGAGACCAGGGAGACGAACTCATCAACATAATCGTCAGGTCAGCTGTCTGGAGGACGCCGCAAAGACGCTTGATAGTGGAGGAGCTGGAGTAGCGGGTGTCATACCGCCGGATCATCTCCTGCTCGAGCTCAGGCCAGGAGAGGCACGAGTTTATTTGGTGGAGCCACCGAGCTCCGGTGTGTAGTTCAGGACCTCAGGTCGAAATATTGCTTTGCCTTGGCAATCCAGCCCATCGGGTCCACGCCGACGAAGAAGGGAATGTCGAGGGAGAGAGCGGACCGACCTGAAATGGGCAGAGTAGTGGTCTTGAAGGAAGCGGGCGGCGGCCCGTCGTTGAGGAGAGAGCCGCCGTCCGCAGACGAGTCGGATGCAGAAGCGGCGGTCGACGCTTGGAGGGAGTCGATTCCAGAGTGGAGGGCCAGGGGGAGGCATGCATGGAGGCGATGAGTTGCTCTTGAGCCTCCAAGCGGAGGCTCGGGGCTTCGGTGGTTGCATACAGAGGAAGATCTCCGGCCGAGTGAGTGTTGAGATCCATGGACTGGAATCGGCGGAACAGAAGGAAGCGACTGGAAGAGTAGATCTGGACGGGCGTTCTGGGTGCCGCGGAAGTCGCCAGAATCAGCGGATGGCACGATAGATCTGGCGGAAGGGAAGTAGTTGACTAGCAACCGAAGGAACAGGGAACCGACGACTCCAAAATCCGGCGGAGCAGGCTCAAAACAGCAGATTGGCGGACACAGTTGGGGCTTGGGTGGTTCAGTGTCAGATCTTGGCGCAAGGGCCGGTCGACAGTCGCAGCAAGGACAGGGGACGCCGTCGACGGAGGAACGACCAGTTGGCTCGACGCTACGCTAGGGCGGAGGATCTGTAGCTCGACGGACCGGAAAGAGTCGTAGGCTGGTGGAAAGGGCCATAGACGGGCAGACGTGCGACGGTTCGGCGCGGGATTGACGAAGCGGCCTGTTGTTGCGCGGAAACAGGCGAGGCGGCTTGGAAATTTTGTGGATCGGCGCGCGAATCGGACTGTCGCAAAAATCACACAGACGATTTCGAGCACCGACGACGAGATGGCGGGCGGTGAGGCAGGTTAGACCAAATTTATACGATCCCGAGAGGAATCTGACAAGGGGGAGGGCCGGCGGTGGTGAGGAAGAGGAAGGAGGGAACGAGACGAAATCTTTAGGGAGCAATCCTAATTTTTATTCATCCAAGAATAATCCAAAAGAAGTACAATTGCACCCCTTATAGGCACGAGGTGTGACATAATAAGAAATAACAACATAATGAGAAATAAATAAATGCGTACACAACATAATAAGAATAACAGAGTGCGAAATAAATAAAAAGGTCACTCCGGCGCCGCGTCTTCGGTTTCTCCTCCCGCTAACGGATCCGTCGTCGTCTTCCTCCGCGTGCGAACCCTCCACGGCTTCTCGTCAGTATGTGCGTGTTCCGTCAACATGCGCAACCGTAACAAATGCTCATAGATCCGGTATTATACCTTTGAATGTGATCGAAGTGTCACAAGCCTCAGATGAAAATCAAAACAACATCGGATCTGGCTTAAGGGCCATACCCTGTCATGCAAATCATAGATCTCTAACATCTTACGGAAAGAAATCTAAACCTGGGAGGAGAGCTATTACATTTCTCCCACGCCATGATCCTTCGTTCTACAACCACCGACCATCGATATCCCTCTGAAATCTCTTCATGCAATTCCATTGACATTAACAATGGGCTCCTGGAGTCCTCCATTGAGATCTCCTTCACAACTCCCTGGATTCAAATATAGGATTTGGGGAAAATAAAGTAAAGGGACGAAAGCTAGGGTTTCTGGCTTCAGAAAGAGTCTCAGTGGTCCTATTTATAGTTAGGGCCTCAAATTTGGCCATCAAATTGAACTCGAACGGCCGGATATTTAGAAATCGCATTGTAAAACATTCAATCCTGACATGTATCAGACCATTTGATACCTACAAGTAGTAAACCATATTGGGCGATATGGGCGTATCTAGCATGGCGGTTCCCTATGGAGCCTATCAGCCTTTTTGTAGCTTGTATTAGACTGGCCGGTAGCTCCGGGAAATGCAATCTTGCTACTCCCAGGTCGGATCAGTCGGTCTATACAGTTTTCCAGACGAGGCGATTTACTCGGTCTCCCTATCAGTCATATTCGAGACTTGTATCAGATCAGTCTGGTTCCCACTAGAGGTGAATTTGACCGATCGATCTATCAAAGTGGGCAGTATCTACAGGAAGGTCAAGTCAAGCAATGTTGGGCGATACCCGCGTGCCAATTGCTCCAAGTTACACATTTCAAACCTGGGGCGTTCACTTCGGTCATCTCGTCTTCCTTCTTGCTCCCCCATGTTCGCAATCCGCAACCCCTCTCCTCCATTGCATCCTTATCCCTACCGCAACCCTACCTACCCTTCTCCACCCGTAGTTGTCTTCCTCCAGCCCCATGGATGCCTCTCCCAGCCTCCCTAGTCCCCAAGTTAACCCACCTCCGCCCCCTTCAGCCACAATCACATTCATTTTCTCCTGTATGACCGCAAATACTCTTATCTCCCTCTCCCCAAATTCCAGCACATCCCTTTTCCCCTCTACAACCCCAACATACAGTAGCCAACCCCCTCCCCACCGCTCCCCTAGACTGCCTCTTCTGAACCCAGCCACACATTCCCAAGTATCACCACAACCAACTGTCATTTTAACTCACCTTCTGATTTCATTCCGCATCAGTCTCCATTACTATTTGAGTTTCATATTTTTTTATTTCATGTCTACATTGTACTGGACTATTTCTATGATTGGCCATTATTAGTTCTTTATGTTTCCTTTTTAGTGTTCTCAAAAATTTTTATGTATATTTGATTCATATTAAATTTCAAGCGCCCTCACCGAACGCAAAATTAGATATTGTCAACCATATTTATTTAATAAATTGCATCCATTGTAAACTTTTGCATAACTTTTAAATGCTCTTACTCAACAATTGCATTATATTTTAATTAATTGTTGGCACTTTGCACCCCCAATTCTTTGCATTTGCACCCCCAAAGTTTAAAATTGGCGGATGCACCCCCGAATCATAAATTCCGGCACTTTGCACCCCATACGATTTTTGAGGGGTATTTAGGTCCGGCTCTTCTCCAAAAAGCCATTTTGCGCTTTGCACCCAAACTTATTTTTATACATTGCACACCGTATGATCATTAATTTTTCCAATGGGTTTATTATTAAGAAAAAATGGCATGATGAGAAACTAACTTTCCATATAAAATTTTCTACTCATTTTTAACATATTCTACTTGGACCTCACGACATTTCCTTTTTTGTATCTTGGATGATATTGACTACCAGCTCCTTTAAATGTATTCTCAATTCGTACTCAAGGTTGATTTGATTCGACTTTTTCACCTTCAATGATTTCTTCATCTATATTATCATCAAAATTCTAATCTTCTACCTCAAATTCACTATCATTCAAATCATCATCAGAAAATTATGAATTTTGATTATTCCTCGTCCAAATCATCATCTGACCACCCATCCCTTCAGAATAAATTTTCTTAAAACTTGACCGCACCCACCACCATCACCGCGGCCGCCGCCTTTTTCGCCGCGGCAACCACCGCCATATATCACCGCCGTCATCGCCGTCGCCGTCGCCGCCATCGCCGCCATTGAACTACCGCCATCGTCGCCGTATTTCACCGCCGCCATCGACGATCTGCCGCCATTGGCCGCCATCACTATCCGCTTTTCTTTTCATCATTGCAAATCTGTCATCATCCACCACTTTTGTCGACACAAATCGGTTTGCACATAGCCTACAAAATTAACGTGGGTTTGCACTTAAAATTACTATTTTAAAACGTCAAAGTACATAAAACATGGGGTTCACTAGTTTCAATTTTAAACATTTTTTGCCAAAAAATATATACACAGTGCAGACCCACATAAGGCTCAATGTGGGCGGCTGCCGACACTGAATTTTATAAAAAATATTGTTCACTAATATAAATTAAATTAAAGAATATGAAAAATATTTTTCACTAAATCGGAGGAGTATAAGAACATAAAGTTTTATCGTAAAATTCAAGTATCGAAGGTAAATGATGCTCTAAAGAAAATAAAAAAATGAAAAAACAGTTGGGCCAGGCGATATACCCAGTGAAGTATGAAAATGTCTAGAAGGAATTTTGTGACTTATATGTTTCTTCAATAATATATTGAAGTCAAAGAGAATGTCAGAGCAATGTTGAGAAAGTATCTTGGATATTTTTATATAAGAACAAAGGAGAATTACAAAATTGTGTTAATTATAGAGGAATTAAATTAATGAGTCATACCATGAAATTACGTGAATGAGTAATAGAAAGAAGAGTAAGACGAGAGACTAGCATCTCAGAGAATTAATTTGGATTCATGCCAGGGCGGTCGACCATGGAAGCTATACATCTCTTGAGGAGACTCATTGACAACTTTCGAGAAAGAAAACAAGATTTACATATGTTGTTTATCGATCTTAAGAAGTTTTATGATAGGGTTCTAAGAGAGATCTTATGAAGAGTCTTATGAAAGAAAGGTGTAAATGTATCATACATTGAAATAATCAAAGATATGTATACAAATTCAGTGATGAAGGTGAGGACATCTGGAGGATTAAGACATAAATTCTCTATCACTGTTGGCTTACATCAGGGTTCCACTTTAAGCTCTTATCTCTGTACCCTTAACTTAGATGAGCTCACTGGACATATCCAACAAGCAATATGATGGGGATCCATCAGATCGTGCACCAGGAGGGGTTCGCGGCAAGGCGGGCCCCACGTCCGTGTATTCATGTATGAAGGCTTGATCAGATCGCCGATCCGACTACGCGGATGTGTCCGGATCCGCGCCGCGAGTCAAAATCATATGTTACTTTATGTTTTTTGCTTTATTTTAGTGTATTTTGAGTGACCCCACATTCAACCAATCATAGTCATTGAATGTGGGATGCTCTAGCTTTGTTTTATTATAAATAGGACTTGTAGTGGGCTGTTTTGGGGGTATTGCAGATTTTGGAGAGTGTATTCTCGGATCCCGCGATCCCGCCACGGTGCCAACTCTGTGGAACCGTAGGTGACGATTTCTATGTGGTTTTCTTCCTCCCCAAGGTTTGCCCTAATCCTAGCCTCTGTTTTCCATCCCTCAAACCCTTCTCACGCTCGCTGTCGCCCTCCAAAAGCCATCCCCTACCCGGCGGCCTGTTGTTCTCCAAAACCTGTAGTCGTCGGCTTCCCGAAGCAACCCCCCGTTTCAATTTTTCCCACGCCAAACCGCCAGCCCGTTGTTCTCCAAAGCCTGTAGCCGTCGGCTTCCCCAAGCATCCCCCACGTTCCAATTTTTCCCCGCCCCAGACCGCTGGCCTGCTGCACCTCTTCCAGCAGCCGCCTAGCCATCAATCTCCCCCCTTTTAACCCTACAGCCAGCCAACCCCTCACCAAACCCAACAATTCCCAAAACCGCCACCCCCTTCCTCCGTGGATCCACTTCACGGAACCCTAATTCTCTTGATCAGTCCAGATCTGAGAATTTCAGCCCTCAATCAGTCATCCCCTTCCCTCATACTTCATCCCTTAGCCTGAATCCACCACCAAATATCAGATCCATTCACCTTTCGCCCGGATCTACCCCTTCGTAGCCGGATCTATCTATTTCTGATCCGTTTCCACCATCCACCATCGGGGACAGCCACCTCCATCATTTCCACGCCGCCGGTTCCACATTCTCGCCGTTTCACGCATCCAACTCCGGAATCTTCAGTGTTTCGGTCAGCCCACTACTTTGGTGAGTCCCTTGTTGTATTGGTTTATTTGATTTGACATTATTATTGGATTGACTACTATATTTGTGTGAATTCGTGCTTGTAGAACTGTGTTTGCAATACACTTATAATTTGCAGGTGAGATCTATTCGCCGCACGCTTAGCCTCGGCCCTCCCGGTTGAGGAACACCATTATTTAATTGCTTATTGAATGTTTTTCCTGTTCTCTAATTATTTGCGTGGGTTGAGAATTTAATTTGCTCAAATTAATCTATCGTCATCGCCGACGATATTGTTGCATTTAGGTTTGAGTTAGTGTGTCACATTTGGATCACATCCCTAGAAGTCTAAGTTTAGTGCACCCCGTAGCCTACCCTACATCAATTGGTATCAGAGCCCAAGTCGGGCCATTTGCATGCTCCGTAGTGGTAGGAAATTTAGAGCATGCATGTCAGATCCACTAGTCACCGATGACCGAGCGGCAAACTCGATTTCGGGTGCCGCTTTTGCTGAGTTTCAGCGTCTTATCCTAGATCGTTTTGACACTTTAGGTGACCAGTTCGACGATGTGCGTCATAATCTTGCTGGGGTGATTCTCCGTTTAAACCACTTAGAGAATGCCAGGGGCACTCCGGCACAGCACGACGACTCGCTAGAGGATGACCTTGATGCCCTCCTCGTCTTGGCCAGCATCCGATGGATGGTCAGCCTCCTGTAGACCGCTACTGTCATGATATTCCTCCCCGAGCCCCAACACCGCTGGCGAGGCGAAATCCCGATCTTGCGATGGAGCGTAGGCAAGCTTCGGCTCGTGATAGACCCCCACACCAGCGTGATGAGTATCCTATGCCCCGTCAGCCTCAACCTGACCCTAGAGATCGTGTGCCCCCACACGGTCGTCGTGACCATCACCACGATGAGTATTATCCCCCAGGTCGGAGAGAGTGTGGGCCCCCCACCCGCTCGACATGATTACGCCCATGACGATTACCCAGAGGATTATCCTGACCCACAGAGAGGTGGACACTACTACGACGCCACTCGTTGTATTCACATCGATGCCCCTTCATTCAATGGCCGCCTGGACCCGAAAGCCTTTAGTGATTGACTCCTCAACATGGACTATTACTTCGAGTGGTACGACATGAGCGACGAGCGCTGCATTTGCTTCGCTAAAATGAAGCTGGTTGGACAGGCCCAAGTATTTTGGATTAGCATTGAGAGAGCTATTGAGCAAGATGACGATTATCCTATCACCCAAAGGGATGAGAAGCAACGAATGAAAGAGAAGTATCTCCCCGCGTCCTACCGAGCCCAGTTATTTGAGCAACTACAGAACTTACGACAGTGGACACTCGCTGTCGCTGAGTATATGACTCGCTTCAACGAGCTTGTCGTTAGGAGTGACGTCTCGGAGGAGCCCATTGCCACCGCCTCTCGTTTCAAGGCGGGCCTACTTTCTGAGATTCAGAGAGAGTTGATTCCCCACCGACTAGAGACCTGTTGATCAGATTTTTCAGTTCGCCCTAGAGTACGAGCAGTGCCTCCATTCATCTAGCACGAGTCAGTTCCCCTCTCAGATTGATTCCTCGACTTATAGGAAACCCACTCCGCCCCAAACCACCGCGATTGCGTCCTCACGTGTTGCCACAAGCCCACGGACACGAAGGGCAAGGCCGACGCCACTGGTGGTCAGCGATCTTGAGGTATTTGTGTTATAGATGTTCTGGCAGCGCCCCATGCGAAGTCTGCTAGTTGAGGAGGAGGAACAGGGTGTGGAAGAAGGTGAGGAGGTCACAACCACTGTCTAGGAAGGATAGGAGAGTGACGTTGAGCGATCCCTAGAGATGGGAGTGATTAGGTGCCTCCTACATACCCCACGTGTAGATGAGGACGGGCGTCGCACCACCATATTATATACGTACTTTCCTATTGCAGTTGGTCCCTGCAAGCTAGCTATCGACAGTGGGAGTTGTGTGAATATCGTAGCCCAAAGGGTCTTGACCGCATGCAGGTGAAGGAAGAGCCTCACCCCCCTTATTGCGTCGTCTGGGTTGACAAGACGGTGATTTAGGTTCTCAAGCGCTGCCTCGTCCCGATTAGCATTGCCTCATTTCAGGAACGGGTCTGGTATGACGTCATTCCCATGGACGTTGCCCATGTGCTGCTCGACCGCCCCTGGTTGCGGCGTCACGTGTTTCGGCCGCTCGAACATGTGTGTCTTCTACGATAAGGGGAGGAAGATTACATTGACGCCTACCTAACCCAAGGAGAAATCCAAGGGTCAGATTGAGCCTTCCGTGAGCATGAGTGCCTAGAGTCCCCTACATATCTTGAGGCGAAGAGAGTTTGTGTGAGATAGCATTGCGTCGGATATCATCTATGTTGTATCGGCCACTATGGCTTCTAAGAGCCTCCCTGACGACCATCCCCCAGCGGTGCGTCTCCTTTTGGATGAGTTTGCGGATATTATGTCGAATGAGCTCCCCGATGAGTTGCCCCCTCCACGGGACATTCAACATGTTATTGACTTAGTCCCGGGGGCTTCTCTCCCGAACCAGCCCCACTATCGTATGCACCCGGATGAGCATGATGAGCTCAAGAGGCAGGTTGACGAGCTTCTTCAGAAGCAATTTATTCAAGAGAGCTTGAGTCTGTGTGCGGTCCCGCCCTTCTTACCCCTATGAAGGACGGTAGTTGGCGTATGTGCATCGATAGTCGTGCCATTAATAAAATCGCGGTCAAGTATCGCTTCTCTATCCCACGACTCGATGACCTATTGGATACTCTCTGGTGCCAAGATCTTTTCCAAGATCGACCTCCGTAGTGGGTACCAAAAGATACGAGTTCGTGAGGGAGACGAGTGGAAGACGACCTTTAAGAATCAAGGACGGTCTGTACAAGTGGTTAGTCATGCCATTTGGGCTATCTAACGCCTCAAAGCACATTTGTGAGAGTTATGATGCAGGTATTATGACCCTACATGGGCAAGTTTCTGGTGATGTATTTCGAGATATACTTATCTATAACCAGACTCAGGCCGACCACCTCAATCATCTGAGGTTTCTCTTTGGACACCCTCCGCTGAGAGAAATTGTATGTGAATTTGAAGAAGTACTCCTTTTTGAGTTTGTTCACTTTCTGAGATTCATCGTATCATCTACTGGAGTATCTGTTGACCCTGAGAAGGTCAAGTCTATTCGCCACTGACCTGTGTCAGCGAACATCCATGAGGCTCGTATCTTCCACGGACTTGCCACATTCTATAAGAGGTTATGTCCAGGGGTTTAGTACTATTATGACCCCATTCATGAGCTGCCTTAAGAAGACAGAATTTCAGTGGACCCCCGCAACCACTAGAACTTTTGAGGAGATCAAAGAGAGATTGACGACGGCTCCCGTTCTGAGACTTCCTGATTTTAGCCGTGCGTTCGAGGTCGCATGCGACGCTTCTGGTGTAGGCATTGGTGACGTATTGAGTCATGAGGGACATCCAGTTTCCTACTTTAGTGAGAAACTGAATGAGGTCAAACAAAAATACTCAAACTATGATCGGGAATTTTATGTGATTGTCCAATCTCTGCGCTACTAGAGGCACTATCTCTTACGCGAAAGTTTGTGCTCTATTCGGATCACCAAGCGTTACGATATTTAGATTTGCAGCGCAAGTTAGGACACCGGCTTGCCAAGTGGGTTGAGTATCTGCAGGACTTTCATTACGTTCTAAAACACCTAGAACTGGTGTTGAGAACAAGCCGGCTGATGCGTTGAGTCGTTGTGTCTCCTTGCTTCAGACGATGACTGCACACGTAGAGGGGCTTGAGAGAGTGATTCTAGATTATCCGACATGCCCTGATTTTGGCGAGATTTATACTGCCCTGTCCCGCGACCCCCCCCCCCCCCCCCCCCCCCTCGACCTAGTTGAGGGTTATTAGATCTTTGAGGGATATCTGTATCGGGGCTCCCACCTGTGTATACCCCAGACTTCTTACCACGATTACTTGATTTGGGAGTTGCACACGAGCGTGGCTGCTGGGCACTTTGGGCGAGATAAATTTCATTCGCCATTGTTAAGGACCGCCTCTACTGGCCTAGTCATAAGAAGGATGTGGCTCGCATTGTCTGCCACTGCTGTATCTGCCAAACGGCAAAGGGCACCAAGCAGAACACAGGTCTTTACACACCTTTACCTATTCCACACCTCCCTTGGTAGGACATCAACATGGACTTTGTGCTCGGGCTTCTCGCACTCTTCGTAGACACGATTCCATCTTCGTGGTGGTCGATCGGTTCTTGAAGATGACACATTTTATTGCGTGCCGCAAGAAGGCGGATGCTTCACACGTAGCATCCATCTTTATGAGGGACGTTTTTTGACTGCATGACCTACCCAAGTCTATCGTGTCAGACCTCGATGCTAGATTTATGAGTTATTTCTGGAAGACCCTATGGCTAAAGACTGACACTACCCTTAGGTTCTCTTCGGCATATCACCCACAAAGTCAGACGGGCAGACTGAAATAGTAAATGTAGCTTAGGGAACCTATTGGGGTGTTTTAGTGGGAGAGCATGCAGGTAGTTGGGATCTTGACCTTCCAGTCACGGAGTTTGCATATAACAATTCAGTCAATAGGTTTACTGGGTTGAGTCCATTTCATGTAGTGTCAGGATATGACCCTAAGAAGCCTATAGTCCTTATCCTTAGTCCCCTAGAGTCGCGCCATAGTGAGCCTACTGAGTCTTTTGCACGATATTTACATGAGTTGCATGAGTCGGTCTGCCGACAGATAATAACGAGCACTGATAATTATAAAATTCATGCAGATAGACAAAAGTGGGAACAAGTATTTCAAGAAGGCGAAAAGGTAATGATGTGAATCCGCCCTGAGAGGCTCCCTTCGGGGCCAGCAAAAAACTAAGCGCCAGGCAAATGGGCCCCTACTTGGTTATAAGTCGCATTGGGACAAACGCCTACCGGCTCGATATCCCAGCAAGTATGGGAATCCATCTAGTATTTAATGTTGAGGATCTGACGCCATACTTCGAACCTCGCGAGTATGTGAATCCGAGCAATGGAGACACCTAGCTGCCCCCACCTCCACTCCTGTTACCTTACCACCATCATAGTCAACCCACGTATGATGGCTACCACAGTCCACCTACTGTTGACACCCACCCACCTGGGGATTCGTCTTCCTTTGTTTCACCGACGACACCGCCGATCGCACCGGGATCCACCACTCGAGAGATGAGCGATGAGAGAATCACAGAGATCAGATCACACCAGTTCATTCCCGCCACATGCAGGTTATGATGTCGCTACTTGGTACATTGACAGGGCCGCTCTGATGCAGATGACGCTTGGATACAACCAACAGAGCTCGATCGACTCGCCCCTGGACTTCAACTTCAGTACGATCATCTCCATTCATCGGAGATGAATGCTTTTTAGTCGGGGGGAGTTGATGGGGATCCATCAGATTGTGCACCAGGAGGGGTTCGCCGCATGGCGGGCCACCTTCGTGTATTCATGCAGGAAGGCTTGATTGGATCGCCGATCCGACTCCGCGGATGTGTTCGGATCCGCGCCACGAATCAAAATCATATGTTACATGTTTTTTGCTTTATTTTAGTGTATTTTGATTGGCCCCACCTCCAACCAATCATAACTGTTTAAGGTGGGATGCCCTAGCTTTGTTTTATTATAAATAGTTATAAATAGGACTTGTAGTGGGTTGTTTTGGGGGTATTACAGATTTTGGAGAGTGTATTCCCGGAATCCCGCGATCCCGCCACGGTGTCGACTCTGTGGAACCCTAGGTGATGATTCCTAGGTGGTTTTCTTCCTCCCCGAGGTTTCCCTAACCCTAGCCTCCGTTTTCCACCCCTCAAACCCTTCTCACGCTCGTTGCCGCCCCCCGCCCCCCCCCCCCCAAAAGCCATCCCCTACTCGGTGGCCTGCTGTTCTCCAAAACCTGTAGCCGCAGGCTTCCCCAAGCAGCCCCCCGTTTCAATTTTCCCCACCCCAGACCGCCGGCCTGCTGTTCTCCAAACCCTGTAGCCGCCGGCTTCCCCAAGCAGCACCCTGTTCTAATTTTCCCCACCCCAGACCGCCGGCCTGCTGCACCTCTTCCAGCAGTCGCCTAGCCATCAATCTCCCCCCTTTTAACCCTACAGCCTCCCCCTCATCAAACCCCACCAATTCCCAAAATCGCCACTCCCTTCCTCCGTGGATCCACTTCCCGCAACCCTAATTCTCTTGATCAGTTCAGATTTGAGAATTTCAGTTCCCGATCTGTCATCCCCTCCCCTCATACTTCATCCCTTAGCCCGAATCCACCACCAAACATCGGATCCATTCACCCTTCGCCTGGATCTACCCTTACGTGGCCGGATCTATCTATTTTCTGTCAGTTTCCACCATCCACCGTCGGGGACAGCCACCTCCATCATTTCCATGCCGCCGGTTCCACATTCGATCGCCGTCTCACGCATCCGGCTTCGGAATCTTCAGTGTCTCGGTCAGCCCACTACTTCGGTGAGCCCTTGTTGTATTGGTTTATTTTATTTGACATTATTATTGGATTGAATACTATATTTGTGTGGATTCGTGCTCGTAGAATTTTGTTTGCAATACACTTATAATTTGCAGGTGAGATCTATTCGCCGCGCGCTTAGCCTTGGTCCTCCGGGTTGAGGAACGCCATTATTTAATTGCTTATTGATTGCTTTTTTTCGTTTTCTAATTATTTGCATGGGTTGAGAATTTAATTTGCTCAAATTAATCTGTCGTCATCGCCGACGATATTGTTGCATTTAGGTTTGAGTTAGTGTGTCACATTTTCATCCCATCCCTAGAAGTCTAGGTTTAGTGCACCGTGTAGCCTACCCTACATCACAATACCTTGGTGTTTATTATTTGCGGATGGTATCCATTTGGTCGATGAGACACTCAGGGTGTAAATGCGAAACTTGAATCTTGACGTGACACTTTAGAAAAGATGGGTTTTAGGTTGAGCAGGGCAAAGACGGAGTATATAGAGCTTAAATTTGGTTGTTCAAGAAGGACGGATGACTTCGTTATTAAGTTGGGTGATCAAGATGTTTCCTGCAGTGAGTACTTTAAATATCTTGGATCAATAGTTCAAAAAGATGGATGTGTTGATAAAAATGTGTTACATGGAATCCAAGCAGGTTGGTTGAAGTGGAGAGGCGTGTTAGAGATCTTATGTGATTGTAAAGTACCATTCAAACTTAATGGCAAGTTTTACCGTACTGCAATTACACCAACGATGCTCTTTGGTTCTTAGTGTTGGGCAGTGAATTGTCTATGGGAGCAAAAAATTGGAGTTGCGGAGATGAGAATTCTTAGGTGGATGTGTGGACACACGAGACTAGATAAAATTGGGAATGAGTGTATTAGGGATAAGACAAGAGTGGCACCAATTGTAGAGAAGATGCAAGAAGCTCAATTAAGATGGTTTGGACACGTACAAAGGAGACCATTAGACGCACTTATTAGGTGTTGTGAGAGTTTAGTCACTGGGCGTGTTAAACAGTGGAGGGGTAGACCAATAAAGACTTGGAATGAAACTATATGGAAAGACATGATATACTTAGGCATTAGTGAGATTATGACTAAAGATAGGGCACAATGGAGACAAAGGATCCATATAGCTGACCCCACTATAGTGGGATAATGCTTAGAGTGTTATTGTTATATAAATTAAATTAAAATTATTTGTCTTTATATATTATATATTGTAACTATTTATTATATATTCAATAATACAGGATTGACATGGTGGTCATAGTCTCATATTTTTTAGTGAAAGGTCATCGGTTCGATCGTTGCATCATAATTTTATCGTTTTTTTGTAAAAAAATCATTTAAAATGTAAATATTTTCTTATACATAGACATATTGCACAAAAAAATTCATTAAAAATATAAGCATATTTTTCTATATTTAGACATTGTACAAAAAAAATCATTAAAAAATATAGGCATAATGTAAAAAATATGACATTAATATAACATAGGCATACAACAACAACATTCCAGCCTTTATCCCACTATAGTGGGGTCGGCTAATATAACAGGCATATTTTTAAAAAATTGTTGACTAAATTTTTTCGAATAAATTAGCACGCCGGCCACTTTATGTACAAGGCTACAAGCAATCAAATGAACTCAAATTTCGTCCTCTATCTAATGCTTGATTGATCCTTACAATGCTTGTAAAATTATGTTTCTTCATGCACTTTGTTCTCCAGCTGGGTTTTACATTTGCTGGGGATGCTTGGTGTGGGTTCCATCAATCTATACTTCTCCTGGCATGTATCTTGTAAATCATCCGGTGAATTTAGGTGCCCAGGTAAAATCTTTAAATTTCCATTTTTAGCTTTATTTATTTTGAGTCTGAACCCTTGGCTTATCACTAAATTTCCATGGGCAACATTATGAGAATTTACTGTAGTTTGAACATATTTTCCTTGAGCACTTTGTAACTGTGAACCACTTTAAGGCTCCGTTTGGGGGGACTTATTTTCACCGGTCAAGCGGTTACGACCGCATGAACCGGGCCTTAATTAAAGCTCGGTTCATGCGGTCGTAATCGCTTGACCGGTGAAAATAAGTCCCCTCAAACGGAGCCTAAGGGTCTATTTGGCGCAGGGGTTGCGACCGTCACCGGACTGCGGAATGTATAAATGTGACCGCGGCCCCTTCACATGGTCTCCATCTGCCATAAACCCACAGTTTTTGCTCTTCTTTTTTGTAGATTGTCGGCCCGTGGAGCACTAAATGAGTTGTCTCATGTCAATGTTTTGTCGAATCTGTGCCACAGTAATTCCGCATCATCAAACACTCCAAATTTGATGGTGCACTTGATGTAAATCTCAGGGACTCGTAATCTTATGCACTTAATATATAGATTATATGACATTTTCATGCACAACTAGGTGATTTTAGGTTGAATGGATAGATTCTAAGTTTCTAACATTATAGTAGGACTAGTTAGACTCGACTCATTAAAAAAACGCGTTAGAAGCCAAACACCGTACTCGTGATGAGGTGTGTTGAGAACATTGTTCCCACATTGGGAAACTCATGTAGCCTCGTGCAGTTAATATAGATTTTGTGCTCCTCTATTTCAAGTTCAATGCATGGATTGTGAAAGCCAATAGTTCTTTTCCATTGATATCTCCATTCTACAGCTTGCAATATCTATACTCCTTGCTGGAATTCTGTGCATATATATCAATTATGACTGCGATAGGCAGCGGCAAGAATTTCGAAGAACAAATGGGAAATGTTCGATCTGGGGCCGGCCTCCATCGAAGGTCTGATGAAAATGTTTCAGTGAAAAGTCAACTTCATGCCATATATATATGTTTCTGTTGACTGTTTCTTTTAAATTCCCGACAGATTGTAGCCACCTATGTTACCACCAAGGGCGAAACAAAAACCAACCTTCTTCTATCTTCAGGCTGGTGAGTTTCCTCATATTTTGGGCACCGAGAGTTCGAGGGATTTTCGCACATTCCCCGAGCTCGGCCTTGTTTTACGACAGTGGTCGGATTCGGGTATTCTCGTTCTGCATCGGTTGCGGTTTCCACTTCATAGAGACAATTAGTCCACTTGATTGCAAATTTCTTCGCAATTCTTTAAATCAAATTTCGCATAATTTTTCATATTTTTTAACAGGTGGGGTCTAGCTCGCCATTTTCACTATGTGCCCGAGATACTAGCTGCCTTTTTCTGGACTGTGCCAGCCCTCTTTAACCACGTAAGCATGTATTTTATTTTTATTTTACTATTAATTACCCAAATCTCCTGGGGAGTTATCATAATTACAGGTTGCACCCCCCCTTATGTTTCAAAATTACAAAAATCTCCCCTGCAAATTTACATTTCATAACATGTATGCACAAAAATACCGCCCTGTGGGGGCTAAATATCCCCTTATGGGATGGGGTGGGGTGGGGCTTAATTATTCCCCTTGGCCCCCCTAGGGTGATATTTTTCTGCATGCATTTTATGAAATGTCAACTTATAGTGGGGGTTTTTTTGTAATTTCATAAGATAGAGGGGTGCAACTTGTAATTTAGCATATTTATAGGTGAGGTTTTTTTATTGTTGCTTCAATATTGGAAGTTGTTGTGAAGTATACCTTTTTGGGAATTCGCCTGAACCGTTTTCTCGTGTTTTCAGTTCCTCCCCTACTTCTACGTTATCTTTCTAACCATTCTCCTCTTCGACCGTGCAAAGAGGGACGACGATCGATGTTCGTCCAAGTAAGCAATGCTGATTTCATCCCCCCAACTTTTTACATAATTAGATATTTCTAACCTAGTTTATAAAATAACAAAGCTATTAACTTTCATTCTCAATTGCTTGCTAAATTCTTAATAATTTTGTTGTTTCACAAACAAATACCAAAAATAATATTCTTTAATTCATTTGAAAAACTTTGGTGATAACTTTGCATATATAAAAAACAATTGCTGGATTACATATGAATTCCCCTTTTCGATAGTAATGCTCGTATTTTTCGAGCGGGTCATGGTTAGCGAAAACCTGTAAAAGAATGCAACTGTTTGTTTACCCGTGACCTGCTTATGCTATTGCAGGTATGGAAAATACTGGAAGCTTTATTGTACTAAGGTACCCTACAGAGTCATTCCATTGATTTACTGAGCTTCTTAAGGCAAACCCGACTCGGTCCGACTCTATGCGCTTTCTGGTTATAAAGACCTAATTAAGCTCGTCCGGCGTAGTCACAAGCATTTAAGAAATAGTGCCCTCTTGCCTTTGTAGCTCATGCCTATTATGATATTTTGTTATCGAAAGATTCTAGCGAAATCATCATTATCATCAAATTTATCTCATCTATTTTTGGTCTGGCTTTACGATTTTTTTTACTTATTTGTGTAGCCTTCATTTCACCATTATGGTGGAGACCCTTCCCCGGGCCCTCGCTGCGGGGAATGATTGTTGAATCTCTCTTTATGAGTTCAAGCATTGGTTTGTTAAAACTCAATGCTATGGTCAAGTGAATTTAGATCTCAAATTTTGTAAGCCGCTTTCAAATTTTGTTCGCTTTTATACTGTCGAGTGATAATGCATGGGGGGATCTCTGTGCGGCCGCAATAGTACATTTGATTACCTACATCCATCACTTTGAAATGATGAAAATACCATTCCCGCCTCGCTACTGCATTTGAACGCATGTTGTTGCCTTTTTCACCTATCGGTGGTAGGTGACTGCCCCTCCCAGTTGGCGATCGACAATCGCTGAGCTTGCATTCAATAAAATTAGACCATGTATAACCCTGTAATTGCCCCAGGAGTGGAGCCATTCGAAGAGTCCAAACAAGAAAGATGAGTCTGGCCTAGGCGATTTGGAGGGGCGAGTGGAGGGGTTACCTCCTCACTCACCCATGGTCGGTGGCCTGAGCGAGAGGGGCTAGTGGGGTGAGTGGAGGGGTAACCTCCTCACTCACCCAGGGTCGGCACCCAGGGTCGGTGGCCTGAGCGAGAGGGGCTAGTGGGGCGAGCTGGCCTACACTAGCCCCAGGATCAGGGCGAGCGTCGAGTCCAGGCTTTGCCAGGCACTCGCCTAGTTGTTTTGCCAGGGAGCCCAATTTGGCTTGTGATTAGCCGGTTCAAACAATGAGATTTCACTGTTGGCAGACCAATTTGGGTTGTATTTACTAAAATAAAAAAAGTGGGATTCTACTATCCGCAAATCATTCTTGAAAAATTATAAATTTACTCTCAAAAGCACCTTTGGAGAGAACTTTTTCTTTAATTTTTCTCTCTCTGGTTGATCTTAGTTGGTTAGAACTCCCACACTGTTGGTGGTGATTTCTGGGTGGACAATTTGGTGCTCCTCAGTGCACTTTAAGGTGCGAAGCTCAACATTGGCTAGGGAGGGGAATCTCTCTTTGATCTTTCAGGTGTGTGGCTGGACTTTCTCGTTGTAGCTTAGGGGTCTATTTTTGGTTGCCCACCCCTTGTGGGGAAATTTTTTAGTTCCAAGTGACCGGCCAAGTGTTCTAACTCGGGTCAAGTGAAAGTTGCCCCATCGATCCGAACTCCTTAAATCGTGATTTCCGGTTTCAACAGATCGGATAGTATCTGATCATTTTTAATTAGTTTTTTGGTCAACCTGCGTGATTTATTTATTTATTGTTCTTTTGTACACACTAAAACTCATGATTCACATATAAATTCATTTTCTCTACATGCAACCTTTGACATGTCTTCTCCAAAATCTATCTATTGAGGTTATTTATCAGGACCATCCCTTCAAATTTGCGTAATTATAGCTTGCATCCACCTAACTTTTGAAATGCACAAAAGTACCTCCATCTTCAAAACATCTATGTTACGAAATGTCTAAGAAGGGTCAATGCAAATTTTGAGGGGAGGTTACTAAAAACTATATATTCATAAAATATTTTCTTAACATCAATAATACATGATAAATCTTTTTCAAATTTAAATTATTTTCATCACAAATTTTCAGTACCTGCCAACCTTTGATTATTATAGTAAATCTGAAAAAATCACAATTAGGACTCGAGTCTTTTCCCACTATGTGGGGTGCTATATGGATCTATCTTTTGTTATGCCCAAAATGTATCTTTATTGGTCTACCCCTCCCTTGTTTAATTGAGAGACTCTCACGGCATAACATGGTAATTTTCTCTGAAGGCTACTCCTGTGCAATCTCGTGTGCTGCATTCTATCCACAATTCCTTTTTTTTTTCAAATTTCATTTTTGCTCATGTGGGCTCATGATTGGTTATAGTCAGTTATGCTACTAGGAAATGTTAAACCCTATATATATCATAAAATAGTTTTCGTTTTAACGCCCACCAAGTAATAGCTTGTTTCAAACGGAGAGTAATAATACAGCCTAATTAAAAGACATTTGGTCAAACCTGAACTCTAGACATCATTTTGAGAGAAAAATATCTCTAAATCTCTAAAATATAATTATTAAAATAGAGACCTTCTCATCCAAGTAAGAGAATTACAACAAGACATCTACAAGACTAACACTGCATTGAATGCAGCTGGCAAAGAAAGCTGCCCAGGCAATTCAAAGACTCAAACAAGCTATTTCCGAGTCTTTGCTCAAAGGCAGCCATCAAGGGCCAGATACAGGCCCCTCCGTGACATGAAAAGGCGAAAAATTGTCGGTCCGGGGGCGTTAACTCCAAAAGAAATGGCAAACATCTCTATTTGGGACGGCTATGGCCGCCAGAAAAGCAGTGGTGGAAAACTAATGTTGAGATGAGAGCTGTTAGAAAAACTGGTAGGAATGACCTCCGGGAAGAGAAGTATGAAAATACGGAAAGCTCCTTTTAGCTTTTCTAAAAATAGTAGGATTCACTGCTTTTCAAAAGGTCCCAATAACACCATTTGGACACAAGTACTTTTCATACCACCGAAAAATCAAACGCCTCCAAAATAGTCGTGGTTGTGGGAACACAACATTTTTCCACCACCACCATCCCAAACAGAGACAATGCGGTCCGAAGGATAAAGCCTCCAACCTTTTATTTTTGTTCATGTCCTGGGGCAGAAATCACATTTTGTAGCAGTTTCATATCATGAACAATTTTTATCAAATGATGATTCAGTCACAAACATGAATCTTCAAGATAGACCAAAAGGTAACTCACCTTAGATCACCGTGCACAACCCTCGATCTCATTGTATATTTCCGTCATCACAAAGTTTTGCGCATGATTGATCTAAAATACGATCACTTTTCAATACGATCATATTACAGAAATACAACAATCTATACCATTGAAATCACGAATAATACAACGGTATTTACTCCCGCGCGGTGATATATTATGATCACCGTGTTACCCGTACCTAAATATATCCCCTCAGGAAAAGAGGAATGCCTGAGTTATATACCCTTTGGTCCATCAACAAAGTTGCTGACCACATTTCAAGAATTGCTTGCAGTGAGATTTTTTTATGTAATAGAAGAATGCCTCATTTCGCCAATATGGTGGGACCCTTTCCTAGACCCTTGTTGTGCGGGGATGTCTTTGTGCACCGGGCTGCCCTTTTTTTTAGAAGAATGCCACCTACCCTTTGAACTTATGAACTTAATCCATCTAGACTCCTATCCAAGGTAATCTGTTTCCTTTTATATTTATAATTAATATATAGGTCACCTTTCAAAGAAAGTAATTCTAGAATGGGCGGCATCACGGGCAGTATTTGCAGGTCACCTCGGGAAACAGATGACACAATGTAGCTCAACTTAGTGTGGCTGGACTGAACCAAAGTGGACGCATATATTTGTGGGTTGGGTCGTTACACATATAATGTTGAGATGTCTTGAATCAAAATGTGTTTGAACTCTCCCCTTCAGATTATGTTCTACCCGAAAAGGTTTTTGAGGGTCTCCTACTACTGTGTAACCCAATTCTCCTACTGAAGATCAGCGACCGCCCGCGGATAATAAGAGAATGTAATTTCGTATCTTCTATTTAATTCTGACCAGTAGAAGCAAAATTAACATGTTTAACCAGTAGAAAGGCGCAATTCATCACTATCCGGTCGTAGAATTCGATCGAAAGAGCTTGTTTTATAATTATGAAAATGAAAATTTTGCTCAAACTGTAATATATTAATTACAAAAAATAGAGGTGAGCAGTGTGCCACAGACAACTCATTTACCTGCGTCCTACTTACTCGGAAAGGGAGGCTCTTATAGCAATCTCAATTCTCTTCATGAACTGGAATACATATTTACAGGACAATCATTTCACAAGGAGAAAGGAGGCCACAGTACTTGGTTAAATACTAGGATAGAGAAGAAGAATGACAATTTTATACAGATTCAGGGGGGGAAGGTCAACTCACATCTCCGACAAAAGGTTGCTGACTTTGCGAAGCTCTTTAAGAGCTGCAATGGCTTTTGCCTGCCCTTTGACTCCTAGAACGTTGCCTGCCTGCCCTCTTTCTTGTTGGAACACTGACTCAATGGCCTGAAACAAATCAGCAGAGAAGCCTGTTAGATTTTTGCATTTAAACACAGATACATAAGCCGGAGTGCAAACATTTTGATTATGGATACTCAGAGATTTACTAGAGCTATTATTCGCTAAATTTAATGTTTTTCTTGAAGAAATCGAAGCGCATGCAGTCAACATTATGAAGGATCAAAAAGAATTGTATGAATGCAGTTACAAAAAAAATGCAGGCATTGCTTGGGTAAGTATGATCACAAACACTATTTTCTTAAAACTATGGTTTAAGCCCTGTAAGTATCAGCTGTTGTGAATGCAAAGATCCAGAAAGTGGAATATGGCCAAAACAAGTTGTAACCAATGTTCCAAACACAGGTAAATCGACACCATTGTGTTATTACTACAATTTCATACTGCAACCTCTCAAATGTCATAATTACCCCCAAACAGAGACTAAGATTTGTGTCTTCATAAAGTTTCTTGGAAGGTATACAACAACCAGTCAGAAGTGAATAAGCACAAATAGAAAAAAAGATGGAATGAAATTTGAAAAAAGGGGCCAAAATTAAACATGAAAGTTGAAGTACACAAGAGAATATGGCTGGCACATTCCAAATGTACAAAATAAATTAAAAATTAGTATACTGGAGGGTTAACAAAGTGCGGAAATGTTCTTTTTATGGGTTTAAGGGAATAAAATTCAAAGAAACTACACTGAAGAGAAATTGAGTAAAAACACAACTTGCCTGAATATTCTCAAGCATGGATTGCCCGAGATTCTTGAGGGTTCCTATCATTTTTGTGTCCCCAACTTCTATCTTTGCAGTATCTTTACTCGAGTTCTGGTCAGAAGTCAAACCTCCTAAGGATTCTCTGAAAACATTTCCATTTCCAAAGGTAGAAGATCTCTGTGACAGTGCATTTGCTCCTCCCTCTAAGCCCCCTTCCAGTGAATTTCCTTTACCAAACTTCCAAACCCACTGAAACTTGCTAGAAAATGATTTTCTCTCCTTGACTTCTGGTACACCTAATACTTCAGCATCCTCACTTGATTCTGATTTGACAGCAGTAGAATTCGCATCTACTTCGCCAGGCACGAGTTTATTGAACTCACTCTTGCATTCATCCTCTACCAGATGATTTTCATCTTCATTTTCACCGATTATTGAATTCGAAGTAAGACTACTCCTCTCCGACTCAATAAAAACATCATTAACCTCACCATTCGGAGGTGTAGCCATAGAAGAAACTGAAGAAATTTCTGTTCTTACACATATTTCCTCAGCTGTAATCTGTTCACATGGCTCCTCGGATATCCTCATGATATTCTGATCACCCAGCTCTTCGATGAAACATTTGCTCATATCTTCGTTCGAAGGAGATCCGTGACCCGGTAAAATTTCGTGAACTGGATCACCTTGAGAAACATATTTTTGAGAAAATTCATCCAGCAGCCTGCGCCTGACAGAATACCCTGGTTGTTGCTTCCTGTTCGTGTTCTTCGCAGGGGAAGGATCCGATTCAGTCCTAGATAACCCTAGCTTCTTCCCTAACAAGTCCTTGATCTTCCTCCCTTTGCTGAAATCGCTCTTTTGGAGTGTTTCTTCCTCATGAAGCACTCGCCATTTCTGTTCCCAGTAGCTGTCTGGCACTATTCTGAGTGGTGTCTTGGGAGAGGCTGAACCGTCTCTACTTGGTGTAGATGATCTGTTTTTGGCACAACTTTCGGTTGATGATGATATGTTTGCTTCCAAAGAAAGAACTTGGTAAGATCTCGCCTTCTCTATTAGTTTCATCACATTTATATTCCTTGGGAAGTTCAATAATCTCTGGAGGCAGGAGGTCGCATTCTCGGTGGCTAACAGGGAAGATCTAACATGCAATAGCATGGAAACTGCCATGCAAGAGATGAAGGCTCCTCGAGGTGCGCGTAGGACCCTAAACCGATACTCTTCGTTCTCCATACATGAATCATTGGAAGAAGAAAACAATTCATCCCATATAGTTAACAAATCATTGAGCGAAAACTCTCGCTCGAATAAAACACGCAACCATCGGAGAGCGAAATATTGAGGTTCAACCCCAAGCTCCACAAGGTGACTATGAAGAGATGAGTCAACAATAGACAGTAGGTGATACAGTGCAGACGAAGCTTCAATTATTGGAGGTATACTCGCACCAGATATAAAGGAAGGAGAAGCAGAAAAGAAGTCGGACATGGCCACCACCCCATGAGCGCCACTCATTAAAGCGTCAAACATGTTGTACGCATCATGCTCTGTGAATCTCTCGGATATAACCACGCCGAGCTCGCCTTCCGCACCATAAGCATCATTTAATAAGTAAAGATCCCTTGTGTCTTGATCAAGATCGTCCAAGCACGTAATTTTAGAGTCGTTTCCTTGACACAAGTCACCATTGTCGCCTAAATCCCAACTTTTGGCCTTTTTTATTTTGTAACGCGACACCAGCTCAATATCTGGGTAGGACAATCCATCAAACTCGTCATGGAAGTAGTCCTTATAAATCCCTCGAACATTAGAAAGGTAATCAAGATCAGCATGCAACACAAATACTAGAGGAGCCAATAGTTCATGCATTCCTGTAGAAGACCAGGGTTTGGTTAATTTATGATAGTTGCAGCTTATTGCTAGAAATATAATTACTAAAAATTCCCCTCTAACTTCACATAACTATAGGAACATCCTCCCTATCTTTCAAAATTACCAAAACCTCTCTCTAAGCATTATTAACATACACACATAAAAAAGGAACTCTGGAAGACCCCTCTAAGATTTTTTGTGCATGTATGTTAACAATGTAAACTTAGAGGAGTGGTTTTTGTATATATGTGTGTGTGTGCGTGCGTGCGGGTGTGTTTCAAAAATACCCTAGTTTTCAGAGCACCAAAAGAAAAATGGATAACAACCTAATACCTTGTCCATATCCACACTCTGGATGCATGAGGCACCACAATAATAGGATCCTTCTCAGCATGCCTTGGCATGCTGAGGTCTGAAAGTAGCTCCCATCTTCTGGATACAACCGCGACAAATCCTGATCGACCATTTTCTCTATCTCGGCATGGTGAAAAAATCGACCCCACGTGCTTTCTGCAAAAAAAAGATGACAAGAACAAAATCAACAAATGCCTATGCTGAGCACCAATGATTAGCCCAACTTCATTTTAAAAAATTTACATTTTCTTAGATTAAAATTTAAAGCATTCATCATAAATTAAATTTACTTGTGGAAGATAATGAGGTGGTTGGTGACAGGTATCATATTGAATGGTTAGTGGTTAACTCACAAAGCTACAGAAAAAAATGAGTATCGAGAGGGGGATGCAGCTGTCCACATTATTACCTCACATTGTCCAAATAATATAATTAGAACCCTACATGAGATGCAAAATAGGATTTGCATTGGAAACCAAGACAAATAGGATAATAATCTTTAAAGATGCTACTAAATCAAACATATATTTAAAGTAGATTCATGAATTCATACATAGAAAGAAAAAAATGTCAGTTTCCTCGTTATGTGTGTGATATAGAGAAAATTGAGTTGCGAGAAAATAAACATACCTGGATTTTGCGACAGAGGATTGTCCATGGCTAGATCGGGAGATCTATTTCCATCCTTCATTGTATGGGGATCTACAAGAAGTCTGCGCCTCAAGCTTGCATAACTGTGAAAGCAGGAGAGATCTATTAAATGTACTAACTTGCCTTTTCATAAAATGATACTACACGGTTTATGTTGGAAATTATTGGTGTAATTGTGTATTTTTCTAGGGGTTCATCGCAAGTGTTCCGGTTTATATATACATTATCATTTGAAAGGGTCCGTTCATTGGATAGAATTAGGGTCCTGGAATTAGAATTGGAGATTTGTTTTCATAGAAATTAGACTTCAATTTCAATTATAAAGCCTTAGTTAAGTCAGAATGAACGGACCCTAGTAGAATAGAGATCTTTTGAAGAAGATTGGTGGAGTCTTGCTCCACAATGGAGAAAAAATTATATATTTTCTAGGGAATTCATAGCAAGTGTTCCATGCATTATCATCATAACCGTAAGTGTTTGTTTGGACGAAATTAGGATCCTTGAATTACAATTGAAGGTCAATTTTCATTGAAATTGAATCTCCAATTCCAATTTGGAAGCCCAAATTTTGTCCAACCAAACGAACACAAAATGAGTCATTTGAGTGACAACCCAAATGTCAGGAAAGCAACCAGCAAGTTAGCACTCTTCATAATCATTAATAAATATCAACTAGAAGTCGTGCACGATGTCTCCCGTGCGTAGACAATAGTACCCGATCATCACTTGAGTGACAACCAAGTACTATTATTGTTGCACACTGCGCCTAAGAAGTACCTCACACATGTCTGTTAGTATTTATAAATGACATACATTTTTGACAACATATACATATTTTTTGATTTTATGCTTGTGTTAACATTCAGTAAATCAAAGAGAGTAAAATCGAAAGGCTCAAATTTATTTGGCAGACCTATTTCAGGACTATGAGCATACATATTTCTTCTTTTTAATATAGTATAGAATATTAAGAGAGCACAACATAAATTTTTGACACATTCAAGGTGCAGAAAAGCTGTATCATACTGAATTGATCAACAGTAACAATGATTGTATGTTAGATCTTACTAAAAAAAGAAGTAAAATTGCACTTTTCATAGAATGATACTATAAGGTTTAAAAGGTAATATTCCATAAATTTAACTCAAATCATATTATTCGAGAAAACAACTTGCAAGTTAGCACTCTTCATGGTCATTGATAAATAGCAACTAGAAGCCGTGCACGATGCCTCCCGTGTGTAGACATTAGTACCTTATCATCACTTGAGCGACAACCAAGTACTATTATTGTTGCACACTACACCTAAGAACTAGCAGTACCTCGTGCATGTCTGTTAGTATTTATAAATGGCATACATTTTCGACAACATATACATATTTTTTGATTTTATGCTTGTGTTAACATTCAGTTAAATCAAGGAGATTAAAACCGAAAGGCTCTTTTTTATTTGACAGACCCATTTCAGGACCATGAACATACATATTTCTTCTTTTTAACATAGTATAGAATATTAAGAGATGTCCAAGATGAATTTTTGACACACTCAAGGTGCAGAAAAAGCTGAATCATACTGAATCGATCAACAATAATAATGATTGTATGTTAGATCTTACTGAAAATAGAACTAAAATTGCACTTCAAGATATTAAAAAGCATCAGAAAACCACTTTGGGAGAGTCATTGATGCTACAAAGATATTAATGACTGGATTTCATCAAACAGCAGCAGTTGAATAACTTTTCTTTGTTATGTATAGAGAGATGCAGTGTTCTCAGCCTCCTTTTGTCCGATTATTTTGAGATAATTTCTAAATGGAAGCATAATCCTCCAAAAACCCTAATCAGAGAAGCAATCTAGCCTAATTCATGGCGTCTGGAGATGTCGAGAACTATTTCTAGCGCCCAAAATCAAACCTTTAAGTTCCTAATCAATTCTTAAATCAGTTCAAACCGTCTTTTATTTATATAATAATAAAACCCTAGAAATATAAAGTGCGGGCGGGGGATCGGCAAACCTTCTCCGAGAATCCGCGGCCACGCGGCGCATATCTTCGACGGAAGCCGATTGAGAAGAAGGGAGTATTCCGAGATTAATCCTCCACCGGACTCCCCGGCGGTTGCAAAATCTCGACCCCTCGCCGCAGCTCCGGCGAGGGGAGAAGGAACCAGGCAGCGGAAGCTCTTCCGGGGTCACTGACATCGTATTCCCTCGATCTCCGACGATCCCACGCGGCGGCCGGGCTTCAGTGGCCGGAGAAAGATGGGAACTGAGGGAGATTGTCTAGCTGTAAGGTGGGTGGGATAAAGGCACAAAATTGAGGGGCTTGTGAGGAGGAGTTGGGAAATTGAGGGCTTCTTGGCATTTTATTGGATTGAAAAGAGAGAGGAGGAGGGTCTCTTTCCATTTTTGTACTCTTCTAGCCTCTTTTTGTTGCTTCTCTTCATTTTCCTTTCTACTTTAATTCTAGTAATAAAACTTATACATGAACAATAATATGATCCCATTATAGTGAGCAATTTTTGGGTGGGAGCGGCTCACGGTGAGCGTGAGATTAGGGCTCTAGACTTGCACATCAAAAATCGTGTATCTGATTTGATGTGCGAGTCTAGGGCACTGATCTCGCTGTTCACCGTGAGACCCACCCATCCAAAATTTTTACCATTATAATGGGGTGGGACTATATGAATCTTTGTCGGCATTGTGCTCTATCTTTAATCATAATCTCACAAATGTCTAAGTAGATCGTGTCTTTCCTTATAGTTTTATGACATGTCTTTATTTACAAGGCTTATAGCTTTGATAAAAAAATGATATCTCGATTTTGAATTTTTGACTCTAATTTCAAATATGTCAATAATTTTTATTTGATTCAAATACATCATGTAGTTATATATATATTTTTAATAAGTTCATAAATTAACATGGTTAGGTATTTAATGGTTTTAGATGACTAGATGTTGACGAGATATTAACATTATACAATCTCGTATTTGGTAAGTAGGTCCCTTAGAAGGGGTCAGGACCCAGGAGGATCGTTTAGGTTTTGTTGGGCTAGACAACCCGAGTAGGCGAGTGGTTGGGTCTCTCCTCGGCTCGCGTGTGGCATCGGCTGATGGCTAGCAGGGGTGATTGAGAGTCGAGTTTGGCGATGAGTGCGGGTCTCCTCGAACACTCGCCTCCTCAGGTGAGTGATCAGCTCGTCCAGTAGTTTTCCTACATGAGAAGTCCAACTAGGCCTGCTAATAGCCTCACCAAACATCGAAGTTATGCTGTTGGCAGATCACTTTGGGCTGCCTATAGTAGAACCAAAAGGGGGATTCTGCTATGTGCAGGCCAGACTTGAAAAACTATAAATAGACCCTTAAGGACACCTTTGGAGCGGATCTATTTCTTTGACTTCTTTCTCCTCTGGTCAGCTTTGGTTGGCTTTCGGTGCCCTCCAAGGTGTCCAGCTCCAGCATTGGCTTAGGAGGGGAAACTTTTTTTTATCTTTCGGGTGTGTGGCGGAACCTCCTCGCTGCAGTTTTGAGTCTATTCCTTAGTTCTTGACCACCAGTCAACTGTTCCAGCTCAAAAGAAGTAGGTGTGGGCTACATCTCTTGGGTCTGAACTCTTCTCGAGACCGAGTCCCCGGTTCAACATTTTTTTTGGTGTGGTGAGCGTGAACCGTAGCCTGCACAAGAAATTCTTGAGTTGAACCCCATGAATGGAGGTGAAGGAGAATGAGCTGATCAGGGCAACCCACCGCCTCCGGGGGGGGAGGGGTCACGATTGGGATGTTTGAAGAATTCAAGAGGGAGGTCTTGCAGACCATTCAACTCGCATTTGCGTCAAGGGGAGAGTGATCGACACCTACCGTACCAGGGGAAGCCGGGCCAGCTCGGGGCGGCCGACCGGCGGGGAGAAGGCGACACCCCCCCGGCGGAGTGGCTGCGCCGTACGACCACAAAGGTACGACCGCATGGCGCGGCCCCTTCATCGGCCGGAAGCCAGACCGGCTCGGGGAGGCCGGCCGGTGGGGGAGAAGCCACCCCCCGGTCGCGAGTTAACTGGGGTGGTCATGTCGTGCAAAAGCCGGGCCGACCGGCCGGCGGGAAGAAAAGGGAGAGGGGCCTGCGGCTTAGTCGGCCCCGACCGACTATAGTGAAAGTCCACCTAGTGCCAACTACCTTCACCTAGGGGGGGGGGGGAATAGGTGTCTTGCAGCGTTTTTGCGGAATTAAAACTGTACCTGCACAAACAAACAAAACAACACAGCACAGAAAGACACAGACAATTTATAGTGGTTTCCCGATTTGGATACGTCCACTCTCCCCCTTCGACCTATCTCCCAATAAGGGACGACTCGGTCTCTTCACCAACAGGATTGAAATCCAATCCTTACACTAAGGAAGAAACTCTTCCACCCGAAGGAGTCACCACTCCTCCACCACGGGTTGCACCCAACCCTTACAATGAGGAACCAAAGTTCTTTTACAACAAAAGAAAAATTAGAATGTATAAAATACAAACTACTTTTGAAGCGCTTGGTGTCCCTCTTCGTTCGATGTAGCTTTCTTGAAGATGACGAAGAGTCCACGACCTAAGCGCTCTCTTAGAGAGGATCTCCCCAAAATCGGCGGCGGCAAGAAGTGCGGCGGCAGTGCTTTTGGGATCAGCGGCGACAAGGTTTGCGGTGGCGAGCTTTGTGGATCCAAACTTCATAGCTAAGCTAGCAAGGTCTACCAACGATCTTCCTTGGATCAATCGTCTCAATCGATTCGGAAAGGGAAGGTATTCCCGATCTACAAACCAAGAGACAAAGGATCTCAAGATGGACACGTGAGACGTGTTGCTTGGCTAAGCTTCTGTCACCGTGAGATCAGGATGGATCCATGATCAGCGGCGGTGACTATCCCCACGTGCGACGACGGCGGTGGAAGAGAAATCCGCGATCTAGGTCACGTCCGTGACGGCCGATGTTCTCGTTTTTGTTTGCTCCCCGTTTCGTTCAAAGTAGGATAGTATTTATACTGTAGATTAATCCAATATGACCGTTGTGGGCCCCACCAATAGAAACCCTAAGTCTGGTTCAAAACATCGCGTGTATACTTGGTCCGGTCCAGCGAGCCGATGAAATTCGCCTAAGGAAAATTCGGCAGGAATCATTGGTGATTCTAGACGAATCGACGAGAATCACTAATGATTCCCGTCGAATTCTACTTAGAAGAATTCTTAGCTGAATTGCTTGCCAACCGGAAAGAATCGTTGAGAGTCATCATCCATTCTCGACGAATCATCGAGAATGCAGAGTCATTCTCGACGATTCTGACTTGGCAGATTCCTTGAAGGCGTTGACTCAGCCTGGTGATTCTCGCCGATTCTGACTTGGCAGAATCCGTGAAGGCGTTGAAGGCGTTGAGTCATCCGGATGCATTCGGCGAGAATCGACTAGTGATTCTCGACGATTCGGTGAGAATCACTAGTGATTCTCGTCGAACCGGCGAGAATCACTTAGTGATTCTCTTCAAATCTTACTTAGACGAATTTTCGTCTATCTTCCCGTGAGCTGGTCTTTGACCCATCCTTGCTCCTCTTCAGCTCTAGCTCTATCTCGACCTTGTGCTTGAAAGTAAGTACACTCCAATAGAGAGAGCACACGTAGGCCAACACACTGATCTGCTCAACGAAGGATTATGTTGCGCAGACCCGTGTATATTGACCCACTGCACCCTGACATTGGTGTGTATTTTAGCGTGGATTAACTACAAGCACAACTTGATAGAAAATCATCAAATGCATTATCTATTCACCTTAGCTTGTTCAGGGGCTTCTTAAAATCAGGTACATTGTGGATACAATACCCAACAATCTCCCCCTATTTGAAGAAGCCTAAACCCTACAAGCTAAGGTGAATAGGACATGGAAATGAAAATCATAAACGAAGAATCCAGTTGAGAGAGAAATTCATTACCAATTTCTTGAGAGCATTACTTGGTACTTGGAGCCACCTTAGCCAATTTCTTGAGAGCATTACTTGGTACTTGGAGCCACCTTAGCCTTAGCCGAGAGGGTAATCTCCCCCTTTTCGGCTTCTACAAATCTAGGACTGCACTTGGAGCTACATGCTCCCCCTCAGATCTTGCATCCATGCTCGAGCTTGAGTTCTTTGCTGATGATCCCCGTTGATCCAAGAGCCTTGAGTTGTACAGTCTTCACTCTTCATAGTTTATCATGTCGAGTTCAGTTTTGAAGAGACTGAACTTGGCCTCGTCTAGGAGCTTTGTGAAGATATCTGCAACCTGCTTATCCGTGGGGACATAGCAGAGAGATATGTCTTTGTTTTCCACATGCTCCCGAATAAAGTGATAGCGCACTTCAATATGCTTCGTTCTGTTGTGCGACACAGGATTGTTCGCAATTACTATTGCGCTTGAGTAGTCGCAATACATTGGAACTTCGCTGAACTGCAAGTCATAATCTTTGATCTGATTTCTGATCCATAGAAGTTGTGCGCAACAGCTGCCTGCTGAGATGTACTCAGATTCAGCTGTGAAGGTTGCGACACAATTCTGCTTCTTACTGTTCCATGAGATAAGCCTTCTTCCGAGGAATTGACACGTCCCGAAAGTGCTTTTCCTGGGATCATAACATAGATCATGCAGATCCTCTATTTGAAATACACCAGATGTCCAATTTGAGTATGCCATTGTAGTTAGCACAACTCTTATTCCAAATACTTATTCCAAGTCATTCTTGGAACATCTCCTGTCTAGTTCCCATCATGTTTACAGGAACCTAGACTGCCCTGCAAAAGAGAATTACCTTGCCTTAGGAACCCAATATGTATTGGGTCCTAGGTTCTTGTCAGTATAAAATCTCGCATGCCTTCCCACAGGAATCCTGTCAGGAAGGCTAACTCTGCTCAGAGGAAGTGGATATGCCCTTGCCTTTGGCACAGAGGGATTGTGCCAACAATCTACGACAAAGTGACCCATCTTGCCACAGCACCAATATTCGTGAATGTTGTATCTCCGTTTCAGACCTAATCTGTTGACTGAGGTAGTCATGAGCTTAGGTCTAAACGGGATAAAGCCGGTTCTGCTCACAAAATTTCCTTTTCCACCGTGACACGTAGGAGGGTGGAAAGAATGCATGTGGTGAGTGTCATGAGGCCTGGGAGGTGGTGCCTTCCTTTCAGTCAGCACACTTCCAGAGGCCCCATGGGTACTTACCACATGTTTCCTGACCCCCCTTTCCTGTGTCCTAGGGTGGAAAGTATTGCAGTGAGAGCTGGTTCCTGCATATTCATGATGAGTTGGGGCTGAGGCTGAGAATACAAAGGGTTCAGAATGAGCCTTGGGTATTCCCTCATGGGTAGCCATGACAGCTCTGACACTGTGGGTATTTCCACCTGAGGGCTGATCATTCTTGCAGTGACCAACATTGTTTCTGTGGTCATACCTGAAGGCATGATGAGTGCCCTTCCTACTCGGGGTGGGGGGTCTGAACACAGTTTCCCCATTTCTCCATGAATTAATAATTCGGGAGATCTACCCATTTTCTTCTTTTCTCTTGATAGTAACTATTGTGGAAAAGTTAGAAACTATTCTCTTCTCGGTCTCTAGACGACTTTCTAGATCCGAGATCTTTGAGTCCTTTACCTTGATGGATTCCAATTGGATATTCATCAAGGTCTTCAGCTGAGCAATCTCCTTAGCTTGCTCCTCAACAAGTAAGTTGCTCTTCTGAAGGGCACACTGAAGGGATTCAAGATTTTCAATCTTCTGATTGAAGCTATCCATATCCCTTGCATCACTAGAGGGACAATCCTCTGAACTATTCCTGTCTTCAGGAACTGCAAGAGGAGAGGGGCATGATGAAGAAGTTACCTGCTCCTGGCTTTGCTGTTCAGGGTTACCGTCAAGATCGGCAGAGACGGTTGAGTCAGCTTCATCAGAACTGCTTTCCTCAACTTCTTCTTCAGTCTCTGACAAGGACACAGGAGCCCTGATACTGACAGATTGATCATGCCCTTCATCTTCAGAAATGAGGACCCCCACATAGGCTTCATCCTCTTGCTGACAACTGGTCCCTTCTTTCTCTGATCCCTCCATGAGGTCTGAGATGGTTTGCCACATGGACTTGGCCGTCCTACACTTGTCCAATTTAGAGCGAGATGGTCCAGACCAGACATCAGTGATGATCTGACGAATCACCTTGTCCAGGTTGAACAGTGAGAGCTCTGTCTCCGACATCTCTTTGGGACACTTGGGGATTTGGAGATCTTTCCCCGAGCCGGAAGCCTTCATGGGAATGAAGGGACCCTCTTCCAGAATGAGTGATGCTCGAGGGTCGATGACCTACAGATGAAATAGTACTCTCATCTTCCATACAGGATAGTACTCCTTTGTACATGAGGGGAGTTTTAGAGGAGGGACATCATAATCCAACTCCATGCTTGAGTCTGATCTTTTTGTTGACACTAGAGGCAGGAACTTACTCGAGGTGTTAACCCCTTTGATGAGTAACCTCGCTCTGATACCACTTGAAAGTCCACCTAGTGCCAACTACCTTCACCTATGGGGGGGGGGGGAATAGGTGTCTTGTAGCGTTTTTGCAGAATTAAAACTGTACCTGCACAAACAAACAAAACAAAACAACACAGAAAGACACATGCAATTTATAGTGGTTCCCCGATTTGGGTACGTCCACTCTCCCCCTTCGACCTATCTCCCAACAAGGGATGACTCGGTCTCTTCACCAGCAGGATTGAAATCCAATCCTTACACTAAGGAAGAAACTCTTTCACCCGAAGGAGTCACCACTCCTCCACCACGGGTTGCACCCAACCCTTACAATGAGGAACCAAAGTTCCTTTACAACAAAATAAAAATTAGAATGTATAAAATACAAACTACTTTTGAAGCGCTTGGTGTCCCTCTTCGTTTGATGTAGCTTTCTTGAAGATGACGGAGAGTCCACGACCTAAGCGCTCTCTTAGAGAGGATCTCCCCAAAATCGGCGGCGGCTAGAAGTGCGGCGGCGGTGCTTTCGGGATCAGCAGTGGCAAGGTTTGCGGCGACGAGCTTTTTGGATCCAAACTTCGTAGCTAAGCTAGCAAGGTCTACCAACGATCTTCCTTGGATCAATCGTCTCAATCGATTCGGAAAGGGAAGGTATTCCCGATCTACAAACCAAGAGACAAAGGATCTCAAGATGGACACGTGAGACGCGTTGCTTGACTAAGCTTCTGTCACCGGGAGATCAGGATGGATCCAAGATCAGCGGCAGTGACTATCCCCACGTGCGACGACGGCGGCGGAAGAGAAATCCGCGATCTAGGTCACGTCCGTGATGGCCGATGTTCTCGTTTTTGTTCGCTCCCCATTTCGTTCAAAGTAGGATAGTATTTATACTGTAGATTAATCCAATATGACCGTTGTGGGCCCCACCAATAGAAACCCTAAGTTCGGTTCAAAACAGCGCGTGTATACTTGGTCCGGTCCAGCGAGCCGAAGAAATTCGCTTAAGGCAAATTCGGCGGGAATCATTGGTGATTCTCGACGAATCGACGAGAATCACTAATGATTCCTGTCGAATTCTACTTAGAAGAATTCTTAGCTGAATTGCTTGCCAACCGGAAAGAATCGTTGAGAGTCATCATCCATTTTCGACGAATCGTCGAGAATGCAGAGTCATTCTCGACGATTCTGACTTGGCAGATTCCTTGAAGGCGTTGACTCAGCCTGGTGATTCTCGCCGATTCTGACTTGGCAGAATCCTTTAAGGCGTTGAAGGCGTTGAGTCAGCCGGATGCATTCGGCGAGAATCAGCTAGTGATTCTCGACGATTCGGCGAGAATCAGCTAGTGATTCTCGTCGAATCGGCGAGAATCACTTAGTGATTCTCGTCGAATCTTACTTAGACGAATTTTCGTCTATCTTCCCGTGAGCTGGTCTTTGACCCATCCTTGCTCCTCTTCAGCTCTAGCTCTATCTCGACCATGTGCTTGAAAGTAAGTACACTCCAATAGAGAGAGCACACGTAGGCCAACACACTGATCTGCTCAACGAAGGATTACGTTGCGCAGACCCGTGTATATTGACTCACTGCACCCTGACATTGGTGTGTACTCAGCGTGGAATAACTGCAAGCACAACTTGATAGAAAATCATCAAATACATTATCTATTCACCTTAGCTTGTTCAGGGGCTTCTTCAAATCAGGTATATTGTTGATACAATACCCAACATATAGGAGGAGGGATCGTGCACGATCTTGTGTGTGCATCGCGCGCGTAGGGTATTAGATGTGGTGGGGATCATGAGGGAGTAGGCTAAATACACACTCATTCTTCATAAAAGAGGGTTAATCTCATCAATTAATATATTCTTATTTTAAAATTAAAAATAATTAAATTTAAACCTAAATAAAAAGAATGAAGTCTTTAAGTATTCAATTTGCTAAATTTGTAGGTTGCCCAATTTTATTTTGAATCAACTGGGAATAAAGAGAAAAATTGCTCAATTAGAGCTAACTCGATTCGATTTTGAGCCGACTCAGAATCAAGCCATTTCGAGTTGAGCCGACTCGACTCGAAATTGATTTCGATTTCGAGTAGATTTCGAGCAAAATTCTAGTCGAAAATTTCAATTTCGAACCGAGCCAAAATCGCTCGAAATCGATTCGATATCAATCGTAGACCAGCCACATGATGATATGAGTTTCCGCAACCATGTAACATCTTGGACAATTGATGTCTTCGAACATAGATGATATACCATTTTGATAAATTCCGCACAATTGCAGCTGCCAATAACCAATTTCACGGCACAGACTTTTTTCTTGTATACATCCCGCGCGTCAGTGGATTTTTGACCATGGTAGACTCAAACGCGAGCTCGTCGTTTAGACGGGAAGGGCAGAAATGTAACGGCTGTTTAGCCACGTGGCACTCCTCTAATGGCTATTGTAAAATTGTATGACTCTCCAAATAGAAACAACTGTAATAGTGTAGATATCAATGAATGAATAAAGTCTTTCGATTTTCTCTTTCTAGCTTAGATTAGGAGTAGCTCTAGGAAATTGATGCCGAAAGCTCTGTCTTTTCCCCTTCCATTGCCGGCCATCTTGGCACGGGGCTCCACCCCTATGGCCGATCGTGACAGTACTCCGATGACGATAGTACACGAGGCAGATCCTCAATTCCCCGCCTATCAGTACTCCGACAACGGCATTATCTCATCGTGATGACGTTCACGCCGCTCGTAAATCTTAAAAAATATATAAATTAATAAGACTGAAAATTTTATAATAAAGAAAGATAAAAATAAAAAACATGAATGTTTGGAATCTTTTAATATAATATAGGGGACCCGCGCAGAACCCATGAGCGGAAATTTTATGTGGCCGTACCTTAATAGGCTGTGGAAGGGCCCCACAATTATTTAGAAAACAGCCAACCGACCAATGGATGCAATGACCGATTTACCCTTCATAGTCATACACACATATTAGTGATTGCTTAGTTGATCTACAACCATATTCTATGATTATTTAACATTATAATTCGACTCATTTAAGGAAGATGGCTCGGCCGGTTCAAGGCGCGCTCGAGCCGGTCCATTTTTCACGCCGGAACGAAAAAGGTCGTGTTCGGGCGATAAACATCCACTCCGCCGGCTCGTAAGCTGGCTGAGCCTGCTCAAAAAAACATATTGTTGTTCATTAGTTCGAGAGCTTTTTTTTTTGTTTTTTTTTATTTTAATATGAAGAAAGTAAGGCTCAGAACCCCAAAAGCTTGTGAATAGCTCGTGCTCAATAAGTAGGTCTTGAACTCCAGCTCGAATGCGTGCAAAATGAGTTCTTCAAACTTGAGCTCAAAATGGTTGGCTTGAGCTTGAAAAATTTGGCAAGCTCTACTCGTATGGACCCGTAGGTTATTGTGACCGACTTTAAGTGTTTCATTTGCTAAATTTTTAGATTTCTCTCTTGTTTTGCCGGCATTCCTTTCCTTCCTTGCAGGCATTTTAGCCGTCCGATATTTCATTTCTCTCTCGCTGCTCGACGCCAGATTACTCCTTCCTCTCCCACTCAAGAAGTTTCTTGCATCTAGATCCTCGAAGGCGTCGCCATCTCCGGATATGGTTGCCTGCGTAGGCAATGAAGCTGCGTCAAAGAAATTTAACGACGCGATATGGAGTAGGGAGATGCACGTGCTACTCAGTGTTCCGTCGAATTTGTGGTCGGGGTTACCGATCGTTAGGGTTTATGTGTACGAGATTCCGGCCTTCACCAACGATCTTCTATGAACGATCGGGTTCTTCAAAATACACATATGCGACCAAAAAATTATTTTCTTAAGATTATCGTATATGAGTACGAATATCAAGTATGTGTACAAATATCAAATTTGAATACAAATATTAATGTGTTACAAATATCAAATGAGTGAGTATCCCTACAATTATCTGTTATTATTATTATTATTTATTCAAAAAGGAAATGAGCTGTCAGGATAACAAAGCTGACATGGCACCGAGTCAGCCGGAACGATTTTTCGACATTATCATACTATTTTACTACCGACCGGCGACCGGCTCGGTCCAAGTTATAGTACTTAAATTAGATAATAATGAAAAGTAATTTACGTTATTTTTTTTAATTTTAACTTTTAATGAAAATATGATAATTAAATTTGAGTGAACTAATTTAATTTACTTAAAAAATATTTTTTTAACATAGTGGAATTAATTATAAAAAGATATACTATTCTTTTATTTTATTTTTATATAATTTAATTTACTTAAAAAATATTTTTTTAAAAAACAGCCGTGGTTGCTAGTGGAATGAATACCGATTGACATCGGTTGTTTCTAAAAAAGCCTTCTTCCTGTTGGGATAAAAACTTCCTATCTGCTGTTCTCTTTTTATTTTATTCCAGTATTTTTATATAGTCACTTCATACGAGAAAATCAAATGAAGAGACAATGCGACGTTGATATTTCACGAAGGCCCTATCAAGCACCTTGCTTCAGTGTTTTCCAAGCTTTGCATATGCTATACGCTAGCTTGCGGGCGGTCACGAATGAGATTAAACTGCGTTAAAGATCACTTAACAAATTTTATCTCTTTAAACATAAAAATTGATGAAGTTTTTTAGGTGTGCATTAACAAATGACAGTTTAACCCCATATTCATGACCGCCACCACTGTGCCAAACAGAGTCAGGTTCTGTTTGGGCCTTTGGGGGGACTTCTTTTCTGTCAGCGGTTGCGACCGCATGAACCGAGCCTTAATTAACGTTTATGCGGTCACCGCTTAAGAAACTTCGTCTCTTTAAACATAAAAATTGATGAAGTTTCTTGACAGGTGAAGCTTCACCATCCATTGCTAAAGTGGTCAAAATAATGGAAAAGAAAGTAACATGAAAATGACAGTGTTTTATTTGGGTTTTAGTTTGCACACCAGGGCCAGCAAGGGCAATGTCGACCCCATTATGGGTCTCCTGCAACCCTGCATCATGGCCTTAAACCCGAACCAAAGACCGCCACATATTGATTCACGGATTGGAGTATGTGTCAAACACCTGGCGCACACCACAGCACCTGGCACACACACACGCGCGCGCGCGCACACACACACACACTTAGGTGACCCGTTCTGTTAACTAGAGCTCCGATAATCGCCAAAAGGAATTTTTGGATAATCTCAATTTCTATTAAATTTTTCATCAACTTGACTATTTTTAACAAAAACAACAAGGGCACATATTGGCTCCGTTTTGAGACTTATTTTCACCGGTCAAGCGATTCATCGCATGTCAGACATTAATTAAGGTCCGGTTCAGCGGTTGTAACCGGTGAAAATAAGTCCTCCCAAATGGAGCCATTGTTATGCATGAACCGAGCCTTACGCATTAAAGTCCGTGTAGTAGAGATGAACAGTAGGTGCTGCGGATCCTTCACAACCGTGTTTTGCTTGACAATTTAGATGTTTTCGCTCTAAGCTTCAGAAATTTCAGTGGCCTGGTAGTGGTCGGCTAGACTATAAGGAGCTATCGGGGATCCGATCCTATAAGAAACGGTCGGCGGTCGGCGATAAAAAGAGCAGTTAGTTCGGCTATAACGCGTTCAACTCATTGACCGGTCAACTATAAAGCGGGAACAATTATAACGAGCGGCCCATTTGGCATAGCAAGCGCCCGAACCAAAATGAGGATTTAGACATAATTAATTATGTAGGAATCAATCTACACCATCTCCGCCATCTTCTGGTTCATAAAAATGAAATTTGATCATGATGCCCTCCGTAACCGATAGTACTTGGCCACGACAACATCTCTACATATGCTCGCCAGCTCTCAGGCGCACAAGCTAACAAGGATAGTGTGTACGCGCAGGGGCGGATCCAGAGGGGGGCCCGAGGGATGCTGACCCCCATTTATTTATCAAAATATTTAGTGTATTTGGAATTCTCTCGTCGAGGCAATGAATTTTGACTACTTATACGTCAAAAACGGTGGCCGGATGAGAGAGAAACAACTCCGATAAGATTGAAACGTTCATAAATTTTTTTTTGAAGGAAGTTGATGTCTAACCCCCCATATAAAAATTTTTAGAACCCGGTGACACATTCAATTTTTTTTGTGTACACCCACATTATCAATTTGTACAGCCTCCATTATTAATTTTCTAAATCCGTCACTGTGTACAGTGACTTTAATTTAACCACGAGGGACATAATTGCAACCAATCAATGGTTTAGATATTCTTCTACTATTTTCTAAGTATAACGTCAACAACACCGACTCCAATATCATTATTAGAGCAATGGGACCTACAAAAATGATCTTTTTTTAAGATAAAAATGATGGCACAAATAAAATAAAGTTCAATTAATAGAAAGGTTTATTTGCAGAGACCTCCCCCTCGAAGCTTGTGTAATTACAGCTTGTGCCCCTCTAAGCTTGAAAATTACAATTACCTCCCTCAATGTTTACATGTCACAACATCTACGCAAACTTCGGGGGGAAGTCCTAGCAAATAACCCTTAATAGAAATGTTGTGGGTCACACAAGGCTCTCGATAGATTCAGACTAAATTTAATTAGCCGTCTTAACCTGCAGAGCGGTCGATCGCACAATCAGTTATAAAGAAAATAGAGAAAAGGACAAACAGATTTTTAACGTGAAAAACTCGTGAATAGGGTAAACAATCACGTGACCAGTTCAGAACCAATGAAATTTCACTATTCGTTGCTGTTTACAAAGCTTTGGAGGAATCGAGGGCGACAGACCGCTTCTCGTTACAACTTGAGGGAGAGCGAGAACGAGACTCGCTCGGTGGGTGATAGGCCATCACTCGTGAAACTTAATACTGGTCTTCTTTGGTGGTATAGAACGCTCGCGGTCGTTGTCCGGACGCTAAGCGCTGGCGGGTAACACGTAGGAGAATTATTGAGGGAGGTTGACAGAACGCCTTGCGCGTAGGAGCGTCAAGGACTTTGGCAAATCTTCAGAGCACTTGAAGATCTTCAAGGGAGACTGCTCGTAGGAGGATTCCGACAGAGCTCTGGCCTGTAGGAGAAAAGACTGAGAGGAGAAGTTAGAATGAGATGGGGTCTGATGTCCTATTTATAGGCACCAGGGGTGGTTATGGTGGTCATGCAGATATTCGCAGATCGTAACATTGGGGATGACCCCCATTTTATAAAGATTAGATGTGCACATAACCACACACACACACAAGATCTCCACCTCAAAATTAAGAAGTGGGATCATGGGATTGACCGCGCGCGCGATCACTGCGCCCGATCCCCTGCGCACCGATCCCATCACGCGTAATGGGCAAACCGCTGCGAGCCCCACCTCGCTGGCGGCGGGCGGCCGACCTCCTCCCCGGACGCCGACTGCGGCCATCTCTCGCCGTGCCAGCCCCAACCGCGACCGAGGAAGCGGTCGCCCGGGTCGCGCCTCCCTCGGCCGCCCACGCGGTCAAGGAGGTGGCCGCCCGAGCCGCCCCCACGCTCGACCATCGGCGCGGACCAAGGGGGGAGTCCGCCCGGGCCGCCCCCTTCCTCCGCCGCCCGCGCGACCAAGGGGCGGCCTCCCAGGTCTCCCCCTCCCTCGGACGCCGGCGCAGTCAAGGAGGCAGCCGCCCGGGCCGCCCCCAAGTTCGACCGCCGACGCGGCCAAGGGGGGCGAGCCTGCCCATGGCCACCCCCTTCCTCCGTTGTCCGCACGCGCGGTCAAGGGGGCGACCACCCGGGCCGCCCCCTCCCTCAGACGCCGGCGCGGCCTCCCGGATCTCTCCCTCCCTCGGACGTCGGCGCGGCCAAGGGGGCGGCCGCCGGGGCCGCCCCCTCCCTCGGACCCGGCGCGGCCAAGGGGGCGGCCCCCGGGCCGTCCCCTCCCTCAGACCCCAGGCGCGGCCAAGGGGGCGGCCGCCTCGGGCCGCCCCTTTTCTCGGCCACCCCCGCGGCCAAGGGGCGGACCGCCCGTGCCGCCCCCTCCCTCGGCCGCCGGCGCGGCCAAGGGGCGGTCTCCCTCTTTCTCGGCCACCGACGCGACCAATGGGGCAGCCACCCCCTTCCTCGGCTGCCTCGCGCCGCGGCCACCCGGACCGCCCCCCTCCCTCGACCGCCGGACGTGGCCAAAGGGAGCGACCAGGGGCCCTCCCCGGCCTCCGTCGGACTGTCCTTCCCTCGCCGACAAACTTGGCGGCAAGTTTACCGACCTCCCGTGGAGTTCCACTCCTGTCGTCCGATCGGTGGGGGGGGGGGGGGGGGGCGTTCCCGGCCATCCAATTCACGCGTAACCACCCACTAACCATCAGGTTAGTGGGGGAATTTAATTAATAATTTTATAACTTATTTAAATGGTATCCAAATAGCGAAATACGATCATTTAAACTATACTAAAAATAATCATGATGGTGGTTATGGTGTGCGGATTGCCGCGTAACCACCATAACCACCACCCGGAGCCTATAAAAAGGAGCCACAGACCTCCTCATTTCTTCTTATCTTTTTCCTCCGAGTCTTCTTCTTCCTCAGGTTGGAGCTCTGCCGAATTCCTCCTACGAGCCGCACCCGAGCTACAAGCGAGTCAAGTCAAAGCCACCCGACGAAGTCAAATCTCTCAAGCTCCAAGTGGCCCCCACAACCGCAAGTTCAGGCGCTCCGCTCCTACGTTCAGAATCAGCAAGTCGCTAACCGAAGATCACCAGCGCAAAACGCAATTTGTAACAACTCCCGGTGCGACGGTCTGTCGTCCGCCGTATGTCATGTGTTCTCACCCCAAAGCTGTAACAAGAGGTGGTCTGTCACCCTCGACTTCACAAACAAGTTGTAACTGCCAGGAAATAGTGGACTTTGACCGACACAGATCCGGTCACGTGATTTTTTAACCAGTTGATGGGCTTTCCACGTTAAAACTGTGTGTGTACAATCAACTACTTTATTGACTGTGTGCGTGCTCGACCATTTCGAGAGCTAAAGTGGTCCAGGTTATTCCGGTCCGACCGGGACGTTAAGTTAGATCGTAACAGTAACCACTCATATTACTAATTGCAGACCATTTTTAATATGTATAGGAGCACATTTTTTTAATAATTTTACTACGCGCATATACTGTAATTAATTTGGTTATTGACACTTCTCCACGATGGTGGTTACTGTTAGAAAATAGGTGATGAGTTTCTTCTTTCTCCATGCACTGTCACACATATTATATACAAAGAAGTATCGATTCGCCATACCATGTAACTCGGAGGACCAATTAACAAATTCTGACCGTTGATTCGACAAAGCCTTTTAACTCGGTCGTTGATTTACAAACTGCTATACCGTGGTTCCTAAATCCCAAAACCCTGCTCACGCAACAGTTCCTCCCAACGCCACACCCTCGCTTTCCCCTTTTCCTCGCCGAACGCCACATAGCAACGCCCGACAAAATCGTCGGAAAAAACAAAAGCTATATACGGTCAACTGTTTTGCCTATCAAAGTGTTTTCATGATTGTGATGATTAGTCTTAGATATACTTCAGACTGTTACAATTTGATGGCTATCAAGCATTTTATCTCTTGATTTCATTAATTTATGAGATAGCTCATTCAGTTCATCGGGATTTTCGAGCAAGAAATGTGGAGATGGTTATTTCATGGTCAACTAGGAAAATTTAAGTAGACAATTCGTTGAGACTTTGCCTGTGAACAAAGAAGTGAAGAGACGTGTTAGAATATACAATTACACCACCACCCCATGATAAAATATACAATTTCTATATGTTTGAATAGTTTCTCTTTTTGCGATGGGCAATGATTTTTTACTAGCATCCAATTATGAATCTCTGACATGATGTACTTGTGCATTAGTGAGATTATGACAAAAGATAGGGCACAATGGCCGCAAAGGATCCATACAGCCGACCCTACTATAGTGAGATAAAGACGCGTGTTCTTGTTGTTATCTAATTATGAATCTCTCATTTCATGCCCTGTTATACATACAAATTTCAAAGACACCCCTTGCAAGGATTTGGATACCTTCCACTGTTTTTTTTATTAATACAGCTAATCATTTTCTTTACTATATCGATTTCTGAGTTACAGTCTCTTTAAATATAGCACAATGCACCACTCAAAATCTATTTTTTTTGGCAATGCACACCCTACACTGGAGAAATAGTAACTCAGAAATCAATATTTTGAGGATGAATGGACTCCTCGGTTTAATCTGGATGAATGGACTCCTCAGTTTAGGGGGTTTGCATAATTAGTAATACCTTGCTGCTTCATATGTGGCGAGACTTGCTGTGATAATGTTTTATTTATAATATACCGAATGTCCCCTCCCACACTGAATGTCATCACACGTAGGTCGGGGGCGGGCGAAGCCCGCCGCCACGGACCGGGTACTGCGCGCTGGGCACGAGGGGCCCCCCGTGCCCTGTCACACACACACACACACACACACGTATATATATAATAATAATAATAATATAGGAATATGTTTAAAAACATTTTAACAATCTAAAAAAGTTTTAAATTCATATCATATAATCTCTTGCAAAATGGCTGTAGTGGGCTATCATCCCACAAACCACCCAATACCGATCGAAGAGAATCCGTCATTGGGTATTCCTTGGGAAGTCCAAGAAAAACAAGATAAATAAAATCAAATAATCAAAATAATTTTCTCTATTTTCATTTTAATATGTACTGGAATTTATTGTTTGTATTTTAAATTCTAGAAATCTGTAATGACATCTAGATTTGAGGATTCTACCGGGATAAAACCTAAGAAATTTAATGGAAATGGTTTCGTCGTTGGTAAGCCCAAGTAGAATATTGGCTTAATACCCTAGGACTTTTATAAGCAATCTTTGATGCTCCCACTGCTGAAACTGAAAACCCCGACACTACAACTGCAGTTTCCTCTTCCCTTCCATCATCTTCATCTTCTATTGCAAGTACCATTAGAACATATGTTAGTTGTATTCTTTATAGAGATCTAGGGTCTGTTTGGCTAAGCTGTGATAGTGTAGGAAGCAGTGGTGGGAAATAGTGGTGCAGGAATTAGCTGTTTTGCAATGGTGGAAAAATTTATGAAACTATTTGGAAAACTGTATTTGCAGTGCTGTGTGAAACAGTGATGCAGAATTAAACATTGGTAGTAATAATTAAACAATCCGGAGAATTTATGAAATCTAAAATAAATAAATAATTTGCTCGACGTTAATTTTATTTAATTATAAAAGTAAATATATTAATATTTGACCAGTGAAAATAAGTCCCTCTAAACAGAGCCAAAGTGTTTTATATTTGTATTAGCTTAGAATACTTCAACTGTTCATTGAGGCTATCAACTTTTACTTTGATTTCTTAATTTATGAGAACCTCATTCAATTCATTCACGGGATTTTTGAGAAGAATGTCGAGATGATTTTTATGGTCAATAGGAAAATTTAATAGCAATTCTTGACACTTTCCTTGAAGGAAGTGAAGAGATGTGTTAGAATATACAATTACACCACCACCCCATGATAAAATATACAATTTATCAATGTTTGAACAGTTACTCTCTTTGCGATGGGCAATGATTTTTTACTAGCATCCAATTATGAATCTCTGACATGATGTACTTGGGCATTAGTGAGATTATGACAAAAGATAGGGCATTAGTGGGATAAAGACTTGTGTGTTGTTGTTATCTAATTATGAATCTCTCATTTCATGCCTTGTTATCCATACAAATTGCAAAGACACCCTTTGCAAGGATTTGGATATCTTCTACTGTTTTTTTTATTAATACAGCTAATCATTTTCTTTACTATATCGATTTCTGAGTTACCGTATCTTTAAATATAGCACAACGCATCACTCAAAATCAATTTTTTGGCAATGCACATCCTACACTGAAGAAATAGTAACTCAGAAATCGATATTTTTAGGATGAATGGACTCCTCAGTTTAATCTCTATGAATGGACTCCTCAATTTAAGGGGTTTGTGAAAGTCTTTGATTACAAGAGTAGCTAATCACCTAGAGGGGGGGGGGGTGAGTATGTTATTGCAATCTTTTCTTGAGTCTTTAAAATCTTTTATGACTTATGTCCTACTGTGAATACTTATTTCAGCTTTCAAGAAAACAACAATCAGCACAACACAGAACACAGTACAACAGATTTTATAGTGGTTCCCCAGTGTATAGGTACATTCACTGTCCCTCTCAGCCTTTCTAACAATATGTTAGACAAAGCTCTCCTCCAAATACTATGGCTCCTGAGATATTACATCACGATCCCACTAGATCAGTCAATCTCTACTGAGACTTACAACACAGACTCACAGCCCCCCACACAATAATCACCTGACAATCACATAGACACAAATGCCCTTTACACAGGTTGGGAGAAATAGCCCCACACAGATTCACACAGGAATCCAATGGCATAGCCTTTATAATTTAGGCTTTACAATTAGATCTCACAGATCTCACACACAGCCTAATCAACCTAGGCCTCAATACAGATCTTTCACAGATCCACTGGTTTAGAAAGTGTTTGTTGATTTGACTCAAGATAAATTGTTCTCTGAGTCAATTTCTTTCTGGGCTAAGAAATTCTCAGCCATATCTGCTTCTCAGTAACAAGGATGACAATCTTTGACTATCTACTACTCGTGCTGGAAATTCCTCAGAACCTTGATCCTATTCTTGCTGATGAAAGGGGAAGATTCAGAATGAAAATCTTCAATCAACTAACCTTTATTGATAGAGAAATGTATTCATCTGCCTCTCCTTCTATCCAGAGAAAACTCTGTGCAGATCTCTACTTCTTCTTCAGTGATCCAGAGATTGATCTTCAGATTTGGTTCAGCTTGGATCGAGAATCAACTTCAACTAGGGTTTGCTAAACTAATTCGTCTTCCTCAGAGAAATCCTCTGATCTTACTGCAGCAGATATTGATTGCACCAGTGAACTCAGAAACCCTTCAAAATTTTCAGTTGAAGTTCTTGGTTCTGCAATAATGGCGGATGAAGACGACGAACTATCGCTTCTCATTTTTTAGAATTTTAATAAGAATTAATTCTTGATCTTAATCTCAGCTGTTATTTATAAACCCGTCGATTTGTGAGATGTTTGACACGTGTCCCAGTTTTAACGGTGGTTAAAACCTCAACTTAATAAAAATGAGATCCACTGTAGACTGATGGCGACATTAATGTCGATTTACAGCAATTAAGTAACGAAACAGAAAATCGTTGACTTGTTGACTTTGCTGACGTCAGCATCATTCTAGACTTAGTTAAAATCAAGCAATACCTCAGAAAACTTCAGTTCGACGAACTCTAAACTCAGCTCGATGAATCCATGGCTCAGCTAGACGAAATCAAGTAATACTTTAGAAAACTTAAGTTCGAAAACTCAAAATTTAGTTCGACGAATCCAGAACTCAGCTCGACGAAAACAAGCAATACTTCAGAAAACTTCGGTTCGACGAACTCAAAACTTAGTTCGACAAATCCAGAAATCAGCTCGACGAAAACAAGTATCATTCCAGAAATCCTCAGGTCGACGAATAGGTGAAAGCTGAGTTCGAAGAAATCTGAACTTAGCTCGACAAAATCACAGCTCAGCTTGACAAAAACTGGATAAGCAATACTTCGACGATTCTGGACTTAGAATTTTCTTCAGCTCCATTAAGCATTGAGTGGCGTTGAGTGTATAGGCCATTCTCAACGAATCTGGACTTAGAATTATTTCTACTCTGTCAGGTGTTGAGAGCGTTGAGTGTATATCCCTCACTCAACGCTTTTTCCCTTAGCTATATTCTTTAGTTTTCTGCCTGATGGAATTGAGAGCATTGAGTGTATAAGTTTCACTCAACGTTTTTTTCCTTAACCATATTTTTCAGCTTTATGCCTGATGGCGTTGAGAGTGTTGAGTGTATAAACTTCACTCAACGCTTTTGGACTTAGTCGATTTTCTACAATCTTGTCTTCTTGCTGAAGTTTGGCGTTGACAGACTCAGTATGACATTGAGTGATGAAGCTTCACTCAACGCTTTTGGACTTAGTCAATTTTCTGGCTTCCACTGCTTAGGCTTTGACATGATACCCTTGTCTCAACGATTCTGGCCATATGGCGTTGAGAGCATTGCGTGTATATGCCTGAATCAATGCTTCTGGACTTAGCCAAATTTCTGTCTTGTCAATACTGTAAGCTTTGACTGCCAGCCCTCTCTCAGCGCTATTAGTTGTATGGCGTTGAGAACATTGAGTGAGCTTGCCTTACTCAACTCCTGTGGACTTAACCAAATTTCTAACTTTTCAGCCTATCACTTTGAGTCCACCTGTCATTATTTATTGAACTATATGTCCAATCATTGTGACAAAGACCAACCTGTATGCATGAACTTAAACATACATCGAATACAACTATGTATATACTATTGACCTGTTTGACTTCTTACAAATCTAGGACATTAGGATCAATGGACCCAACAATCTCCACCTATTTGAAGAAGCCAAAACACCACTTGAACTTGAGAATTACTTGTCAATGATATACACTAACATAAACAACACAAATATTATTAAAGCAAGAGTGACCACTTAACAAATTATTAAAGCAACACGAGTTACCACTTATTAATAAGTTTACAACATTTGCCCTTGTGCTCCCCCTGCTTTGTTGCAAACTACTTCTTTGTTGCTACAATGTTGCTGCTACTCCCCTTTGCTACTTTGTTCTTACTACTTTGTTTTTATATCACTTCTTCCCCTTTTTGGCTTCTTTGAAATAACACTTGAAAGTCTGGGAAATAACTTAGGAGCAACATGCTATCTACTCTCCCTATTTGAGAGCAGAGAAGTATCTAGAGCAGAACTTGCTCCCTCTCAATAAGAACAACTGAAGCTATACCAAATTCAACATACCCAATTTAAATTTGAAGGTGTTGAACTTTGCTTCATCTAGTGGCTGAGTGAAAATATCAGCCACTTGCTTGTTTGTTAGGACAAAATCAAGACTAATATCCTCACATTCCACATGCTCTCTTATAAAATGATATCTAATCTCTATGTGCTTAGTCTTGCTATATGATACATGATTCCTAGTTATAGAGATTTCACTTGTAGAGTCACAAAACAAAGGGCTTTTACTTATCTGGAGGTTATAATCCTGGAGTTGATGCTAAATCCATAGCAACTGTGCACAACAGCTTCCTGCAGCTATGTATTCTGATTTTGTAGTAGAAATAAATACACTAGTCTGCTTCTTGCTGCTCCAGGACACTAGCCTTCTACCCAGAAACTGACAGGAACCTGCTGTACTTTTCCTGTCCTCTTTACAGCCTGCAAAGTCTGCATTGAATAGCCAATTAGCTCAAAATCCCTATTTCTAGGGTACCATAGGCCAAAATCTGGTGTGCCCTTTAGATATCTCAAAATTCTCTTAACAGTTGAGAAATGAGTCTCTTTAGGGCATGCCTGATATCTAGCACAGACACATGTAGCATACATGATGTCTGGCCTACTAGCAGTGATGTATAAAAGAGAACCAATTATCCTTTTATACAAAGTTTGATCAACAGGTTGCTCTGCCTCATCTTTGTCTAAAGACATATTTGATGCCATAGGAGTTTTCATGGATGAAGCATTCTCCATACCAAATTTCTTAAGTAACTCTCTGGTAAACTTAGACTGTGATATGGATAAACCATTATCAGTCTGTCTTACTTGGAGACCCAAGAAGAACTTAAGTTCACCCATGCTACTCATCTCAAACTTCCCTTGCATAAGTTTGGTAAACTTCCTACAAAGGTTATCATTAGTAGACCCAAAGATAATATCATCAACATATATCTGAACTAGGATGATTTTGCCCTTAGATTCCCTAAGGAATAGTGTCTTGTCTATCTTCCTTCTTGAGAATTTATTTTCAATGAGGAAGATAAACAATGTTTCATACCAAGCTCTATGAGCTTGTTTTAGCCCATATAGAGCTTTCCTTAGTATATAAATAAAATCAGGATGGTAAGGAACAACAAAACTTGGAGGTTGTTCCACATATACTTCTTCTTTCAAGTCTTCATTCAGAAATACTGATTTCACATCCATCTGATAGACTTTGAATCCTTGGAATGCAGCATATGAAAGGAATAACCTGATAGCTTCTAGTCTTGCTATATGGGCAAAGGTTTGATCAAAGTAAATATCTTCCTCTTGTCTGTATCCTTGAGCCACCAGTCTAGCTTTATTCTTAACTATAATATCATTTTCATCAAGCTTATTCCTGTAGATCCACTTAGTTTTAATGACATTATGTCATTGAGGTCTGGGAACCAGCTTCCAGACCATACATCTTTTAAACTAGTTCAATTTCTCTTGTATAGCTCCAATCCAAATCTGGTCTTGGTTAGCCTCTTCAAATTTCTTAGGTTCTACCTGTGATAGGAAGCAAGAGTACATTGCTGTGTTGAAACATCTGCTCCTTGTCACTACTCCTTATCTTGCATCTCCAATAATCTGATGGTCTGGATGATCCCTCAGATATCTTACTACTAAAGGCAGTATTGCTTCAACATCATGTTCTTCATGATGTTGATCTTCATCCATTTCTTATGGTCCTTGTGTTTCCTCTAGAATGCACACACCCTCTTATTGGTCTTGCATTTTTGGAGCATCTTCTTTATTTCTCTGGAGAGTGAGCTTTTTTAACCCTAGTTCAGTACCTGTAGAACTAGAAGAAGAGCTTGACAACTCATTGTTAATCATATTTGTTTCATCAAATACTACATTAACTGACTCCTCTACAACTTGACTTGTCAAGTTATAGATCCTATAAGTCTTACTATGATTATTGTACCCAACAAATATTCCAACATAGGCTTTGGAAACAAACTTAGTTTTATAGGATTTCGCATTGTTGAGTACAAAGCACTTGCTCCCAAAAATTCTGAGATATGCAAGGTATGGTTTCCTACCCTTCATAATCTCATAGGGAGTCTTATTGTGGCTCTTGGTGATAGAAGCCCTGTTAAGGACATGCCAAGCTGTATTTACAGCCTCAGCCTAGAAATATTCTGAGAGAGAAGTGTCATTTAGTAGTGTTCTACCAGCCTCTATGAGAATTCTATTCTTCCTCTCAGCTATCCCATTTTGCTGGGGTGTTCTTATAGAGGAAAACTCTTGCTAAATCCCATGATGTTCACAGATTCTTGTCATGCATTCAGACTGAAACTCAGTCCCATAGTTGTACAACGCCGTATTCGCGAAGTGAGGTCCCTCCAGCAGGTGCGGGGCTAGCTATACATTTTAATGCTTTTTGAAGGTTTTGCACTCTTGGAGGCAAATTTAGTGTGAATCTGGGTTTTATACTAGTAGGGGGGATAAAATATTTTTCTCCCCCCGACCCCCTCGGGTGGTCACCCAGCCCCCAGACCGCCGAGCTCGCCCCAGGTCGCCGAGTTCACCCCAGGTCGCCGAGCTCACTCCAGGCCGTCGAGCTCGCCCCTAATCGCCTACTTGCCCCAAGCCGCCGAGCTCGCCCCTAGCCGCCTACTCGCCCGACCTCAGCTAGCCTTGTCCCCTGCTCTCCCGGCTCGAGGGGCTACCCCTATTGGACTGCATTTAGTTGTTTAAAATAACGGGATTTGGCTGTTGGCAGACCAATTTGGGGGCCTTTCAGTAATTTCAGAGCAGCGAAGGTTAGTTATTGGCAGACCATTCCCAAAAAACTATAAATAGACCCTTGATGGTGCCTTGGAGGGCATGACTTCTTTATCACTTCAATCCCCTTGCTTTCTTCCTCCAAGGCACCTAGCTCAGCATTGGCTAGGGAGGGGGAGATCTCAAAGGTCTTTTGGGTGTGAGGTGGGACATCCACGCTAGAGCCGAGGGTTTGTTCCTAGCTTCTTGAGCCTTTGGCATGTGACGTTCTCCTAAGTGTAGTAGGTGCGAGGTCATCACTTTCTTGGGACCCCGAACTCCACAAGAGACTAAGTTTTTGGTTTCAACAATGGTCACTTCTAATTTTGACCACAATATTGTTCAACTCATTCTGTATTTGCAAGACAAATGTCTTGTAGACATTTGGGGTTTCAGACTTTTTCTTCAAATAGAATACCCAAACAAATCTGGAAAAGTCTTCAACTATCACAAAAGTGTATGCCTTCCTACCTAGACTATGAACTGGCATTGGACCAAACAAGTCCATATACAAGAGGTATAAAAACCTCACAGAATCTTTAGTCTCAAGGCTTTTGAAAGAATTTTTTGTCTGCTTACCCTTTTGGCATGCAGAGCAAATACCTTCCTTAGAGCATTTTATGTTAGGACCATTCCTAACTAACTCTTGACTATAGAGCTTTTCTATAGTCTTATAATTCAAATGAGCTAGCCTTTTGTGCCATTTGACGCAATATGAGGCTTTCTCATTTACAACTAGACAAATGGGAGAGTCTGATGATAAACAAAGAAAATTAAGACAATAGACATTCCCACTCCTAGTGCCAGCCAAAGTGACCTCTTGGTCACTTGATCTTCTTATATAACACTTATCCTTGTGGAAAGAAATGACATAGCCAAGATCACATAATTGGCTTATGCTTATATGGTTGTGTTGCAACCCTTCCACATAATCCACTTTTGTGAGAGTTATTAAGCCATTGGTGATCTTACCATAACCTTTGGTGATACCTTTATCTGATTCACCAAATATCACCTTAGGTCCATCCTTTATTAGAATGAAATCCTTCAGGATGCTCTTTGTTCCAGTCATGTGCCTGGAACAACCACTGTCCAAGTACCATATATGGGTATGGCTACTTGGACTCACCTGCAAGAAATAAATCACTTATCCTTAGGACCCCAATTCACATTGGGTCCTAGGTTCATGTTAGACTTAAAATGAACATGCCTGCCTACAGCTCTTCTGACAGGTAGGTGTACATTAGATTTCTGTACACTAATATTATATCAGCAATCAATGACATAGTGACCCACTTTGCCACAACACCAACACCCAAAGATGTTGTACCACTTTTTAAGAGCTGGTTTAACAACATTATTGTCAGTAGCTCTTAGTCCAGCAGGTACAACAACTGCCTTTTTCTTGAGTGCTGAGGCTGGTACACCAAACTTAAATGGTCTAGGATGAGCCATTTGAACCTCCTCATGGGCTACCTTATAGCCACTAACACCCTTGACATTCCTACCACCATAGTGGTGAACAGCTTGGTTATTTCTTTTGGAATTACCAGCTTTAGAGTTCCCTTTGAAGCCTATCCCTTTCCTATCCTTTTGGGAGGAGAAGGAATCTATCAAAGGCAATACAGTAGATGGCTTTGAAAACTTAGTCACTAGCTCCTTCTCCTTTTGGATCTTACTTTCTAGATTCCTTATTAACTCATTCTTAAAAGTTATGGTGCCCATCTGAATAACAGTAATGTTTTTCAGCTAGCGAACTTTCCTAATTTTCTTCTCCAACAAAGTTGTTGTTTCAGAATGCTGGGAAGCAACAAGCTTCAGAGATGAAATTTCCTGAGCCTTCTGTTTAGTCAGAAGCTTACTCCCACTGAATGCTTCCAGAAGTTCACCATATCTTTCAATTATTTGATCTCTGTCTTCCTCAGATTCAGATCCATCTTCATCTCTGAATGAAGATGCACTTGAATCTGAACCAGTCACATATTTGGACTTGGACGAAGAATTGGATGAAGAGTGTATCTTAGATGGTCCAGGCTGATCCTGGTAGGATTCCTCATGTGATCTTGCCATCAGCCCAATGTATGCTTCATCATCCTCTTCTGATTCTGATGAGGAAGACTCAATCCAGCTTTTCTCCCTCTTAGCAATGAAAGTTTTCTCCTTCTTGCTTCTCTTATGGTGATGATTCTTTTCACTAGTTTTTTTCTTCTCAGGACAATCAGCCACAACATGACCTGTCTTGCTACAACAGAAACAAATAATCTTTTTAGAAACATGTTTACCAGGTTTTGGATCATACCTATCCTCTTTGGAGGGTTTCTTCTTATTTCTGTAGTAGTCCTCTTTGTGCTAGAAGGAAGAGGTAGGTTTGCTCCTCCACCCCTTCTTTTTCATCAGCCTCATAAACTGCCTTAAGAAAGTAGCAAACTCCTCATCAGACATATTACAGCCTGATTCCTCTTAATCTTCAGACTCAGCTGGCCTTCTTAGGGGAGAAGGACTCTTCTCCTTGCTCCTCTTGGAGCTATCTGCCTTGAAGGCCACAGAATTTTCTTTGGCCTGACCTCAGCTAGTCTTCTCTTCCATCTTCCTTACTGTCAGCTGCATCTTATATGAAAGTAGCTTATCAAACAGTATGGATGGTGGAATATCTGCCAGCTTTGTCACTTCTCTAATGACACATATCTTAGTGTCCCAGTCTCTAGTAAGAGACTTAATAAACTTATCATTTAGATCATAATTATTAATGGCCCTGCTATAGGTCTTTAACTCATTGACTATCTTGAAGAACCTTTCATAATAACTAGTTATGGTCTCCTCCCTGATCTGTCTGAAAGCTTCATACTCTTGATTCAACATTGACTTTCTATCATCTCTCACTTCCTCAGCTCCTTCCATATACACTATCAAGGTATCCAATATTTCCTTTGAGGTCTTACAGTGCACCAGATTTTGAAAGGTGGAGTCATCAATGAAATTAATTATGATGTTTTGTGCCCTTTTATCCATAGTTGCTAAGATGAATTCATTCTTAGTCATCTCAGTGTACTTTTTTGGAGTATGAATATTTGCATCAAGGACAAATATCTTCATTGGGATGAAGGGTCCTTCCTGAACTATGATATAGATCCTAGGATAAAATGCTTCCATGAACAATCTTATCCTTTCTTTTCATATGCCAAAATTCTCCTTCTTGCATAGAGGAAGTTTCATGGATCCAAGCTCTTTATGACTCTCTCCTGAACCCATCTTAACCTCTGATAGCTACCCTGAAGATCTTCTCAGACTGTTAAGTCTTTTCTTGAGTAATCTCCCTCTGATACCACTTGAAAGTCTTTGATTACAAGGGTAGCTAATCACCTAGAGGGAGGGGTGGGGGTGAATAGGTTATTGCAATCTTTTCTTGAGTCTTTAAAATCTTTTATGACTTATGTCTTACTGTGAATACTTATTTCAGCTTTCAAGAAAACAACAATCAGTACAAAACACAACACACCAGATTTTATAGTGGTTCCCTAGTATATGGGTGCATCCACCATCCCTCTTCGCCTTTCTAATAGTATGTTATACATGTCTCTCTTCCAAATACTATGGATCCTTAGATATTACAGCATGATCCCACTAGATCAGTTAATCTCCACTGAGACTTACAACACAGGCTAACAACCCTCATACAATAATCACCTAACAACCACACAGACACAAATGCCCTTCATACAGGATGGACGAAACAGCCTCACATAGATTCATACAGGAATCCAATCGCATAACCTTTATAATTTAGGCTTTACAATTAGATCTCACCGATCTCACACACAACCTAATCAACCTATGCCTTAACACAAATCTTTCACAGATCCAGGTTTAGAAAGTGTTTGTTGATTTGACTCAAGAGAAATTGTTCTCTGAGTTAATTTTTTCCCGGGCTAAGAAATTCTCAGCCCTATCTGCTTCCCAGTAATAAGGATGACAATCTTTGACTATCTACTGCTTGTGCTGAAAGTTCCTCAGGACCTTGATCCTGTTCTTGCTGATGAAAGGGGGAAGATTCAAAATGAAAATCTTAAATTAGCTAACCTTTATTGATAGAGAAATGTGTTCCTCTGCCTCTCCTTCTGTCCAGAGAAAACTCTGTGCAGATCTCTACTTCTTCTTCAACGATCCAGATATTGATCTTCAGATTTGGCTCAGCTTGGATCTAGAATCAACTTCAGCTAGGGCTTGCCTAGACTGATTCGTCTTCCTCAGAGAAATCCCCTGATCTTGCTGTAGCAGATGTTGATTGCACCAGCGAACTCAGAAACCCTTCAGTTTTTTCAATTGAAGTTCTTGGTTTTGCAACAATGGAGGATAAAGAAGACGAACTCCCGCTTCTCGTTTTTCAGAATGTTAATCAGAATTAATTCTTGATCTTAATCTCAACTGTTATTTATAACCCCGTCGATTTGTGAGATGTTAACACGTGTCCCTGTTTTAACGGTGGTTAAAACCTCAGCTTAATTAAAATGAGATCTACTGTAAATTGATGATGACGTTAATGTCAATTTGCAGCAATTAAGTAACAAAACAGAAAATCATTGACTTGTTGACTTTGCTAACGTCAGCATCATTCTGGAGTTTGCCAAAATCAAGCAATATCTCAGAAAACTTCAATTTGACTAACTCTAAACTCAGCTCGACGAATTCAGGATTTAGCTCGACAAAATCAAGCAATACTTCAGAAAACTTCAGTTCGACGAACTCAAAACTTAGTTCGACGAATCCAGAACTCAGCTCAATGAAAACAAGTAATACTTCAGAAAAATTCAATTCGATGAACTCAAAAATTAGTTCGACGACTGATAGAAATCAGCTCGACGAAAACAAGTATCATTCCAGAAATCCTCAAGTCGACAAACAGGCGAAAGCTGAGTTCGATGAAATCTGAACTTAGCTCGACGAAATCACAGCTCATGCAGCTCAATGAAAATTGGATAAGGAATACTTCGACGATTCTGGACTTAAATTTTCTTCAGCTCTACTAGGCGTTGAGTGGCATTGAGTGTATAGGCCATTCTCAATGAATCTAGACTTAGAATTATTTCTGCTCTGCTAGGCGTTGAGAGCGTTGAATGTATATCCCTCACTCAACGCTTTTTCCCTTAGCTATATTCTTCTGCTTTTTGCCTGATGGCGTTGAGAGCATTGAGTGTATAAGCTTCACTCAACGCTTTTTGCCTTAGTCATATTTTTCAGTTTTCTGTCTGATGGCGTTGAGAGCGTTGAGTGTATAAGCTTCACTCAACGCTTCTGGACTTAGTCGATTTTCTGCAATCTTGCCTTCTTGCTGAAGTTTGGCATTGACAGACTCAGCATGACGTTGAGTGATGAAGCTTCACTCAATGCTTCTGGACTTAGTCGATTTTTTGGCTTCCACTGCTTAGGTTTTGACATGATATCCTTGTCTCAAAAATTCTGGTCATATGACATTAAGAGCGTTGAGTGTATATGCCTCACTCAACGCTTCCGTACTTAACCAAATTTTTGCCTTGTCAATACTATAAGCTTTGACTGTCAGTCCTCTCTCAGAGCTATTAGCTGTATGGCGTTGAGAGCGTTGAGTGAGCTTGCCTCACTCAACGCTTGTGGACTTAGCCAAATTTCTTACTTTCCAACCTATCACTTTGAGTCCACCTGTCATTGTCTTTTGAACTATATGTCCAATCATTGTGACAAAGACCAACCTATATGCATGAACTTAAACATACATCAAATACAACTATGCGTATACCATTGACCTGTTTGATTTCTTACAAATATGACATTGGGATCAATGAAACCAACAAATTGTATAATTAGTAATACCTTGCTGCTTCATATGTGGCGAGACTTGCTGTGATTATGTTTTATTTATAATATACTGAATGTTCCCTCCCACACTGAATGTCATCACACGCAGGTCGAGGGCGGGCGGAGCCCGCCGCCACGGATCAGGTACTGCGCGCTGGGCACGGGGGCCCCTCGTGCCCTGTCACACACACACACACACATATGTATATATATATATAATAATAATATAGGAATATGTTAAAAAACATTTTAACAATCTAAAAAAGTTTTAAATCCATATTATATAATCTCTTGCAAAATGGCTGTAGTGGGCTATCATCCCACAAACCGCTCAGTACTGATTGATGAGAATCCGTCATTAGATATTCCTTGGGAAGTCCAAGAAAAACAAGATAAATAAAATCAAATAATCAAAATGATTTTCTCTATTTTCATTTTAATATATACTGGAATTTATTGTTTGTATTTTAAATTCCAGAAATCTGTAATGACATCTAGATTTGAGGATTCTACCGGGATAAAACCCGAGAAATTTAATGGAAATGGTTTCGTCGTTGGCAAGCCCAAGTGGAATATTGGCTTAATACCTTAGGACTTTTATCATCAATCTTTGATGTTCCCACTGCTGAAACTGAAAACCTCGACATTACAACTGCAGTTGCCTCTTCCCTTCCATCATCTTCATCTTCTAGTGCAAGTACTATTAGAACATATGTTAGCTGTATTCCTTATGGAGATCTAGGGCCTGTTTGGCTAAGCTGTGACGGTATAGGAAGCAGTGGTGGGAAACAATGGTACAAGAATTAGCTGTTTTACAATGGTGGAAAAAATTATGAAACTATTTGGAAAACTGTATTTGCGATGCTGTGTGAAACAGTGATGCAAAATTAAACATTGGTAGTAATAATTAAACAACCCGAAGAATTTACGAAATCTAAAATAAATAAACAATTTGCTCGACGTTAATTTTATTTAATTATAAAAGTAAATATATTAATATTTGACCGGTGAAAATAAGTCTCTCTAAACAGAGCCAAAGTGTTTTATATTTGTATTAGCTTAAAATACTTCAACTGTTCATTGAGGCTATCAACTTTTACTTTGATTTCTTAATTTATGAGAAGCTTATTCATTCACGGGATTTTTGAGAAGAATGTCGAGATTGTTTTTATGGTCAATAGGAAAATTTAATAGCAATTCTTGACACTTTCCTTGAAGGAAGTGAAGAGACGTGTTAGAATATACAATTACACCACCACCCCATGATAAAATATGCAATTTCAAAATGTTTGAACAGTTACTCTCTTTGCGATGGGCAATGATTTTTTACTAGCATCCAATTATGAATCTCTGACATGATGTACTTGGGCATTAGTGAGATTATGACAAAAGATAGGGCACAATGGCTGCAAATGATCCATACAGCCGATCCCACTATAGTGGGATAAAGACTTGTGTGTTGTTGTTATCTAATTATGAATCTCTCATTTCAATAAAATCCTATGTAACAACTCGATTTATATTTTTTGTTATAATAATAAAAATAAAATTAAACATAATCTACCCCCTCCCCATTTAACCCGAGATCCAGCCCCCCCTTTTTATTCCCGCAACCTGCACATCCCGTTCTGATTTTCGCTCGACCGACTCTCCCAATTCCGTCTCCCGCATCAATCCTATCTCATGCTCCAGCCACGACTCCCGATTTCGCCGCCTCCTTCTTCTCCTTACGCCTCCTCCTCCTCCTCTGCTAGGGCCGACAACCACACGTGGCCTCTCCTCCTCCTCTGCTATGCTAGGGCGGACAGCCATGGCCTCTCCCTCTTCAAGAGCCGAGTACTCTCCCCTTCCTTGGGGGCCGATAATGCCTCTCCTCCCTCCAACAACCCTAATTTTGGCTCTTCTTCTTCAATTTGGCCAGGATCTACAAGAGGGACAGTTAGAGTTTCCTTCCCTCTCCTCCTCGGACTTGTTGTACTTGGGCATTAGTGGGGAAGCATGCGTTCACGCAGGGGGGGGGGGGGGGGTAAAGGGGGGCATCTGGATTTTCCTGTAGTGAGGGAGGAGGTTTTTTGGACAAATCGTTATTTCCAGACCTGATTATCTTGATCCAAAAGCTGTGATTGGTTTTATGGCTTTTAAAAGTCATACATATTTCTTTATATATATACAAGTTACAGTAGACGGGGGGCCCCGTGCTCCGCATGTCAGTACTCTGCCCTCCCACCAATAAGGGCCAATAATTTGTTAGGTGACATGACATGATAATTAGTTCATTGTTTTTAACACTCGTTGTGGTTAAATGGTTAATTAGGCACCTAGTGTTTTGTGTATTGTTTCTCATATAGTATTGCGGAGCAAGGTTAGTAAACATCAACACAATGTGTAATAAAAGTTATAACATAATGATAGTGTATTTACAACATAGTCCAATGATACATAAAAGAAACTCTTTAGATTCATCTTTGATAGCTTGTTCCTGGAATTGAGTAGTAATGTATACACATTTAAATATGTGTTGTACAGTTATCGACCTCCAAGTAGGTCATCTATTGCTGCTCGTGTCATCAAGATATTTCCACTATTTAAAATAGTATTACTATAGAAAATAGCAAACAAAAAACATTACTATGCAACATAAATTTGTTAAAATATATACATTATATACACGAGCGATATTATCTTTCTGGAAAATTTTCCAACATAACATCTATAACCTTATGCGATGAAGCCGATATGTATGGTCTGCCAGGGTAATTATCCTCCTCTTTTACCTTACCTTTGCCTTTCAAAGGACTGTCTGATGGTTTATGCTTTCTAGAAATTCTGGTCTTTACAGTTCTAACTAAACTACTAATAAGAACATTATTCTTATTGTTCTCTGATTCTATTTTGACTATAGACAGACATGGTTTTGGAGAGGAAACGGGCAGCAGAGGGGGTGTTTCTTGTCGTGTTTGTGGTCCACCATAGGATTTGGCTTCCAACCTTATAAACCATGATTCACAAAAATCTTTTATTGTTTCCACCTCCTTCCATACTTCCGCTTTAATAAAAGACTAGAGACTGACATGTAGTCCCCGCCACCCCTCATCGAATAATGATTCTTCAGATTGTCTTCTCTCTTCCTTCTTTACCTTCCTCTTCGCCATATCTTTCCTAGCTTCCCTCAATAATTTCTTCTCATTTTTAGCAGTAAGTCATTGTTCTTCAGTACTAAAAACATAATCTTCTATCTCAGTTTTTAACTCCAAATCAGCTTGCTCATCAAATTCATTCACTTCTGTACCCTTCTTCTTCTTCGCTGGTTCAAAGTTAGAATTATTCAAAAACTTTGATTGTACCTACAGTATAACAAAAAACATGTTTAAATGCCACTATAATAAATCATATTGCAATTACAATTATTTAAGTCGTACTGGCCTTATTTGTCGTCCATAGTTGTGTAAGTAGATTGAAGCAAAACTGAGCCCAATAAATTTTTCTAGCTGACCACCTAAAAATTCCAGGTCTTGCTAATTCATTCACAACTACTTGCACGTTTGTGTGCTCATACAGTCACAATTACAACCAATAAAGAAATTAATACAAAATGATTAATAAAGAATGTGCATTGAAATTTATCCTTCTTACCAATAATACAGTTGCGCATTACTCTGGGTATCCCAAATTTACACCAACTTTTTTACTGTAATAGCTTGACTTAAAGCATCAACTTGTGATAGTAAAAAATGATGTATTGCCTTCGACCAGTTGTATTTTACGAAGGTCGATAAACCATGAATTTTGTACATGGAACTTGAGATCTTCATCTCTTTCAACGGAAAGAAGAAAACATTCATCAAATACCTTTTTTAGGGCATCCACTCTCCTACTCTCCAACGTCGGAGGCCAATCATCAACATCAAGAGTATTCATTTCCTCAATCATGCCTTTATGGGTTATATCTGTGCAGGGTAGTCTAACAAATGTAAAGTCTAGTCCATAGTTTGGTGGACAAAAAATCAAGGCTACCTCGTTAACTGTCAATTGCAAGTAGTTATTTCCTAACATAAAAGCCTGTTTACCCCTATTGAAAGCCCTTACAAGAACATAAAAGCAGGAGAATATTTTGAGGCAAACTGATCATCTCAGACAACTGAATAACACCTACTTCCCTCAAAATATTGTTGGATTCCTTCTCCAGAATGTCTAACAAAGGACGGACATTCATTTTGAATGTCAACACTGCACATCTACAGTTTAGATAGTTACTCTCAGACACTACAATAAAATTTAGAAATTAGCATATATAAATACAAATAAAACCACACATAATATGTAATTAATCTTACTTGTAGTTTTTGGATCAAAGAACAACTTAGAAAACTTAAAAACTTAGCTTGGATATCATCTATAGGCAAAATGTATTACAAAAATATAATCATAAGAAACAGATAATTTACAACTGAAATTAAGAATTGAAAAAAAAAATACTAGTTAAAATTAGAATTATAATTATAATTTAAAATGTAATTGTAAGCAGGTAGACTAACAAAACAAAGAAAAAGTACATACAATTTTTTGAACTGTAGTTACAACTATAATTATATCTAGCACTGTCATGTACAAGTTACAATGTGTAATTATATATACAACTGTAATTGCTGTTGAACTTATATCTTTAAAAATAACTGTAATTACAACTGTAATTATATCTAAACAATTAAATGTACAAACCTACAGAAGTGCAACCACAAACCAATTGTAACAATAAAATAAAACATAGATTACAACTGGAACTAACATGTTCAACACACACAAAAACTTAGAACGGGACAGAATCTCTATTTAGATATCACTTATGTGCAAAATATATTACAAATGATAACTTACCAAACAATGTACCATAAAAAACAAAAAAGTTACAACTAAAAGATTGAATTGAAAAATAAAAAATACTAGCTATTAAGTTGTAAATATTTTTTAAAATTAAATTGTAGGCAAGTTGACTAACAAAACAGTGAAAACTTCACGTATATTATGAAATGTAATAACAACTGTAAGTCCAACTTTAATTTGGCCATAAAAATTGTAATTACACCTAAAATATTACTGTAATTACAGCTAAATTTTGAACTGTAATAACTACTTTAATTACAACTGTAAGTATACATAAAAACCTAACAGTAAACAGATACAAATGAGCAACCATAAACATTTACAATTCAGGACTTACAACTGCAAAAATAAACTTTTACGTCACTGTAAGAATATAGTGCACAAAAGAGAACCATAAAAAATAAGAAAGTTAAAATTGGAATACTGAAAAATATACAAAAAAAGAAATCGTAACTAGCAACCGATATATAGGGTTTAGAACTGTAAAATAAGGTCATAACATCTCTGTAAGCATCTACAAAGACAACATGAAATGCAAGCACAATTTTTTTCCGATAACAACATTTCTTTAGGTTTCCTGGAAGGGTGGCTCCATCCGATTAAAGTGCTCATAAACAAGAAAACAACCTTACGAAATAAAAATAGAAAATACATAATCGAAAGGGCGTCAAATGTCTTCTCAGTATGGAAGGGAAGCGGTAAATGAGATGCAGGAATTGTGAGGTTGGAGAGGCAATTGACGGAGAAGAACAGTTGAACCCCGTAACTAAGACTGGGATAACATTAATGCGGACAGGAGAAGGATCGATTGTTTTCTGACAAGGGAGGAAAATGCTTGGTCGTCGACGGAAAAATCCGGAGCGTTTCGCCAAAAGACAAAATTAAAACAAAGAAGCGCGAAATAGAAGTGAGGCTTACCGTAAATAAAGAGTGGGGGCCTTATTTATTTATGGACCATGACATCAAACATTGCACGCACCAAATTTTTTTTCCTTCCCACCGCCCTCTCTCTCTCCCCCTCCCTCCCTCTCTCTATCCTTCACATGCTATAGGTTTAAGATACCTATATATATATTTTTATTTTTTTAATATTTAACAAATGAATGGCTGATGAAATAATGCATCAAGATCTGACAGTCATAATCAATTCAATGAGTTGCGGCACCTGCTTCTATGCGGCCTAAGCCCGGGCGGAGGCGGGCGGAGCCCGGGCGGAGGCGGGCGGATCCCGGGCGGAGGCGGTCAGATCCCGGGCGGAGGAGGCCGGATCCCGGGCGGAGGCGGCCATATCCTGGGCGGAGGCGGCCGGATCCCGGGCGGAGGCGGCCCAAGCCCGGACGGAGGCGGCCCAAGGCCACACGAGAGCTTCGAGCACGGGCGTAGCACAGACGAAAAAACTCGTATATTTATACATATATACAAAGAAGTATCGTTGGCACTTGCGATTGCACAGTGTAACATTCGAGACCATCCAAATCAATCTTGACCGTCCGTTTTTTACTGGGCAGGTAAAAAGAGGGTCAACCGGACGTACAAATCATGCTTGGCGAGACACACGGGCACGCCGACTCGTGAACACATGAAGCCCGTGATTTGGCTACCTGCCATCAGAAACAATGCTAAAGCTACACTCTTTTTTCTCCTTATATACAACAAGAAGCCTCTGATGCTTGACAATGTGAGACTAAAGAAGTCGCACACAACAATATTAAAAAAAGTTGCGCCCGGTATGATTTGAACCCGCAATCATCTTTTAATAACTACACTGCTTTATCCATTACGTCACCAAAACTAATGTGTTAGTTGGAAAAACTATTATATATAAATTTAAATTTTTTGTTTTTATTTTTAACTTTTTAAATATAAAAAAGTAATAATTTAAAAATACAAATAATATGTAATGGTAAAAAAAATATTAAGAAAATTACATGATGAGAAAAATATTAAGAACCGTCGGGGGAGGCCGAAGCCCGCCGGGACTTCACGGGGGCGGGCTCACCCGCCGCAGACTGGATACTATCACACGGAGCATGGGGGGCGCCGCGTGCACTGTTACTCGCGCGCGCGCGTGTATATATATATATATATATATATATATATATATATATATATATATATATATATATATATATATATAGTAAGGTGATTGTTAACCGCAAACCGACTATTTGTTAGTGGCACCCCAAAATCTCATTATTTTTTGTGTCTTTTCGAAATACGTCTTGTACATGCATTTTTAGGAAAAGTGCGCAACACAAAAGTTGTAGATCTCGTAGAGAGATCTACAACTTTCGTGTTGAGCACTTTTCCTAAAAATGGATGTACAAGGCGTACTTTGGAAATATGCTCAGATTTTACGCCTTTCAGAAATACGTCTTGTACATGCAATTTCAGGAAAAGTGTTCAACACGAAAGTTGTAGATCTCGTCGAGATGTACAACTTTCGTGTTGAACACTTTTCCTGAAATTGCATGTACAAGGCGTATTTCGAAAAGGCACGAAAAATTAGCAGATTTTAGGGTGCGACTAGCCAATAACGGGTTGCGGTTAACAATCACATATAATTATTTGTGCATTCATAGCCATATCCCATATGTAATACGAAAACAGTTTTAAATCTCAATATCACTTCTGCAGGTCTCTTTAGAACATAACAAATAAGTCCTTAAAGCTTATCGTTAATAGCTAATAGCAAAAAAAAAAAACAAAGTAAGAGGAGTCATACACTTGGAAGATGTAGAACAACAAGTCAACTTTTGAATATGTATAAATATTTTAATTATTTGTGCATTAATTAATAGCCATATCACTTCTGCAGGACTCTATTGAACGTGAAATTTTTGGGTCCGACGAGTGGACCTTCTTTTAGGTCCGCTCGTCGGACAAAAAAACGATTTTAATCATGTAATTTTTTTTCTAAAATAAATTTTAAAATCTTAATTAGATTATTTTTATCTTTAATTTAAGACCTTATTTGTGTATAAAAAATGTTTTTTTTTAAAAATCCGGTCGGATATTTCATTTTTTAAAATCTGGTCGGATTTCTTTTTTTTATTTTTTTAAAACTGTGTATTTTGCTGACAGTTTGATCAAAAAGTGAACGATTAGATCTCATTCGGACCTTCCTTTAGGTCCTCATGACGGACCCAATTATTTCTCCTATAGAACCCTGATGAAGTCCGTAGAGCATACCATTAATAATAAATAATAAACAATGTAAAAAGTCATAGACTTGAAAGAAGTTGGCAGAAGAAGAGTTGGAAGAAGAAGGCAGAAGAGGACTCATATACCTTGTCTTTTACATATATCTTTCATTAAATATTGAATATCAAATATAGTATAGTGTGTGTGTGTGTATATGTATACATGACTAAAGCACACATAGCTAGATACATACATTACATAGAAGACTTCATAATTACAAGCTACCAAATAATTTATCAATGGAGGCGTTATTCTACCGAAGATCATCAGCGGTTCTAGCTCTCTTCCTCCTCCTAATTCCTTTCCAAAACATCGGTCACTCCCTCTTTCTTTCGCTCTCATCACTCCCTCTTTCGTATTAATCCGAGCCAACTAGAGCTCGATCGTGTTGTTATTAATAAGACATATCATTCATTCATAGTACTAATTATATATATATATATATCTTTCATTTTGCAGTGATCGCATTGGATCCTTGGTGTCAAGAAGAAGAGCTGCCCTTGTGGACCTGCAATACACTTCAGTGTCATAATTTGTGTTGGCAAATGATTATTCTCAGACGTTTGGTCAGTCTGACCATTTATGGATGTTTAAGGCCAGATAGGTGGGGCCCGCCACTACCATATGTTTGCTACTGCAAATTTTGCATCCCCCCACCTTTCAAGTTTGTTAAAAATGCTCTTTGGGACTACCCTCGCAGCGATATAGGCCTCCCTTACAACAAGCCCCACGACCCGAAAGTAGGTCTGTAGATAAAACATTATTGTGCACGCGGCGGAGCACGTGCACAATATTGAAGTAAAACATAGCACACATATATATTTATATATGCAACTTCGAAGCATGTTTCATAGTGTATACACATGTTCTTTTGAGCGGGCTCTCGTCATGCAAGCACAACAATTTCTTCATGCATAAACATGCGTGTTTTCCAACCATATGTTAAGTTTGGGCCGACGTTAATTTGGGTATGTTTCTATCTTGCAATTAATGGGAGTAGTTACTTTTTATTGTGTGATGTTACTTAATTTGTGTTGCACTTTGGAAGCATGCAGTGTTGTTGGTATATTTCATGTAATTTAGTTTATTTTCAGATGACTTTAATAAAGGAGTAGTCCTTTGCAATATTGGTGTACTTTCCATAACAGTCTTGTTTAGTTGTTCCCTCTATCAACAATACAATTTTACTGTGGAGAGTAGTCAAGAAGTTGTGAGCAAGTCCCCATGTATTAATTTAATGCATGGTTGATGTGCTCTTTGTTCAGCAGAGATATTTTTTTCGGAAGCTAGCCCCCTTGTGTAGAGCGCAAGCTAGTGATCGAATGAGTGCAATTTGATTTAGATTTGTAATGATTTGGTTCGGTTCGGTTTTACATCAAAATCACTATTCAAACCATCAGCATGTGATTCCAAAAATTTGGAACCGAACTGAACCGCTTACATCGTTGGAACCAAGGTTCGGTTCGGTTTGAGTGATTTAAAAATATAAAAAATTGACATTTTGGATAAGGAAAACAAAACATTATTTTATATTTGTATGTAAGTAATATTAGCACAACCACAACATGCAACATTTAATATTGATAAGGGATAGAAAGTATTAACAAAACATGCAAATGCTTATAATAAAAAAATTTTTAGTTATAGGCTTATTGTCTAAAACAATGTCTTCTATGTAAGTTGTAACAAGATTGAAGACATAATTATATTAATAATAGATTTTTCATTTTATTGAAGCTAATACGGTTCGACATGGCTTTTCGAACCGTGCACCGAACCAAAGCACATTGGTTTTTAAAAAATGGAACCATAGGCTACTAAAACTGGACCAAAATGTATGGTTTGGTTTGAATTTGTGGTTCAGCTGGTTCTTACTTACAACCCTAATCTGAAGTAGTAAACACACTATAGCAAGAAGATGGATGATTAATCAGCAAATTATGTCTGGTCAATAACTTGTGTAGGGCTGAGTGCTTAATTAGCCGCTATTCACAGTAGCCTAAATTCATTTGGAACCAGCCACTTCAAAATATTATAGCTAGAGCTCGCTCACACACACTAGGGGCTAGTTTGGCGCGGCGATCATATGAGGGCGGATTTTGCCGCACAACTGGACTGCTATCGCGAAAATCGCGGTGCATACGAAATCCACGGGTTTCCTATGGCAGGGCGGAGCGAAACTGCCCGACCGCGACCCCGCAAAAAGGCGGTCCCTGCGGCGGGCCGGTTTCGTCCACGCGACCAGCGCGGATCCGCCCCACCAAACGAAGCCTAAAGCTAGCTTCTTGCCAAACTCTGTTGAATTTTTTGAAGTGAAAGTGACGGCATGGGCGGACTGTCCACGCGGACTGGGCGGACATAAGTGGAGGCTTGGGAGGACTGACCGCGCGGACAGGATTGGCGACTAGCCAGGTCGGCCAGTGATTCTGCAGTTGGCCAGTGATTCTGTAGTTGGCTTGTTCCCAGGATGTAACCGGGCGGATAGGATTGGTATCCGCTGGAGCTGCGGACTCGTCTGGAGTTCGCCGAGTCCGACATGTTGCGGACTCTTCTGGAGCTCGCGAGTTCGGCATAAGCTTATGCCTTGGACTTGCTTTGGAGTGGTTTGGTTGAAATCGCGGAGTTCACCGGTTAGTGCGAACTGGTGTTGAGTCCGTCAGGTTGTGCTAACTGGTTCTTGAGTTTGCCGGTGTGGAGTCCTCGCTATGGACTCTTGGTGGTGTGGACATGGTCTGATTTGAACCAAGTCTAGTTATGCTCAGTCCGCGAGTTAGCGCGGTTAACGCGGACTGCTTTTCTATCCGCCGTGCTCGGCAGATTGTCAGCTTGGTATAGTTGCGGGCTCGAAGTGTGCGGATTGGAGCAGTGTCTGCAGGATGTTGCAGATTGATAACGGTATTCGTAGTGTCCTCAAGTTCTTGAATTTAACAAGATGGCTTATTCGGTCGTCGGGGCAATATGGCGGGCTGACTTTGTGTCAGCGCTGTGCGGATACGCTTTGTGCTCGCCGCGAGATATGTGGTGTTCCTATCGGTTTGGGCGGTGACGACACTCCTCACCGCGCCTAAAAATAGGACCCCCTGTCACATCATAATAACAACCAAATGAGCAGTAAGTGAGCTCGGTTGGTTGCTGTGGACAAGTTTTTGTATCTGCGTGGTTTGAGAAGTTAACCAGTGTTTGCTATTGCAGATGGTGCGGATTGTGCTGAGAAGCCGGGGTCTTGGTTTTGACTTTGGTTATGGATCAATGTGAAATCCGCGGATACAATCGACGGTTAGAAGCAGGTCGCGGATTGCTGCCAGACGGTCTTCTCTTTGACAATCTTTCTCAGTTCAATAAAGCTGTCCGCTTCTGGCGGTCTGTTCAGTTTGGCAGCAGCTGTTTGCGGATAATTTGGCGGCTAGGCGACCTCGCGGTTAGGCGGCTAGCTGATTGCGGATAAAGTTCTTCAACATTGGAATAACAGGGTGTCTGCTCGGTTAGGTTGCGGTCTGACGACTTAGCGGTTTCAGCGGACTCTGTAGATCAGTTCGGTAGAGTCAGCGGACACTTTTTTCTATTCGCGCGGCTAGCTTTTGCCTTGTTGTTTTTTGCTTCCATCAGGTACATTGGTGAATCATGTCTCGCCATGTATGTTTCGCACTGTAAAGATTTTTGAAAGTGCACGATTTACTTGCTCTTCTGTTTGCATCTGGTTTACTTGGCTTGATTTGGTTGAGTGTTCTTGCGACGTGATTTCTCATTTTCTGCATCTCACAAATTTTTGCAGCTGTCTCCTTTTAATTAATATGCCACCTCAATCTGCCACTAACTTTCTCTTTTGCTCGAGCCAACTTGTTCTTCTTTACGATGAACGTGCGCACAGTTCCCCTGCTGCTAATTATAAAACAGATTGCTTGCAAGCTCGCCTCCTCTACGCTGCAACCCGAAAAATCTGAAAATGGTAATGCAAACAATTTATTTTAATCGCAATCCAAATTTGTTTTACAAAACGTAAACAAACTTTGATCATTAATTTTTCATTCATTCATTCATTTATCGTTAAGAGCGGGGCGACCAAAATTATTAAATTCACCATGATCTCAGATTATGCATGAGATTCCAACAATCCCCCTTTATCAGATCCTTCTGTTAAATCACCGTATCCATTTTTCATTCCAAAACTCGGGTCTGAGATGGGAGAAGCGAGGCCTATTATAAGCACAAGTGGACCATCTGGGTAGACAGTGGGTGACTAATCTTGGCATGCCTTTTTTGGTTCATGCTGGACCGTCCAACACACACCCTTAACGTGAACCTAGCTCTGATACCATTTTAAACCACCGCACTCATTTTCCATTCAAAAACTCGGGTTTAAGATAGGGGAGATGAAACCTATTATAAGCATGAGTGGACTGTCTGGGTAGACGGTGCAAGACTAATCTTGGTATCATGCCTTTTTTTGTGTTCATGTTGGACCGTCCAACAACTTCTTCGATCATTCTCATCTTTTTCCTCATTTCTTCAAACTTCTGAATTGGGAGTTGTGGTGGTTTAGTGAGTATGTACGCCGCTTGATGTTACAATAGTGTAGTTCGATCTCAACTTTTTGATCGAACTAGTTCTCTCATGAAATGATAGTGAAGTTCTATATGCTTTGATTTCCTATGTAGAACATGATTCTTAACAACATGATTTCCTTGTAAAATTTCATCTTTTCCCCCTTCTTCTTCTCTCATGTATATCAGCTAAGATGCCTTTTAGCTAGGTGGCTTTCTTTGCCTCAACTATAGATAATGATATGCTTTTGCGATCTTCAAGCCATCATAATAGCTCCAATGAATGGGAACTCAAGAGGTCTGTTGGGAATGACTCCCATTTTATAGAAATCAGGTGTACACATAATCGCACACCCATCATCTTCATTGCAAAGAAAGTGGGATTATGGGATCGACCGCGCGCGCGATCACTGCGCCTCATCCCCCGCGCGCCGATCCGATTACACGTAATGGGCAAACCGTCGCGAGCCCCACCTCGCCGGCGGCGGGCGGCCGACCCCCTCCCCGGACGTCGGCCGCCCGCCCTCTCTCGCCACGACACGGCCAAGGGGGAGGCCGCCCGAGCCGCCCCCTTCCTCTACCGCTAGCGCGGCCGGGGTGGGAGGGGGGGGGTAAGGGCGCCCGGGCCGCCCCCTTCCCCGGTCGCCGACGCGTCCAAGGGGGAGACCGCCCGGGGCGGTCGCCCGGGCCGCCCCCTTCCCCGGTCGCCGGCGCGTCCAAGGGGGAGACCGCCCGGGGCGGTCACCCGGGCCGCCCCCTTCCCCAGTCGCCGGCGCTTCCAAGGGGGAGACCGCCCGGGGCGGTCGCCCGAGCCGCCCCCTTCCCCAGCCACCGCCGCACAGAAGGGGGCGTCCTCCCGGGCCGCCCCTGTTGAAGCCAGAAACCCGACTTCACCTAGAGTTCAGATCTAGAGTTGCAGCTCACACCTACTCTTCTCGAATTCCTTCCTTGATGTGAACCTCAGGAACTAGAAACAGACCGTGAGCTTCAACTTGGAGGTCCCACGTCTTACCCGAAAGAACTAGAAATCTTTCCCCTCCCTAGCCAGTGCTGAGCTAGGTGCCTTAGAGGAAGAAGATGGAAGAGGTCAACAACCTCTTCAAGGCACCTTATTGGTCTATTTATAGGCCTCTGAGTTTGACCTGCCAATAACCGACCTGAAATTACCAAAATACCCTGGGTCGGGTCTGCCAACAACAAAACTCCGCTGTTCTGAAGGGTTATATGCAGACCACCAAGAACAAAAGAGTAAAATTACATGAAACCAAAGAATAAAACCCCTACTTGGGGATAGGAAAGTAAAAACGGCCCTTTCGTTGACCCGACGCTCGACGAACGTCGACCCGGCGCTCGACGAACGTCGACCCGGCGCTCGACGAACGCCGAGCCGGCGCTCGACGAACGCCGAGCCGGCGCTCGACGAACGTCGAGCCGGCGCTCGACGAACGCCGAGCCGGCGCTCGACGAAAATGACATCCAGTGGGAGAGAGGTGCCCACATCTCGTCTCGCGGGTATCTCGTCTAGCCATAAGAGGCCAGCCCACGTCGCGAAAGCCCTCTCGCCCGCTCCACTGCTCCTCTCTCGCCTCGCGAGTGCCCTGCCTCGTGAATACTTCACCTTGCTTCTAAGGGACCCGCACCCGCCGCGAGATCCCTCTCGCCTGGCCCGCTGCTTCCCTCTCGCTTCTTGTGTCTCGCTTTTTAGGAATACCAGCGAGTTATACCTATGGTCTTACTCGCCTATACAATCTTCTCGCCCTAACATTTTTCCTTGAGTTACCTCCTGCGAGCCCGGGGTTATACACAATCCCAGCTAATTTCGAGGTTGCCCCAAGCTCGGAAAGAAAGTCCAACCGATTCTCGCGGTGTTAAAGTTCATTTATGAGAGAATCTTTTGCGGGGCCCTCCTCTGGGGCCTATAAATATGTGACACTCATCCCAGCATGGAGAGTGCCCCCCTCTCTCACCTCTTCCGCTAGCATGCTTTGAGTTAGGATGCGAATATGTTTTGGTATTAACTTGTAACGTCCTCGCCGCATGTTTGTGACATATGGTGTGGGGCCCCGACCGGACCTTCTATCATATGTTATTTAACGGATGGGGTCGTTACATGACGAACGTGGAGCCGGCGCTCGACGAACGTCGAGCCGGCGCTCGACGAAAATGGCATCCAGTGGGCGAGAGGTGCCCACAGCTCGTCTCGGCATAAGAGGCCAGCCCACGCCGCTAAAGCCCTCTCGCCCGCTCCACTGCTCCCTTCTCGCCTCGCGAGTGCCCTGCCTCGCGAATACTTCACCTTGCTTCTAAGGGACCCACACTCGCCGCGAGATCCCTCTAGCCTGGCTCGCTGCTTCCCTCTTGCTTCTCGTGTCCCGCTTTTTAGGAATACCGGCGAGTTATACCTATGGTCCTACTCGCCTATACAATCTTCTCGCCCTAACACTTTTCTTGAGTTATCTCCTGCGAGCCCGAGGTTGTACATCCCCCTTCCCCGGCGGCCAGGGCCGGCCCCTTCCTCGGCCGTCGGCGCTGCAGCCCGGGACGCCCCCTTCCCCGGCCGCCGGTGCGGCCGCCCGGGCCCCCCTTAACCGGTCGCCGGTGCGGCCGCCTGGGCCTCCCCCTTTCTTGGACACCAGCGAGGCCAAGGGGGCGGCCGCCTGGGCCGACTACTTTCGTGGCCGCTGGCGCGGCCAAGGGGGCGGCCGCCCGAGCCGCCACCTCCCTTGGCTGCCGGTACGCGGCCAAGGGGGGCGGCCGCACCGTCTCGACCGTCGTCGGCGGTCCTCCCCTCGCCGGCGAACTTGGCGGCAAGTTCGTCGGCCGCTCACAGAGTTCCACACCTGCGGTCCGATCGTCGGGGAACACTCCCGACCCTCCGATTTACGCGTAACCACCCAGGATTTAATTAATATTTTATATAATTTATTTAAGTGGTCTCCAAATAGTAAAATATACACTTTAAAACTATACTAAAAATAATTATGAAGGTGGTTATGGTGTGCGGATAGCCGCATAACCACCACCTGGAGCCTATAAAAGGAGTCACATGCCTCCTCATTTCTAATCATTTTCTCCTCCGAGTCTTCTTCTTCCTCAGGTCGGAGCTCTGCCGAATTCCTCCTACGAGCTGCACCCGAGCTACAAGCGAGTCAAGTCAAAGTCACCTGACAAAACCGAATCTCTCAAGTATCAAGTGGCCCTCACAACCAAGAGTTCATACGCTCCGCTCCCGTGTTCAGAAATTGGCAAGTTGCTATCAGAAGACCACCAGCGTGTAGCGCAGTTTGTAACAACCCTCGACGCAACGATATGTCGTCCGCCGCGTGCTAAGTGTTCCCTCACCCCGAAAGCTGTAACGAGAGGTTGCCTGTCGCCCTCGACTTCACGAACAAGTTGTAACAACCCGAAGATAGTGGACTTTGACCGGCACAGATCCAGTCACGTGGTTTTTTACCCAGTTGAGGGGTTTTTCCATGTTAAAATTGCTTCTGTACAACCAACCTACTCTATTGAATGTGTGCGCGCTCGACCGTTCTGAGAGCTAAGACGGTCAAAGTATTCCGATCCGACCGAAACGTCGAATAAGACCGCAACAAGGGCCATCATGCAAGGGATACTTATTCAATTCGGGCAATCACAGGTTAGTGGATGCCAGTTATACATCCATAATAAAGAATTTCAACCAAAAAATTACAACGTTGGGATGATAGGGTTTATTCTTTGTTTAATTCCATATCTCTGAAAAATTGTCAAATATGATTTTGTCAAATGTACAGAACGAAACAACTATACAACTCGAAGGCAGCAGCACCTTAGAAATCATTTCATCAATTTTGCTGGGTCCGAGATGAAGGCATTATTGGAGGATGCTCAAGCGTTCTTAAAGGTGGAAAAATCTCTGGCGGAGAGAACCGCACAGACGCTGATGAATGTCCAAGTGGAGATTTCTCGTTTGGAGACAGAGCTTAGGGTGTCGTAGGCCCGAGTGGAGATGCTTTCTTTTGAGAGCCGTATGTCAGAGTTGAAGGCTGCCGGTCTTGCTGAATACATAGATTCGTTGGATTACAAGCGTGACTCTTGCTTGATTGGCGAGGTGGTTCGTGAAGAATTAAGAGGGCGACCAAATGGACAAGGATCATCATATAACACTGTGTATTAGATTAAGACTCCGTTTGGGGGGACTTATTTTCACCGGTCAAGCGGTTACGACCGCATGAACCGGACCTTAATTGCGGTCCGGTTCATGCGGACGTAACCGCTTGACCGGTGAAAATAAGTCCTCCCAAACGGAGCCTAAGATGTGATTCTATGCTATTAGAAACAAAAAAAAAAACAACAAAAAAAACATAATAGTGTCCCACTAATGGAGCTAAACCTGACCTAGGAACTTTTTTTTTTGACTATTTTAGGGCTGTCCAAAATTTGAGCTGTATGTTGGACAGTAATTTTTGAGCTGTATACTGAACACTAATTTGTGGTCGTAAATTGACCAATTTTCACAATGACTATCCTATTAAAAGCATATGATACATGAAAATTAACCAAAAAGAGGAGGTCGTGGTGAAGGTCGTGGCCGAAAAGAGGAGGTCTATGCGGTCGAAGGCCGCCCGAAACATCGAACCCGAGCGTTACCCGGACGGAGGCGGGCGAAGCCCGCGTGGATGCGGCCGAATGTCATCCGAGAGCTTCGAGCAAGGGCATAGCACATGCGAAAAATTTCGTAGTACTATACATACATATATACAAAGAAGTATCATTGGCCGTCATGATTGCACGTTGTAACATTCGAGGCCCTCCAAACCAATTTTGGCCGTCCGTTTTTTACTTGGCAGGTAAAAAGGGGGCCCACCGAGCCTACAAATCATGCTTGGCGAGACACATGGGCACACCGGCCCGTGAACAGAGGAAGCCCGTGTTTAGGCTATCCTGCCATCAGAAACAATGCTAAAGCTACGCTCTTTATTCTTATATACAACAAGAAGTCTCTGTTGTTTGGCGATGTGGGACTAAAGAAGTCGCGCACAAGAATATTAAAAATAATGCTGCGCCTGATAGGATTCGAACCCGCAATCACCTTTTAATAACTACACTGTTTTATCCATTACATCAACAAAACTAATGCCTTAGTTCAAAGAACTATTACATATATATATATTTAATTTTTTTGTGTTTTAGCCTTTTAAATTTTAAAAAAAAATTTAAAAATACTAATAATATGTAATGTTAAAAAATTATATTAGGAGAGTTACATGATAAGAAAAATATTAAGAATTGTCGGGAACTTTGCAGGAGTGGGCTTGCCCGCCGCAGACACTTTCACGCGGAGCACGGGGGGCGCCCCGTGCACTGTCACTCGTGTGTGTGTGTAATTATTTGTGCTTTCATAGCCATATCCCATATGAAATACAAAAAGTGAACTCCTGAATGTACCTAAAAGAGTTTTCAATATCACTTCTGCAGGTCTCTGTAGAGCTAGCATAACGAAGAAGTCCTTAAAAAAAAACACAAAGTAAGAGGAGTCATACGTTTGGAAGTCCGAAAAGCTTATCATTAAATATTGAATATCACCAACTGTAAATTAATCATTCTCATAAGAAAAATAATAAAATAAAGGAGTGCGTGGAGCCAAGTTCAATGAGTACTCAGGCTGGCCAGCCAGTAGAGTGTATAGTGTATATATATATACGAGCATCTTCGCACGGGCTACGCCCGTGCTCGATGCTCTCGGGCGGCCTTCGGCCGCAACCAGGCGGGCTTCGCCCGCCTGCGCACGGGCTACGCCCGTGCTCGATGCTCTCGGATGGTCTTCGACCGCATCCAGGCGGGCTTCGGCCGCATCCAGGCGGGCTTCGGCCGCCTGCGCACGGGATACGCCCGTGCTCGATGCTCTCGGACGGCCATCGGCCGCATCCAGGCGGGCTTCGCCTGCCTGTGCACGGGCTTCGCCCGTGCTCGATGCTCTCGGACGGCCTTTGGCGACATCCAGGCGGGCTTCGCCCGGCTCGATGCTCTCGGGCGGCGTTTCGTCTCATCAGCCGAGCCTTGCCCGCCTGCGCACGGGCTGTGCCCGTGCTCGATGCTCTTCGGCGGCCTTCAACAACATCAGGCGGGCTTAGCCCGCCAGCGCACGGGCTGCGTCTGTGCTTGATGCTCTGGGCGGCCTTCAGACGCATAGAAGCGGGCCCCACTTACGCACAATTCACCGTATCAGTGCCGCAACCGGCACGGAACGACGTATGATTGTTTGCAGACGCGCTGCCCTAATCAGTGTATGACATTGAGTGACGTGAACTCACTAAACGGCTAGAGGCAGAAGAATTTCGAAGTAGAAATGGCGTTGAGTGAGGTCAATTCACTGAACGGCCCATGGAAGAAATAATTCTAAGTAAAATGGCGTTGTGTGAGCTCAACTCACTGAACGTCATGCAATCTAAGACGTTGAGTTAAATAAAATAAGTAAACGGTTCAAAGCAGCAATAATTCAAAGTAAATGTTATCACGGCATTGAGTGTACTCAAAGGCGTGAGAGGTCAAGGCTCTGAGTGCACTCAAAGTTGGGAGTGTTGACGGCTCTGAGTGCACTCAAAGCCGGGAGTATTGACGGCTTTGAGTGAACTCAAAGCCGGGAGTGTTGAGGGCTTTGAGTGCACTCAAAGCCGGGAGTGGTGACGGCTTTGACTGCACTCAAAGCTGGGAGTGGTGACGGCTTTGAGTGCAGTCGAAGCCGGGAGTGGTGACGGCTTTGAGTGCACTCGAAGCCGTGAGTGGTGACGGCTTTGAGTGCACTCGAAGCCGTGAGAGGTGAAGGCTTTGAGTGCATTCGAAGCCGTGAGTTTGACTGCACTCAAAGACGTGAGTTTGACTGCACTCAAAGCCGTGAGCTTGAGTGCAGTCAAAGTCGTGAGTGGTGATGACTTTGAGTGCAGTCAAAGCCGTGAGTTTGAGTGCAGTCAAAGTCGTGAGTGTTGATGACTTTGAGTGCATTCCAAGCCGTGAATGTGCAAAAAACATATTTGACCATAACGTACAGTAATACGAATAATAATAATAATAATATAACATTATCAAAGAAGTAATAAGTATTTAGTTTCGTAGCTGGTGTATATCGCAAAGGCTACCACAGTTAATTTTTTTGGGGCAGATATAATATAACCGTACGGGAAACAGAGGCAGGCATCTGATCCGTGGAGAATTTATTTTCACCATGATTAAAGTCCAATTCATGCGCTGGTAACTGATTGACCTGTGAGAGTGGTCAAATTGAGGGTTTGAGTAGTTTGATGTGAGATGAACTACATTTTTTTCAATGAAATCTTTAAACAATATGATCTTCTTTAGTATTGTAGTTGTAGACGTCTGTTTGTTTGCACTGGTCTGACTACTGTCATGTCAAATGAAGCATCTGATAAATCTAGGAAAAATAGTAATAATAATGTCAATATCAAAGAAGTAGTACGTATTTAGTTTTGTACTTGATGTATATCGCAGAGGCTAACGCAGTTAGTTTTATTTGGGCAGATGTAATATATCTGTGCGAGAAAAAGAGGCAGACATCAGATCTGTGGGGAATTTATTTTCATCATTATTAAGGTACGATTCATGCGTTGCTACCTGCCTGAACTGTGAGAATAAGTAGTCCTAAGTGGAGCTTCTACAGTAAGGAGTGCATATGCTAGCTAATACCAAAAGGAGAGTGTATGAAGTGATAATAGCGAGGAGAAACATGAATAAATGATCAAAGAAAAAAATTTATATTACATAGTGCTAAGATATTACAATGTTGAACAACAATTCACAGACATAGGAAGTAGTCGTCAGTGGGTGTTAAAACTTTTTTTTTACGCGAAAATGCAAACGCATCACAATTGATGAGAAAATGTTTTACAGACATATTTAAAATCTAACTTCTCTATGACGATGCTATGTAACTAAGGAACATCCAAGAAGCAGCTGAAGTATAATTAGAAGCTCTCCGCAGTAACATCAGTATTTGATGACATATTTTCTTCAGTGGTCTTGAGAGACTCTACATTGGTGGAACATGTGGCGGGGTATTAGTTATTAAACTGTTGATTGAGGTATGGTAGTAATATTTGTAATGTAGTACATGTTAGTTTGTAGATGTTACCTTTTAATCATTGTGAATACGTAGTTCCACTCTTCTTGTGGCGTTAGACCTGGTGGCACAGCTGGAATACGTAATCTGAATCCTGGAATCTCAATTCGTGGTAGATCTGACCATCTGGTTGTAGTTGGTGGATAAAGTTCATCATAGTAATCGTCATCCGAGCCAGTTGAAGTGTTGTTGTTTATAGGATTAGCTGTAGAACAAAGCATACAGTTTAGTTTTCCAAGTTCTTCGTAGTAAAAAAGGTAGAAATGCATAGGATGAATGACTTACTGGGCGCTTTGGCGTGTTGATTATGTAATTGTAAGTCGTCAGCTGATGAATTGTTGTTAGTCATCTGCACAATGTGGATATTCATAAACAAATAGTCAATGTATGTAAAATGAGACAGTAGTTTGTAAAAGATGTAGAACAGTAGTTGATATGATTATGTATAGAACATTGGTATTTAAGTTTAAAATTTGGAAATAAATAATGTGTAGCATAAGTTGTAAAACTGAGGCCGAAAAAAACGGAGGCTTTGCATTAAACATAATATAAAGTAAGTATAGAATCAAATAAATATATTATTTATTGTGTCTCGCTTTTTAGGAATACCGACGAGTTATACCTATGGTCCTACTCGCCTATACAATCTTCTCGCCCTAACACTTTTCTTGAGTTATCTCCTGCAAGCCCGAGGTTGTACATCCCCCTTCCCCGGCGGTCAGGGCCGGCCCCTTCCTCGGCTGCCGGCGCTGCAGCCCGGGACGCCCCCTTCCTCGGCCGCCGGTGCGGCCTCCCGGTCCCCCCTTAACCGGTCGCCGGTGCGGCCGCCTGGGCCTCCCCCTTTCTTGGACGCCAGCGAGGCCAAGGGGGCGGCCGCCTGGGCCGACCACTTTCGTGGCCGCCGACGCGGCCAAGGGGGCGGCCGCCCGAGCCGCCCCCTCCCTTCGCTGCCGGTACGCGGCCAACGGGGGCGGCCGCACCGTCTCGACCGTCGTCGGCGGTCCTCCCCTCGCCGACGAACTTGGCGGCAAGTTCGTCGGCCGCCCACAGAGTTCCACACCTGCGGTCCGATCGTCGGGGAACACTCCCGACCCTCCGATTTACGCGTAACCACCCAGGATTTAATTAATATTTTATATAATTTATTTAAGTGGTCTCCAAATAGTAAAATATACATTTTAAAACTATACTAAAAATAATTATGAAGGTGGTTATGGTGTGCAGATAGCCGCATAACCACCACCCGGAGCCTATAAAAGGAGTCACAGGCCTCCTCATTTCTAATCATTTTCTCCTCCGAGTCTTCTTCTTCCTCAGGTCGGAGCTCTGCCGAATTCCTCCTACGAGCCGCACCCGAGCTACAAGCGAGTCGAGTCAAAGTCACCTGACAAAGCCGAATCTCTCAAGTATCAAGTGGCCCTCACAACCAAGAGTTCAGACGCTCCGCTCCCGTGTTCAGAAATTGGCAAGTTGTTATCAGAAGACCACCAGCGTGTAGCGCAGTTTGTAACAACCCTCGACGCAACGATATGTCGTCCGCCGCGTGCTAAGTGTTCCCTCACCCCGAAAGCTGTAACGAGAGGTTTCCTGTCGCCCTCGACTTCACGAACAAGTTGTAACAACCCGAAGATAGTGGACTTTGACCGGCACAGATCCAGTCACGTGGTTTTTTACCCAGTTGAGGGGTTTTTCCATGTTAAAATTGCTTCTGTACAACCAACCTACTCTATTGAATGTGTGCGCGCTCGACCGTTCTGAGAGCTAAGACGGTCAAAGTATTCCGATCCGACCGAAACGTCGAATAAGACCGCAACAAGGGCCATCATGCAAGGGATACTTATTCAATTCGGGCAATCACAGGTTAGTGGATGCCAGTTATACATCCATAATAAAGAATTTCAACCAAAAAATTACAACGTTGGGATGATAGGGTTTATTCTTTGTTTAATTCCATATCTCTGAAAAATTGTCAAATATGATTTTGTCAAATGTACAGAACGAAACAACTATACAACTCGAAGGCAGCAGCACCTTAGAAATCATTTCATCAATTTTGCTGGGTCCGAGATGAAGGCATTATTGGAGGATGCTCGAGCGTTCTTAAAGGTGGAAAAATCTCTGGCGGAGAGAACCGCACAGACGCTGATGAATGTCCAAGTGAAGATTTCTCGTTTGGAGACGGAGCTTAGGGTGTCGTAGGCCCGAGTGGAGATGCTTTCTTTTGAGAGCCGTATGTCAGAATTGATGGCTGCCGGTCTTGCTGAATACATAGATTCGTTGGATTACAAGCGTGACTCTTGCTTGATTGGCGAGGTGGTTCGTGAAGAATTAAGAGGGTGAGCAAATGGACAAGGATCATGATATAACACTGTGTATAACACTGTGTATTAGATTAAGATGTGATTCTATGCTATTAGAAACAAAAAAAAAAACAACCAAAAAAACTTAATAGTGTCCCACTAATGGAGCTAAACCCTGACCTAGGAACTTTTATGACTATTTTAGGGCTGTCCAAAATTTGAGCTGTATGTTGGACAGTAATTTTTGAGCTGTATACTGAACACTAATTTCTGGTCGTAAATTGACCAATTTTCATCATGACTATCCTATCAAAAGCATATATTACATGAAAATTAATCAAAAAGAGGAGGTCGTGGAGAAGGTCGTTGCCGAAAAGAGGAGGTCTATGCGGTCGAAGGCCGCCCGAAGCATCGAATCCGAGCGTTACCCGGACGGAGGCGGGCGAAGCCCGCGTGGATGCGGCCGAATGTCATCCGAGAGCTTCGAGCAAGGGCATAGCACATGCGAAAAATCTCGTAGTACTATACATACAAAGAAGTATCGTTGGCCGTCATGATTGCACGTTGTAACATTCGAGGCCCTCCAAACCAATTTTGGCCGTCCGTTTTTTACTTGGCAGGTAAAAAGGGGACCCACCGAGCCTACAAATCATGCTTGGCGAGACACATGGGCACACCGGCCCGTGAACACAGAAAGCCCGTGGTTAGGCTATCCTGCCATCAGAAACAATGCTAAAGCTACGCTCTTTATTCTTATATATAACAAGAAGTCTCTGCTGTTTGACGATGTGGGACTAAAGAAGTCGCACACAGGAATATTAAAAAAAATGCTGCATCTGATAGGATTGGAACCCGCATTCACCTTTTAATAACTACACTGTTTTATCCATTACATCAACAAAACTAATGCCTTAGTTCAAAGAACTATTATATATATATATATATATATATATATATATATATATTTAATTTTTTTTGTGTTTTAGCTTTTTAAATATAAAAAAATAATAATTTAAAAATACTAATAATATGTAATGTTAAAAAATTATATTAGGAAAGTTACATGATAAGAAAAATATTAAGAATTGCCGGAAACTTTGCAGGAGTGGGCTTGCCCGCCGCAGACCGGACACTTTCACGCGGAGCACGGGGGGCGCCCCGTGCACTGTCACTCGTGTGTGTGAAATTATTTGTGCTTTCATAGCCATATCCCATATGAAATACAAAAAGTGAACTCCTGAATGTACCTAAAAGAGTTTTCAATATCACTTCTGCAGGTCTCTGTAGAGCTAGCATAACGAAGAAGTCCTTAAAAAAACACAAAGTAAGAGGAGTCATACGTTTGGAAGTCCGAAAAGCTTATCATTAAATATTGAATATCACCAACTGTAAATTAATCATTCTCATAAGAAAAATAATAAAATAAAGGAGTGCGTGAAGCCAAGTTCAATGAGTACTCAGGCTGGCCGGCCAGTATAGTGTATAATGTATATATATATATATATATATACACACACATGACTAAAGCACACATAGCTAGATACATACATTACATAGAAGATTTCATAATTACGAGCTACCAAATAATTTATGAGTGGTGTTACGGGCACACCAATTTTGGCTATGGACAGCCAAAATTTATGGACAACCCACTTCAGCTATGTACACACCAACTGGCTATGGACACACCATTTATAAAAAAGAACCATTTGCACTAAAACATTAAGAAATTTCCAAAAGAGAATGTTGGCATTTCAATATATAATTATAAAGAGTCCAAAATACACTAATAATCGAAGAGAAATCTAATCAAGTCCAAAATAAGAATTTGACTGTAGTCAAATGTAATATATTTTTAAAAATCTAAAATTACAAAATCTTCCAAGCAACAGTTTTTGCGTTCATTCCCGCATCCTGCATCAAAGTAAAATTATAAAACATGAGAGTATGTTCGAATTAAAATATAAATTTAAAATTTAAAATTTGTACCTAACATCATTCGATGATAAGTAGTAATGCTAACTATCCAATCAACCTTTAAACCTCATTTATCTGCATCAAAAACCTTAATATGACAATTAGTAATTATATTTAGCAACGTAAATTTGACTAATAATTCAAAATTAAGCATACCTTGTTATGGATCTGTCAAATTAATAATTCCTTCGACTTGTTCCTTGCTAACAACCTCTCTAATTCTTGCATTGTAATCCAAGTCCCACATTTCCGCAATGGTAGCATGATATCTCCGCCATGTACTGATTATTGGAGGTAACGGGCAATCTTCCCGCACCAATAATTGAATGAAGTGATTATCATTCACAAATCCAATAAATATAGTCTTTCGGATCGCAGGAGGCGCAGAATGTAAAGGTAGAAATGTAAAAGATTGAAATTTGGAGTAATGGACAACTGCCACATTATAGCACGATGCGATCACTAATCCCATGTCCGGCATTGTCATCCATTTGTCCAGTGGAGCCGGTACTGCAACACAATCCAAGGATGATAGAAGTTCGGCTCGTCTCACATTTCCAAATAGTGTATTGTACAAAAACTCGTAACTTTCCATTTCCTTTGCAAGGTCTTTTCGCACTTTTAACCAATTTTCACCCATATCAAGTGCATGTTCTACCACTCGATACCCACAATGCCCATCACCAATTACATTTTTGGCATCAATTATATGATTGGATATATATGGCGGCATATCCTGACGAATACATTCAACAAAGTTATTCTTTCCCGCTCTTCTTCTTGGAGTAAGCTTCTTTACTTGACGTTTTTCATGTTGTTCCACAATCAACACATGCTCAAATAAAGAGAGTTCTCTTTTTGTTGATTTTTCATCATCTTTAAATTTTTTATAGCTTTTTGGTGGTCTTCCTTTCAACCTTGAGGGCATTACTGGTTCTTTAGTTTGAGTGGTCGTGGGCTCCAATAATTCGCGCAACTTTCGTTTCATTTCGCTTCTTTGAGAATCGGTAATACTAGTGTATTTTCTTAGTACACCGTCTAAGTCCATTTGTATGATTTTCATTTCTTCATCCTCCTCTTTTATGTTTGTATCCCCATCTTTGGTTGCTTGTAAAGTGAGTTGGCGCCAATGTTTATGGATCATCCATAGAGGGTATCCCAAAGATTGGTTGATGTAAGACACCAACTCATGAGCACACGGTAAACCCATTGTATTTCGCATTTTATGTAGACATTCGGTTGCCTCTGGATAACCATTTTTGATCATTTCTTCCTCTCTTTTAATTCCCTCAAGAGCTGCAATCGAAACATAACCAACCAAATTTGCATACAATGATCCTCTAAAACCGGTATTAACTTGTATTGAACTCTGTCCGAAAGATCGTTTAATCTCCGTATGTTGCAAAGTGAGCATTTGATCAAAAATTTTCCAAATGGATGACAAGTTACAAACAGAAACTTCAAGAAATCTCTTAAGATGACTATGTCCGCTCTCCACTCGATTAGTGGTGCAATTACCGAAATGCAATAGCTTATCGGTCCAGGCTGAAACAAAATACTCTATGTAAGGCTCTATCCAAGTAGTCATCACATAATGTAACACGGCAGGATGTTTTTCGGAATATTTACTTAATAAGATGTTCAAACATGTGTTGTAATCATGTAATGTTGGCGAGTTAACCAAATTTTGCCATTCAATCAAAAAACTTTCACAGTCCTTTCCATTTTTGAACAACTTCTTGCAATGAGCTAATATGTTACGGCTAATATGCACTTGACATAATATAATTTTTGCACCCGGAAAGACATCCTTTATAGCATTCATTAATGCTATCTCCCTGTCAACAATCAACACACCAGGCATAGACTTTGAATTAAATATACCTTTAAAACATTCCAAGACCCATCTGTAGCTACCTTCAGCTTCACTTGATATAAATGCAAATGCGGAGAAAAATGTTAAATTTGTGGATGTGAGACCAACTATGGAAAGCAAAGGCAATCTGTAACGATTAGTTTTATAGGTACAGTCCATGATAAAAACGTCTGGAAACATATTGCTCAATTGAATTGAGGTTGGATGAGCGAAGAATAAGCTGTCCAAAGCATAACTAACACTGTCGACATGATTATAGCTTGTGTATCCCGCATCTCTAATAGATTTATACAGAAATTGGATAGGAGTATTACCATTCAACTCTTTCTTGTACAATTTCATTTTCTCATTATAAATGGTTCTCATAACCGAAGTATTTGAAGGATTTCGTTTCTTTAAAGTGGTGAGTATCTTTCTAGGCTTCACACCGGATGCATACATCTCTTCAACAGTCTTTCGTTCATTTTCATTCAATCGACAAGCATAGCTGTGAGCCTCTAGGTGAACAAAAGAATGGTTATGCAATCCACACTTAACTTCTATTTTCCACTCGTCGGCATATGCATTTTTTTGGCCCAATAAAGAGAACGGACATCCACATCTTTTTGAGCTAGTTTTCCTTAAATTTTTTTTCACTCTATTTGAATGAATACGCGGACAACCTCCTCTATCGCAACCCAAAAAAATTCTTGGCTTAGGCCTACCATCAAGCTTATCCGCTCTATGAACGACAATAACAAAACCCAATCCATTGGCGATTTTGCGAGACCAATCAGTCAACTCATCTTTTGAACGAAACATAGTGTCAGTCATGAAATGCATTCCAACGTCAACCTGATCGGCATTAGGTGAGCCACTCGTTAACAACAACGTGTGCTCTTGATTCATTTTGACCTAAACATAATCGGGAAAAAGTAATGCATTGGAATGATATACACATTAACATCTAACGGTGCACATGCTATAACCAAAAATAACGAAACACTCAAATACCTGTGTGACACCTTTTCCAGTTGAAATGGCTCTTTCAAGTCCTTGGGTAATAATGTCACTCCCTATGTACTACATAATAGATCACAAATATAAATACATTGGATCAATAAGAAGAAGTATGGAAAATCATTTATGACTGATTCAATGGGGCTGCTGCAACATGAAACTGGACATATTGGATCCAAAATGATTTCCAAAATCATTTATGTCATGCCTTGCTGGGAGTTAGTTCCTTGCTGAGAGTTAGTTCCTTGCTGTGGAGTTAGTTCCTTGCTGTGGACATAAATCAGTTCAGAAGGTGCACCTTCTGTGGACATAAATCAGTTCCTTGCTGGGAGTTAGTTCCTTGCTGGGAGTTAGTTCCTTGCTGTGGACATAAATGATTTTGGAACTGGACACATTGGATCCAAAAATGACATATGTCTAAAACATGAAACTGGACATATACCTTGATGTGGAGGAAGAAGAAGAAGCTCAATGGGGCTGCTGCAACATGAAACTAGATGGAGAAATTAGGAAAAAAAAATTCTGCAACCATACCTGGCTGCCAACTGCAAGATATTTGGAGTAGGAGTGCTCCAGGCCAGGAAACAAGAAATGCTGCAGAAGATAATGTGGCTGCCGAATGGAATATAATGCTGCAGAAGATCAAGGGCATTCAGTGGGGTGGAATTAAAAGGAAAAAAAAAAACAAAAATCCACAAAAAAGCATTCGGCGGTGCATTACTGAAGCAGGCGGGCGGCTGCTCTTCTAGATCGGTAATGGAGGCAGCCAAAACCTCCTGATGAGGGTAGAAATCAATATAAATGGAGATCCTTGCACGGCTAAAAAAAATGAAACCTTACCTCTCGTCGACTGCTCCGAATGCTCCAGGCGGGCGGCGGCTCTGAAACAGTACAATAAATGGAGGAGGAGGAAGCACACCGCCAGTAGTCTTCGATTTAGGGGAAATGCCGGTGTTTTCCGGCGGCGGGGAGCGGCGGCGAGCGTCGGCGAGCGTCGGCGAGCGGCGGAATCGGGAGGGTCGGCGGCTGCGAATGACCTAACTCGTGAAATCCCTACCTCGCGAACGCACGGGTTGGGCTATCCATAGAGGGATATAGTATATCTCTTTAGGTGAGATTATTTGAGTTTAGTGGTGTGTACATAGCCGTTATAGGTGTGCCCGTAACACCACTCTAATTTATCAATGTCGGCGTTATTCTCCCGGAGATCATCAGCGGTTCTAGCTCTCTTCCTCCTCCTCCTAATTCCTTTCCCAAACATCGGTCGCTCCCTCTTTCTTTCGCTCTCATCACTCCCTCTTTCGTATTAATCTGAGCCAATTATATATATGTCTCTTTCATTTTGCAGTGATCGCATTGGAACCTTGGTGTGAAGAAGTAGAGCTGCCCTTGTGGACCTGCAATACACGCCAGTGTCATAATTTGTGTTGGCAAATGATTATTCTGAGACGTTTAGTCAGTCTGATCAATTATGGATGTTTAAGGCCAGATAGGTGGGGCCCGCCACTACCCTATGTTTGCTACTGCAAATTTTGCATCCCCCCACCTTTCAAGTTTGTTAAAAATGCTCTTTGGGACTACCCTCGCAGCGATATAGGCCTCCCTTACAACAAGCCCCACAACTCGAAAGTAGGTCTGTAGATAAAACATTATTGTGCACGCGGCGGAGCACATGCAACAATATTGAAGTAAAACATAGCACATATATATACATATAGGATTTGGAATATATAAGTTCAAGCTTTTTTAAGTCTAAAAACGCTTGAGCTGGTTCTTTCATAATACATGTCGGAATTAGACAAATAATATATACATTTTGTAGCCAAGAATGAGATCTACAAATTTCATGCTGAACATTTTTCAAAATTTGCACGGTTTAGCCGGAATCTGGCCCGAAAGATTGCTGATTCGAATTTTGAAATTTATTATTATTATATTCATTTCGAGTCAGCAATCTTTCGGGCCAGATTCTGGCTAAACAGTGCAAATTTTGGAAAAATATTCAACATGAAAGTTGTAGATCTCGTTTTGAATACAAAATGCATATATTATTTGCCCAATTTCTATTTGTATTGTGGGAGAACTAACTCAAACTTTTTTAGATTTAAAAAAATTTAAGCTTATATATGTTATTCTCACATATATATATATATATATATATATATATATATATATATATATATATATATATATATATATATATATATATATATATACGAGTGACAGGCACGGGCCTCCGGCCCGATGGCCACGCGCCACAGTACCCGGCCGGCGACGGCGGGCTTCGCCCGCACCCGGGCTGTTTTTTATATATATACTATTATTTTACCTGATTTCCGTGCTTTTACTGTAGCAGTCTTGCGCCCAGACTTTTCAGGTCCCAAATAGAAGGTCAAGGAGGCTCCAAATCAAAAAGTGATCAACATGAAAGTTGTTCGGATCACCGAGATCTACAACTTTCATGTTGACCACTTTTCGTTTTGGAGCAATCTTGACCCTCATATTGGGCCCCGAAAAACCTGATTTCCGTGTCTTTACTGTAGCAGTCTCGTCTCGCAGAATTTTCGGGTCCCAAATCGAAGGTCAAGGAGGCTCCAAATCAAAAAGTGATCAACATGAAAGTTGTTCGTATCGCCGAGATCTACAACTTTCATGTTTACCACTTTTCGTTTTGGAGCCATCTTGACCCTCATATTGTGCCCCGAAAAATCTGATTCCCGTGCCTAAACAGACGGGTTTAGTCCCACACCGTCCATTCTTCGGATTTTTGGGGATATATATTCAATATTCAGCTTTAGATATTTGAAGTAATGTTGGCTGGCTGACTTGCGGGCGGGCTTGCTTGCAGGTTTTCGCGGGATGGGCTTGCTGGTTGTTTGCGGGCTCGCCGGTTGCAGGTCCGCTAGTTTTTTTGCTGTCCTATAGTAGGTTTAGGACTGTCCTAAAGTAGGTTTAAGAGACCTATAAAAAAGTCTGGATAGAGGGTTGGTTTGATCCAACGGTTCATGATCAAAAATCTGAAATCCGACGGCCACCTAATTACCCTCTAATTTCTAACTCATGTTATCTGCAGACCACAGTATTTCTATTATAGTAGTAAAGATATATATATATATATATATACGAGTGCCCGACACGGGGCTCCGCCCCTACTGCCAATCGCGACAGTACCCGGCCCGCCCATACGGCCCCGCGCGACAGCACCCGACCCGCAACTATGATCTCGCGCAACTGTACCCGGCCCGCTCTTACGGCCCCACGCGACTGTACCCGGGCCGCCACTTATGACCTCGCGCAACTGTACCGGCTATAGTATATTTATATATAATAATGAATTATATTATACCTATATTTATATAATTTTTTTTAAGAAAATACATAAAATATAACAATATAAGTATAAATTATTTTAATGTTTATCACAGTTGTCTCCTTGCCTCATTGGATTGACTTGTTTCTCCTATCATTGAGGTCTTGGGATCAAAACCGGATAGATGTCTTTAATTAAAATATAATTTTAACACCTAGCTGCTCGATTTTTTAAGAGTTATAGGGGCGAAATCGTAATTTCACATAGGTTTAGGACACCCTAGTAGTAGGTTTAGGAGACCTACTAAAATGTGGAGAGATGAAATGATTTTATTGTGCTCGATCAGACGGTTGTTGAATTATGAACTCATGATCTGACGGCTTGTGGAATTTTGAACTCATGATATTCGCAGACCACAGTATTTCTTTATATATGGTAGAGATATATATATATATATCTTCATGCATAAACATGCATGTTTTCCCGCCATATGTTAAGTTTGGACCAACATTAATTTGGGTATGTTTCTATCTTGCAATTAATGGGACTAGCTACTTTTTATTGTGTGATGTTACTTAATTTGTGTTGCACTTTGGAAGCATGCAGTGTTGTTAGTATATTTTATGTAATTTAGTTTATTTTCAGATGACTTTAATAAAAGGATAGCCCTCCTTTAGTTCATGTAATTCCCATAACAGTCTTGTTCAATTCCGTCTATCAACAATACAATTTTATTGTGGAGAGTAGTCAAGGAGTTGTGAGCAAGTCCCCAAGTATTAATCTCAATGGTTGATGTGCTCTTTGTTCAGCAGAGATATTTTTTTCGACAGCTAGCCCCCTTGTGTAGAGCGCAAGCTAGTGATCGAATGAGGGCAATTTGATTTAGACCTGTAATGATTGGGTTTGGTTCGGTTTTAGATTAAAATCACTATTCGAACCATCCGCATGTGATTCCAAAAATTTGGAACCGAACAGAACCACTTACATCGTTGGAACCGAGGTTCGGTTCGGTTTGAGTGATTTTAAAATATAAAAAATTCACATTTTGGATAAGAAGGCAACCAAACCATAACATGCGACATTTAATATTGGTAAGGGATAGAAAGTATTAACAAAACATGCAAATGCTTACAATAAAATTTTTTTTTGTTATAGGCTTATTGTGTAAAACAATGACTTCTATGTAAGTTGTAACAAGAGTGAATACATAATTATATTAATAATAGATTTTTAATTATATTAAAGCTAATACTGTTCGGTTCGACTAGGTTCGGGTTGGCTTTTCGACCCGTGAACCGAACCAAACCATACTGATTTTTTTAAAAAAATGGAACTGTTACCAAACTGTAGGCTACTAAAACCGAACCGAAACGTATGATTTGCCCGATTTTGTGGCTCGGTTGGTTCCGAAGCCCTAGTTTGATTGAGCTTGGTTATGTCTAAAGTAGTAAACACACTACAACAGGGAGATGGCTGATTAATCAGCAAATTAAGCCTGGTCAATAACATGTGTAGACCTGAGTGCTTAATTAGCCGCTATTCACAGTAGCCTAAATCCATTTGGAACTGGCCACTACAAATTATTATAGCTAGAGCTCGCTCACACACACTAGGGGCTAGTTTGGGGCTGCGGTCATACGGGGGCAGATTTTGCCGCACCTCTAGACCGCTATCGCGGAAATTGCGGCGTGGACAAAATCCACGGGTTTCCTGCGACGTGGCGGAGCGAAACCGCCCGACCGTAGCCCCGCCAAACAGGCGGTCCCGGCGGCAGGGTGGTTTCGTTTGCGCGACCAGCACGGATCCGCCCCACCAAACGAAGCCTAAAGCTAGCTTCTTGCCAAGCTCGCTCCTTTTAATTAATATGTTACCTCAATCTGCAACTAATTTTCAATCTTCCTCCAGCCAACTTATTCTTCTTCACGATGAACGCGCACAGTTCCCCTGCTGCTAATTATAAAACACAGCTTAATTGCTTGCAAGCTCGCCTCCTCTTCACCGCAATCGGAAAAAACTGAAAAGTGTTTTGCAAACAATTTATTGTAATCACAATTAATCCAAATTTGTTTTACAAAAGGCACGCAAACTTCGATCGCTATTTTTTCAATCATTCATTCATTTATCGTTAAGAGTCGGGCGACCAAAATTTATTACCTTCTTCCTGTTCTCAAATTATGCATGAGATTCCAACAATCCTCGTTAATCAAATCCTTATGTTAAATCATAGCACTCATTTCCATTTCAAAACCCGGGCCTGAGATAGGAGAAGCGGGGCCTATTATAAGCACGAGTGGACCATCTGGGTAGGCAGTGTGTGACTAATCTTGACATGCCTTTTTTTGGTTAATGCACGTACCCTCAGCGTGAACCTACCTCTGAAACCATTTTAAACCACCACACTCATTTTCTATTCCAAAACCCAGATTTGAGATAGGAGAGGCGGAGCCTATTATAAGCATGAGTGGACCATCAGGATAGGTAGTGCGAGACTAATCTTGACATGCCTTTTTTTGTCCATGTGGGTCCGTCCAACACCTTCGATCATTCTCATCTTTTTCCTCATTTCTTCAACTTCTGAATTGGAAGTTGAGATGGTTTAGTGAGAGTGACTAAAGCCTGGAGTAGTCGCTTGCGACATTCTTTCTCTTACCTACTCATTTGTGATCGGGAGTAACCATCCGCCCACAGTTTCCTCAAGCCAAGGGTGTCGAATCGTGGGACAATTTCTGCATCAACAATACCCATTTTCAACATTTCATACTCCTCCATGTTTTCTTTAATTTTTTTCTATCAACATCTGAGTTAGATCCAATAACAATGAGATCATTAACATCGAGACAAAATACTAAATAATCTTTTTATGGAAAAGTTTTAACATATAGTGATGCTTCACTTGGATTTTCTCAAACTTTGTCTGCTTCAAGTAGTTGTCTATGTTATGATTCCAGGCACTTGGTGCTTGTTTGAGACCACTTAGAGCTTTGTAAAGCTTGTAAATCTTGGATTTTTTCCCCTTCTTAACATATCATTGGGCTTGTATAGCCTAATTAAGGATTTGATTAAGAAATATGTGAGACAAATGAATCAACCCCGATTGCTCCTAAACTTCTTGGGGAGCTTGGATACACCTAAAATAGAAGTATTCTTGAGTTTGGCTAACTTTATAGTGGATTTGTGATAGCTATAGCAAATATCAGAGTTTCTACCCTTAGTCTCGACTATTGTCATATCGATTTAGGACAAGTGGTTGGATATCCAAAGTTACACCCATTAGGCTCACCAACAGAGTTCTGTACCCGCGCAAGAATTGTAGTGCTTAGTGAGAGCTTCACAGATTAGGGTTGCAGACCTCATTCAGATGCCAATAGCTTTAGTTAGGAGACTTGGAAGTCAAGGCAAGATTGACTTGGAGGTGTGAACCGGCCTATAGGTAAAACACTTGGATTATTGATCACCCGTGAATTAGGAGTTTGAGATTGTGATATCTAGGACTATAGTACCACCCATGAGAAGGTTGAGAATTTAAAGGACATCAAATCTTATGTTCCAAATAATTATTAGGAGAAGTGACATTTCATAGAATAACGAGAAGACTTAGGATAGTTGGTTTCCGGTTTAAGAGAGAGTGTGTCTCTTTATAAATAAGAGGCCATGTCTAGATAGTAGTGATAAATATGAGGTGTGCTGACATCCCTTGACCTAAACTCTAAATATCAAGGGATGAACTTAATTAGCGAACAATAACAAGGGTTGGGAGTTAGCAGAGGTCTACATCTGATCACCCAATAATAAAAGAATTACTAGATATTTAACTTGGAGGAATTCAAGGAATACTCAGGTGTTCCATTCTGACACTATGCCTAGTCTCAAGGAAACTGATTAGGTGATCATCAATTATGGGGGACCAGTCTTGGGAGAAGAATAACGTGAACTTACTACATTGATGTCACAAATATTTAATATAGAGTTTCTAATCGAAAGGGATTCATTTGGATCACTTAGATGACCTAGAACCCAGAGTTTGGTCGTTTCGATAATGGATATACGTCATGATAATTATGTTGATACCATAATTGACTTATAATGAATTTTAGGACTTGACTGAAAAAGCTAGCGAGCTTGATGAATTGATGATCATACCATTGATGAGATTGAGTTAGTTAGATGTGAATTCTTGTGGAATATTATAGTTAGCCCTGGCGACCTTTAGAATAATGACCCAAAGCATAGGAATTCTAAATTTCCTCCCATTATCCTATTCCACCTAGTTTCTCCACTATACCTAGGACTTAGAGTCCACTTAGAGTGCAGTGGTTTCCGCTAAAGTATAAGGGGTAGCAAAGAAGCTATGGTAGTGTGTTTGCGGGTGAGTCTAGGACTATAAGTGTGTCCACCGTCTGAGAGTCTGATGCTCACTTCACTCTCACGAGGTTGAGATGACATTCTTTTCTCGTAAATATGTATAACCTTTGAAAATTTGAATGTCGGTGTTCTTAGGATTATTGTGTGATATCCCTAAAGAGATTCTAATGCTCACCAAGCCCTTACAATGTTGAGATGTTGTTACTCCATCCTATAGTTAGTTAGTCACCGACAGAACAGGTGTTGTTAGGACTAGGGTTAGATACTCCAGTAAACAGTCTCATAGCTCACCTTGCCTGTGTGAGGTTGAAATGTGTTGATTCCTCCCTCCTTTGGTGCATTAGTGTCATGTGGAAAGGGAGTTGTTAGGACAAGGGTTGGAGACCTCTGTAGACAATCCAAGAGTTCAACTCGTCTTAGTTAGGTTGAGATGGTATTTTTTGCTCCTAGATAGAGCACATGCCTAGTTATGACAATTGAAGCGGGTCTCACAAGATCTCCCAGATCTAGCACACTAAAGGGGAGCAGATGTGAGACTTAGCATATGGTCCTTGGAGTCTGGTAGGCATGTCCTCGACTCTCCCCTATAATACTGGTGTGTGGCTTGACGAATCAGTTCTTGATTGAAGTTGTGAGCAACTGTTAGTCTCCTGCCCAGGTTCAAACTATAGGATTTAACCGTAGTAGAGGGGTCCATGAGGGTGTTGTGTCACCCTCCTGGAAGCAGTAATTTCCAACCGCTAGTTTCTTTTGTTTGGCCACGATGATAGTACCCAACAGCTAGTGCTGCCACAGAACAAAGGCTCATGTAATAAGCTATATCAATATAGTGGGTGTGTGGGTAACATCATTCATGGGAATAACATTGCATAATTATGGCATAACACACATCATAACATAAGATCCCTAATATATATAAAATGTATGGGTGGAGTAATATTAGGTTACTTTTATGTACTATTTTACTGTCTATTACCTATGTATATTGCACTCCTTTTACCCTTATACTACGAGAATCTTAGTATATAAGTTGTATATGCAACTTATATGTTTGATTATTATTTAATGTAATGCTTATCTTTTATTATGTACAATCATGGACCCATAACGTGTATGTTGTATGAGCAGTATTATATGTTAGGTTACTTCATTGCTTAGGTCTAGTTACCCTCATGTTATACACACACTTGCTTAGATAAAGTTACTCTTTTTTATACATACATACAAATATACATATATATATATATATATATAGGGCACTTTACCGGGACCTCCCCTCTAACTTTGCTAAATTACTGACAACACCCCTCTTATTTTCGAAATTACAAAAACTTCCCCTAAAGTTTTCATTTCATTACAAAAACCTCCCCTGAAGTTTTAATTTCATAACATCCATGCACAAAAACACCCCCTCGGTGAACAGTGTCCAGGGGGGTATTTTTCTTCATGGATGCAATGAAATGAAAAGACCAGGGAGGTTTTGGTAATGAAATGAAAATTTAAGGGGAGTTTTTTGTAATTTCAAAAATAAGAGGGGTGCTCTCACTAATTATACTAGTTTACAGGGGAGGTTTTGTTGAATTTGGTGAAGTGGAAGTGGGGGTGATCGGCAGTCCGGGCGACCTGGGCGGTCTGATCGCGCGGACTGGGCTCAGTCCGGCGGGTAGTTGGGTGGCGACCTGGATAGCTAGCTGCGGGCTGGCTTTGCGGACTGTGCGGACTGTTTGGGTCCGGCAGTGGGCCGAGTTCTGCAAGGAAGTATGCGCGGCTCGTGCGGTCTGGGCTTGGAGCTGGCGGTCTAGACATTGTATCCGTCGAGCTCGCGCCTTCTTGTCTTGCGCTTGTGGAGTTGGTTTCCATAGTATCCGCTGTGACCGGGCGGTGTGCCTGTGGTCATGGATATTGCGAGCTGGGTTGGTGTCCGCAGAGTCCGCTGTGACCGGGCGGTTTGCCTGTGGTCGTGGACTGGTGGTTGCGGACAGGTGCTGGTTCGTCTCTTCGGCAAACCGGCTTTGTACTCGGCTTGTGGCTCTTGCGTCTCGGCTAGTCCTGCGTTGCTTCGGCGGACTGGGCGGACTGCCATGTGCTGGTCGCTTCTTGCCTGAACCTGGCGGGTTGGTTGACCCTGAGCGGGCGGACTCGGCGAGATGACATTGCTAGTTGCGATATAGGGGCGGTGTCTCTATCTCATAGGGTGGTGACCTCACTCCTCACCCGGCCTATAAATAGGACCCCCCGGTGCCTCATTTGGCAGCAGAGTGAACAGTAAGTTGGGCTTGAGTGTAGGCTGCGGACTCGTTTTTGTATCCGCGCGGGCTGTTTGCTTAACCGGTTTCTGTGTGCAGGTGGCGCGGCTAGCAGTGTCAAACCAGAAGTTTGGTTCTGACCGCTGGAGTTAGCGGGCTGCATTGGCGGTTATCAGCATCAGTTTCTCAAGTTTCTTCTCTGTCCGCACGACCTCGCGGTCTTGGCGGATAGGCGGCTTGTTCCTCTGTTCAGCAGCAGTTAGGCGAATAACGGGTTGTCCGCGCGACCTCACGGTCTTCGCGGACTCCTTGTTGTTGTTCGGCTTCAGCAGTTTGGCTGGGTGTGAACTGGGCGAGCTCGGCGGTTTCGGCGGTCTCGACGGTTTCGGCGGTCTCAGTGTTCTATCCGCCCGGCTTGTTTTTTCTGCTTTTTCATACTGGCGAAATCATGTCTCGCCACGTATGCCTCGCCTTGTAAAGAAGTTGAATAAATTTTTGATCTGCTTGCTTCTGTCTGTGTGTTTGGGTATCTAAGTTGCTTCCTACTTTCCGCGGTTCAAGTTGTGATCTGGGTAGTGCCGAAGATATTAATTTGGTGTTTGGGCTACCTTGTTGATCAACTTGAGAAAGTTCAACATGGTATCAGAGGAAGGTTCAGTTGCTTGAGCGGTGATCAACAGGCTTGTTGTTGCTCTGTGTGCTTCTGAAGGATAACCAAATTAGCACCATGGACGGTGGTTTTGCAAGAGGTCTTGGTATTGAGCTTCTGATGCCGACTAACTTTAAGAAGTGGAAGTCGTGCATGAAGAGCTATCTTCTGGGTGAGGAGTTATGGGAGGTCGTCGGTGGAGACGATCAAGTAGAAATAACTGCTGAGTTTGGTACAGCCGAGCAGGTGAGAGTGTGGAGGAAGACAAATGCCAAGGCTGAGTTTGCTCTCAAGCGGGCGATGTCACCTGAACTCTTTGATCACATCTTAGGATGTGAGTCTGCTGCTGAGATTTGGACTTCCATTGATGGGTTGTTCAATAGGAAGAATGTAGCAAGGCTACAGTTCTTAGAGAATGAGTTGGCTAAGACAACTCAGGGAGATCTTTCTATCTCCAAATTCTTCTTGAAGATGAAGAGCTTGTGTGCTGAGCTCTCTGCTCTTGATCCTGATGAGCCGATCTCCGAGGCTAAGCTGAAGAGGCACATAATCCGCGGTTTGCGGAAGGAGTATGTGGCCTTTGTTACTTCTGTTTAAGGCTGGGCTACTCAGCCCTCTCTTCTGGAGCTGGAGAATCTGCTTGCCTCGCAGGAGAGCTTGGCAAGACAGATGGCGGGGGTGACGGTCTCTGAAGGAGCTAGTGATGCTCTCTTCACTGAGAAGAAGAAGAAGAGATGGGAAGGGAAGAAGAAGCAGACTTCAGCTGGAGATGAATCTTCATCCTATAAACAGCAGGAGGGGAGCCTTGCTCCTAAGAAGGATTGGAAGAAGAACCTGAAGTGCTTCAGGTGTCATCAACCAGGCCACTTCAAGCGAGACTGCAAGGTCAAGCTGCAGCCTGGGCATGCTGCAGGCAAGGAGGAAGCCTCCTCAAGCAAGGAGGAAGCTGACTGGGGTGGAGCGTTCATGACGGGCACTTGTGTCCGTGCTTTGTCCACCAGTGACATGAAGGACGACTGGATCGTCGACTCCGGGTGTGGTCATCACCTCACCGGAGATTTGTCAAAGTTCTCTTCGCTGCAGGCATACTCAGGTAACGAAGCTATCATTACTGCTGATAATACTATTCATGTAGTAGAGAAGGAGGGTATGGTAACGGTAGGCAGTGATAAGGGGCCACTCACGTTAAGGAGTGTCTATCATGTACCGGGTATGAAGAAAAACCTCTTCTCTGTGACCAATGCGGTTGATGCTGGTTATCAAGTTCTGTTTGGGCCAACAGAAGTGAAGTTCCTTCGCAACGTATCAGCGGTTAAGGCTGATATTGCTCATGTAGGACGGAGAGTTAAGGACTTGTTTGTCTTATCAACAAGCTCCTATGTTGATCGGATGAGGGCCAACGATAGCGCTGCTATGTGGCATGAGAGGCTGGGGCATGTCGGGATGAATAAGCTGAAGGCTATGTCAAGCAGGAGCCTGGTGAGAGGCTTGCCTAAGCTGTCATCTTTCGGTGAGGGTCATGTTTGTGCTGGATGTCAATATGGGAAGTCTCATCGTCTTCCATTTGATAAGTCACAAACAAGAAGCAAAGCATCATTGGAGGTTATCCATGGTGATCTGATGGGACCAACCGCGACTGCTAGCCTTGGTGGAAGCAGATATATGCTAGTCTTGATTGATGACTACTCAAGATACACTTGGGTGTATTTCTTGAAGGAGAAGTCTGAAGCCTTCCGATTGTTTGTGGAGTTCAAGGAGCTGGTGGAGGGAAGGCTTAACCTGAAGATCAAAAAGCTTAGAACTGATAACGGCGGAGAGTTTGTCTCTTCCGAGTTTTCTAACTTTTGCAGGAAGCATGGAATCCAGAGGGAGCTCACTTGTGCTCATACTCCACAACAAAATGGAGTAGCGGAGCGAAAGATCCGTCATCTGACAGAAACTTGCAAATGTTGGCTTCATGCCAAGAGTATCCCAAGGTCATTATGGGCGGAGGGAATGTCTTGTGCTGCCTATGTCATCAATCGGATGCCTCTGAGTCCGATCAACATGAAGTCTCCCTTCGAGATGCTACTGAAGGAGAAGCCTAGTGTGGAACACCTTCGGGTGTTTGGATCAACTTGCTATGTGCATATCCCTGATGCGCTAAGGACTAAGCTTGATGCAAAGGCAAGGAAGCTTGTCTTTGTTGGCTATGATGAGCGGAAGAAGGGATGGAGATGCATGGATCCAGTGACGAAGAAGTTCGTGGTGTCAAGAGACGTTGTCTTTGACGAACTGACGTCATATGGAGGAAGCTCGGTTGAGCTGCCAGAGAGCAAGGTTGATGAAGGTCAGGAGGTGGCTGAGGTAGCTGATCAAGTGGAGCTGGCTGTGTCACCAGCAGCTCCAGTTGCTTCAAGTTCTGGAGGAGAAGCTTCTGGGTCAGGAAGCAGGGGGAGCATTGCTCCAAGCTTGCCAGAGAGCAGAGGTGAATCAGAAGAAGCAGCGGAGGTGATTAGCAAGGAGCAGTCTCTTCGGAGGACAAAGAGGGTTATCAAGCCTCCAGCTCGTTACTGCGAAGGAAACACTGTGAGCTATGTCTCATGTTTCTTTGTAGGTCCTCTGGATGAGCGAGAGCCTGCTAGCTTCAATGAGGCCACTGGTGTCAAGGAGTGGGAAGATGCCATGAGAGAGGAGATGGAGGCTCTCAAGAAGAATGAAACTTGGGATCTTGTGCCCAAAGTTGATGGCATTACTCCGGTGACATGCAAGTGGGTGTTTAAATTGAAGAAGAAGGCAGATGGGAGCATTGAGAGATTCAAGGCTCGCCTGGTGGCTCGAGGGTTCTCTCAACAGTATGGAGAAGACTATGAGGAGACATTCAGCCCTGTTGCAAAGATGACTTCAGTTCGGATGGTGATTGCATTGGCTGCATGCCAAGGATGGAGGATGTGGCAGCTTGATGTAATGAATGCTTTTCTTTACGGAGAGATTGACAAAGACATCTTTATGGATCAGCCACTTGGTTTCATTTCTGAAGTTCATCCTGATTACGTCTGCAAGCTCAGGAAGGCTCTCTACGGGTTGAAGCAAGCTCCGAGAGCTTGGTATGGGAAGATAGCAGAATATCTGCAATTCTGTGGATACCTTGCTTCAAACTCGGATTCTAGTTTGTTTATCAAGAAAAAGGGGGAGCTTTCTGTCTTGGTCCTGCTGTATGTTGATGATATGATCATCACAGGGAATTCTGAGGAGGAGGTTGCTAGGCTCAGAGCTGAGCTAGCCATTCGCTTCGAGATGAAAGACCTAGGAGAGCTTCATCACTTTCTTGGTCTCGAAGTAGAGAGGAAGGAGAGCGGGATCCTTATCTGCCAGAAGGGATATGCTGAGCGCATCGTGAACCGGTTTGGCTTGATTGAAGGAAAGTCTTGCTCTACTCCTATGGATCAAGGGCTGAAACTTCGACGAGATGAAGGAAGGGTTCTTCCTGATCCTTTGGTGTTCAGGGCCCTTATTGGAAGCTTGATCTACCTAACGATTACTAGACCTGATATAGCTTATGCTGTTGGTCGAGTAAGTCGGTTCATGGCAGAGCCAAGGAAGTCTCATCTTGTAGCGGCAAAGAACATTCTGAAGTATGTCAAGGCAACTTCTGACATGGGACTTCTTTACAGAAGGGATGCGAGTTTCTCTCTGCTAGGTTACACGGATGCTGACTATGGTGGTGATTCGGATGACCGAAGGTCAACTTCTGGTTATGTGTTCACTTGTGGATCAGCGGGCATTTTGTGGTGTAGCAAGAAGCAGGACTCGGTATCTGTCTCTACTACGGAAGCTGAGTACAAGGCGTCTGCCTTGGCAGCTCGGGAAGCCATTTGGCTAAGGCGGCTAGTAGATGATGTCCATGAGGAAGTGCAAGGTCCTACTTTGCTCCGAGGGGATAATGAGAGTGCTCTCAAGCTGGTGAACAATCCAGTTTGTCATGCCAGGACTAAGCATATTGAGATCGATCACCACTTCATAAGGGAGAAGGTGTTGGAAGGATCTCTTGTGGTTGGTCATGTTCGGAGTGAAGATAACCTTGCTGACATCTTCACTAAGTCGCTGTCGAAGGGGCCTTTCCAGCGGCTTCGAGGTCTGCTTGGGTTGATCACCACTTCTCACTTCAAGGGGGAGTGTTGAATTTGGTGAAGTGGAAGTGGGGGTGATCGGCAGTCCGGGCGACCTGGGCGGTCTGACCGCGCGGACTGGGCTCAGTCCGGCGGGTAGTTGGGTGGCGACCTGGGTAGCTAGCTGCGGGCTGGCTTTGCGGACTGTGCGGACTGTTTGGGTCCGGCAGTGGGCCGAGTTCTGCAAGGAAGTATGCGCGGCTCGTGCGGTCTGGGCTTGGAGCTGGCGGTCTAGACATTGTATCCGTCGAGCTCGCGCCTTCTTATCTTGCGCTTGTGGAGTTGGTTTCCATAGTATCCGCTGTGACCGGGCGGTGTGCCTATGGTCATGGATATTGCGAGCTGGGTTGGTGTCCGCAGAGTCCGCTGTGACCGGGCGGTTTGCCTGTGGTCGTGGACTGGTGGTTGCGGACAGGTGCTGGTTCGTCTCTTCGGCAAACCGGCTTTGTACTCGGCTTGTGGCTCTTGCGTCTCGGCTAGTCCTGCGTTGCTTCGGCGGACTGGGCGGACTGCCATGTGCTGGTCGCTTCTTGCCTGAACCTGGCGGGTTGGTTGACCCTGAGCGGGTGGACTCGGCGAGATGACATTGCTAGTTGCGACATAGGGGCGGTGTCTCTATCTCATAGGGTGGTGACCTCACTCCTCACCCGGCCTATAAATAGGACCCCCCCGGTGCCTCATTTGGCAGCAGAGTGAACAGTAAGTTGGGCTTGAGTGTAGGCTGCGGACTCGTTTTTGTATCCGCGCGGGCTGTTTGCTTAACCGGTTTCTGTGTGCAGGTGGCGCGGCTAGCAGTGTCAAACCAGGAGTTTGGTTCTGACCGCTGGAGTTAGCGGGCTGCATTGGCGGTTATCAGCATCAGTTTCTCAAGTTTCTTCTCTGTCCGCACGACCTCGCGGTCTTGGCGGATAGGCGGCTTGTTCCTCTGTTCAGCAGCAGTTAGGCGAATAACGGGTTGTCCGCGCGACCTCGCGGTCTTCGCGGACTCCTTGTTGTTGTTCGGCTTCAGCAGTTTGGCTGGGTGTGAATTGGGCGAGCTCGGCGGTTTCGGCGGTCTCGACGGTTTCGGCGGTCTCAGTGTTCTATCCGCCCGGCTTGTTTTTTCTGCTTTTTCATACTGGCGAAATCATGTCTCGCCACGTATGCCTCGCCTTGTAAAAAAGTTGAATAAATTTTTGATCTGCTTGCTTCTGTCTGTGTGTTTGGGTATCTAAGTTGCTTCCTACTTTCCGCAGTTCAAGTTGTGATCTGGGTAGTGCCGAAGATATTAATTTGGTGTTTGGGCTACCTTGTTGATCAACTTGAGAAAGTTCAACAGGTTTGGGTAATTATTTCTATATATATATCTTATACATATGTTTATTATACATACACTTCCTTGTCACCTGCTTTTATATTTACTGCTCATGTATAAATTGAGCTTCCCACTTTGATCTCCCATCCAGTGCCTTAGGTGCATTGGGGGAAGGGGAGGGAACTATATTTAGTGGTTGTACTAACCCTTGTTGTCAAATTTATTTTAGGTATGAGATACACAGTTAGCAATAGAACTTCCTATAGGTCGATAGCGTCATGAAGATGATGACCTCAAGTTGCACTAGTTGCGTCCATATGAGTGGAGTGTACCTTATATGGCATGATTAGTGTTGAAGCCGGGAAAATCCCTACTCTAAAATTCAGATCAAGGCAACCTAAGGTTACTAGTCAAGCGGTCGGGCTCGACGGCTTAGCGGCTAGAACGCAGAAACATGGATAACAAAAAGTACCTTAGGGGCTGCGACAGGGAGGTCCCGCCACGTATTCGGATGCTTTGAAGAAGCTTTTTCTCCACAACCAAAGATGACCGAGCAAGGTATAATGTAGACTCAAGATGGCGACGAAGAGAGATAATCGCTTGCTCGGAACTTGTTTCTTTGAAGAAAGGATCCAAAGGTTCAGCTCGATGTCTAGGAAATGAGGTGGTCGAGATCTTTTGCGAGATTCTGAAGTCCAGATCCTTGTACCTCTTGGGTCATATTTATAGGCAAATCCAAGAGGAAGGGGAGTCTTATTTATAGCCCCACCCCTGGCGGCTTGACGACTTCTGAGGGAGCTTGATCGGCTGCATGCGAGCAATTACCCTAGTCGCCTCCTAGTGAGTATGCGAGGGGAGCTCCTCATACTCGCACAGGTCTACGATTGACTTGAGTATTGACTATGACTCCTGCTGGGTGTTTGACTTTGACTCCTTCCTGACCTGGCTCTAGGGGATCTACTCTCGATGAATATGAGTTGTAAAATTAGCCCATGCTTACATTTTGTACGTGGACTCTAATATTATATTTATACTTAGTAATTATGTTGTCTGTTCGTCGGAGCCATCATCCCCCTTGATACACCCTCTCCACTGCCCCTGTGATCCCCGACCACAAAATCACTCTCTCCACCACCTCCCTCGCCCTCCCTTGCTTCAAAAATCTCTCCTCGAGCGAGTGAATCCATAGTGGTAGAGTACTGCTCCATCTCGTCCATAAACCCCCAACAAAATCCCCCACCATTGTCATCTTCTTCCGTCGAGCAAAGGAGGAGGAAAGGATAGGGAGATTCACGGGAGAGAGTGATAGCACGTGTTTAGCAAGAAAGAGAAAGATTCGCCCAAACCGATGGAAAATGGTGGGTTTTCACCCTAGGGTAAATTCTTAACAGATCCAAACCGATAGGGTTTAGAGGAAAACCAATTCCTTCCAATAAATTATCAAACGAACACTTGTGAATGAAATTGGGGAACCCCAAACAAATTCCTTCATACAAAACCCGCAAAACGAATGCAACCTGAGAGTTTTCATTCTCAATATCACTCTTACAGGACTCTGTAGAACCAAGGCAAAGTTCATAAAACTTACCCGTAATAACTAATACTAACATCATCAATTTATTGGAATTCCGGGATGCGCATAGCCAGAATTCCTCCCATCCCCCATTAACTTAGCAAGAATCAGAGGGCCCAAGTGGGGTTGACCAAAATCAACCCAACTAATCCTGAACCGTTGTGCGTGCAATGCATATGACAAATCAACGCGTCGGGCGGCCGGCGCACGACCGGCCACTGCACGCCCCGCGAGGCCAAGTGAGCAGCAAGCCAACCCCGAACGGCCGACTGACAGCATGGGGCACCTCGGCCGCACGACCGCAAGGCCAAGCGGTCGGCCTCCGCGCCCTCTAGCCAGCCGCAAGGTCACGCGACCAGAGGCAACCCGCTCAGCTGCCGCTATAGGGTTTTAAACATGATGCTGACAAGTTCTTGTGAATTCATGATGTTTTAATGCGTTGTTGTGGATTTCTTATCAATTTTCATTAAGTGGATTTGAAACATATGTGCACAGGTTAAATAAATTTGATTACTGCATTGTCGCATGTGAACTGGTTGAATTGGATTCGCAAACTATTTTAATTTTTTTTGAATAAAAAACCACATCCACAACGTGCTTAGTGCGCTATTAATACAAGCATCCGCGGCGCACATGACACGCTACAGATATAAGAATTGGCAGCCTGCTATGTGCGCTGCAAAAACTTATTTCAATTTATTTAAAAATACTTTCCGCAGGAGTCGTTGTTAGTATCTCTTACTGTAACACGTTGGGTCTGCCGTTAATATGGGAATCAATAGTGCTCAACGCACGCTATCGATACGGTGGTTTTATTGATAGCGTTGAACTTGTCGGCACGCGTATGTGCGTCGTTACTCACTATCCACAGCGCATATAGCAAGCAGCGAAAACCCATTTTTCCTATAGTGGGGATTCCGTCCCTGAGAAAGGAGGATTGAAGCTCTGAAAATGCTTAACTGTTGGTCCGTCACGCATTTCGCAACTACCGGCTCATCAGACATTCGTCTCGCAGCAACCAACTCATTTAGTGGGGATTCCATCCCCGCTCAAAAAAGGCTTCAACTGTTGGTCCGTCGCGCATTTCGCAGCTACTGACTCATCAGACATTCGTCTTGCAGCAACCGGCTCAACAACAATAACCGGCTCCATGAAAGAAATCTAGCCGGATGAAAAAGACCGCAATTAACTGACCTCCGTGGATCTGAAATCGGCTTGCAATTCTTAGTTTCCGAGCTCCAACAATGACAGTTTTAGCTCTCCTTCTTTCTCTCACAAAACAATACTATCAAATCTCTCGAAGTCAAAATAATGGAAAGAAAGTTGCGGTCAGCTCTTTAGTATTAAATGGCGTTGCAACCTATTCTGGAATGTCTGATCGAGTTTCATAAGGGTCCGTTCGTTTCAAAGACATTAATATTGAAGTATTGGCTTTTAATCCAATATCAATACACATGGGAAATGACATTGTGTTTAAATCCAATTCTTTTGTTCGGCTGCAAGATGGTTTTCTGTCTGACATTAATCACTTTTTATTGTTCGTTTGCAGAAAGATTTTTAATTATAGGAATTAGCATTGGTCAATGCTCTCAATTAAAAATAACAAACGCGGATTTTTCGCCCAAATCAATCTTATCGCCCGGACACGATTTTTTTTGTCATGACGCGATGTTATTGCCCAGACTTAATTTTTTCGGCCCACACGAAAATTTTCGTCCGAACGTGACTTTTTCGTACGGAAGCAATTTTTTTGACCGCCGCGATTTTTTTCCCCGGACGCAATTTTTTTGCACGAACGCGATTTTTTTCGCTCATAGGTGTTTTTTCAATTTTTTTTGCCCGGAAGCGATTTTTTCGCCCAAGCGAGATTTTTTCGCCCGGGCGCGATTTCTTCGCCCGTGCGCGGTTTTTTCGCCCGGGCACGATTTTAAAGCCCGGGTGCGTTTTTTTCGCCTCGACGCGATTTTTTTCCCGTGGACGTATATTTCGCCCGGAAGGTGATTTTTTCGCCCGGGCTCGATTTTTTCGCCCAGGCGCGATTTTTCCGCCTGGGATCGATTTTTCCGCCCGGGCGCGATTTTTTCGCCCGAACTCAATTTTTTCGCCCGGATGCGAGTTTTTCGACCGAAGCGATTTTTTCGCCCGGGCGCGACTTTTTTCGTGACGAGATTTTTTCGCCTCGTCGCGAAATTTTCTCGCTTTGGGGCGAAAAAATCGCGTCCAGGCGAAAAAGTAACATCAGGGCAAAAAAGTCGCGTCCGGCCGAAAATTTCGCGCCCGGCCGAAAAAACACGTCCGCCGCGAAAAATCGCGTCTTCGCGCCGGACAGAAAAATCGCGCTCGGGCTCGCGCACGGGCGAAGAAATCACGTTCTCGGGCGAAAAAATTGCTTGCGGGCGAAAAAAATGCCCACGGGCGAAAAAAACACATCGGGGAGAAAAAAATTGCGCCCATGCAAAAAAATCTCGCATGGGCGAAAAAATACGTCCGAGCGAAAAAATCGCTTCCGGGGGAAAAAAATCGCGTACGGGCGAAGAAAACGCTCTCGAGCGAAAAAATCGCGCCCCGCAGAAAAAATCGCGTCCGGGCGAAAAAAACGCGTCCGGGAGAAAATAACGTGTCCGGGCAAAAAAATCGCGTCCGACCGAAAAAATTGCATCCTGACGAAAAAATACCATCCTGGCCAGAAAATCGCGTCCGTGCAAAAAAGTTGCGTTCGGGCGAAACAATCTTGTATGGTCCAAAAAAATCGCATTCATGCAGAAAAAATTACTCTTCTTTTCAAAAGTCGATGTTGGCAATCTCAATATCTGCACCTAGAGATAGACATTGAACCAATGAGTTTTTTGTTTTGTGTGAATATCTACGACTTTCCACCAGAAAGTCAATTCCACTCTACAAATGTTTATACGAACAGCGGAAATGACTTTCATTTTCTTAAAGCCAATACTTTAATATCAATGTCGTTGAAACGAACGGACCCTAAAGGATTTAGCGATCTGGATTGAGAATTTACGAATCTGTTTCCGCAAGCTACCGCGCGGCGGATAGCTACCACGTCGCGGTAGCTACCACGACGGTGGCGATCTTATCTCAAGCTGTTAGTGGTATCCACTACCGCATCACGTTAGCGTATTGACTTTGTTGATATTTTTCAAGATGATCAGGAGATAGCTCTGATACCAAGTAAAACTTTCAGAGCTATCAAGATGACAACTTGATCAAGCGGAAAGCGGGAACCAGATGCAGGAACACTCCAATCATAAACCGAGCTCAATAAACCAGATGCAAGGAAAGTAACAAACAAGCTATGTATAATTAACAATCTTCTTTACAGCAAGAGGTATACATGGCGAGACATGATTTCGCCAAGTAAAACAAGGAAGCAAAAAACAACAAAAAATAAGAAGCCGGGCGGACAGAAGCCGAGAGCGTCGAGACCGTCGTCCTTGCCAAACTGAACATCGCAAAGTCCGCCGAGACCGCGAGGTCGCACAGACTACCTGTTATTCAAGCTGAAGAAGAGCTGTTCGCAAACCGCAAGCTGCCTAACCGCTGAGGTCGCCTAGCCGCCAGTTAGACAGCGAATAGTGCTGCCGAACAGAGGAACAAACTGCCCACTGGCGGACAGCTTATTGAACTTGAAAAGTGCTGAAGAAGAGAAGACCGCTGATCGCAATCCGCGACCTGCAGCTTAACCACTGGTTGAAAACCGCGAGCTCTACTGATCTCTGACAGCAGTCAGAACCAAACACCTGGTTTCTCAGTGCTAGCCGCACAACCTGCAAAAGCAACCAGTTAGACTTCTCAACTCGCGCAAACAAAAAAACTGAAGCCGCAACACTAACTCCCGCTCACTTACTGTTCACTTTTCTTAATTATGATGTCACAATGGGGTCCTATTTATAGGTGTGGAGAGGAGTGTGGTCACCGCCCTAGTAGATAGAGACGCCACCCCAGCCTCGCAACTAGCACATAACAGTCTGCCCAGTCCGCATGGACAAGGCTGGACACCAGCCTATCCACCTGCTATCAAAAGAGGTCGGACAGGAAGCCAGTTTCGTATGCCAGCGGACACCGCACTAGCCCGTAATAAACAATGTCTACGACCAAAGGCGCAAGCCGCCCGGTCAACCAACGGACATTGCGGACTCTGCAATCAAACTGAACTTATCACAAAATGTGACCAAGTACCAAACCGGATAACCTCTAGCGCGAGCTCTGCGGACAAGAACAACTGACCACCCAGTCCGCCAGCTCCAATATAGCTCGCCTAACCGCGAACTCTGTGGTTACCTCCTAACTGCACCACCAGAGGAGATCAAGGGCCGAAAGCCGATCTCCCGATCTCCAACCCAGTCCGCACCTTGCCGGATTTCGCGGATAAAGAAGATATTCGCCCGGTTACCTTTCTGGGAACAGACTGCTAAACATAAGACGACCTACCAGGCCGCCACCTTTGTTTGCACAGGCCGCGGATAAACCATCTATCTGCACGACTACCTCCAAGGACACACCACCAGGACGCAACATTAGTCCGCAAGACTGTCTGCCCAGACCGTGCGGTCTGTCTGATCAACCCTTACTTTCACTTCACAATTTCAACACTCCTCCTTGAAGTGAGAAGTGGTGACCAAACCCAACAGTTCTCGCAACCGAGTAAATGGCCCCTTCAGCAGTGGTTTTGTGAAGATATCTGTGATGTTGTCCTCACTCTGCACATGCTCAACCATAAAAGATCCCTCCAACACCTTCTCTCGAATGAAGTGGTGTTAAATCTATATATGCTTGATCCACGCATGACAAACTGGATTATTAACCAGTTTCAGGGCACTCTCTTTGTCACCACGAAACAGAGTTGGACCACACACTTCTTTATAGACGTCCTCTACTAGTATCCTAAGACAGATGGCTTCCTGAGCTGCCAAGGTCGAAGCCTTGTACTTTGCTTCCGTAGTAGAGACGGACACCGAGTCTTATTTTTTGCTACATCGAGAGATACTGGCTGATCCACATGTGAAGGCATAATCGGATGTTGACTTTCGGTCGTCTGAATCTCCCCCATAATCAGCATCCGAGTATCCTTGAAGGGTAAAACCCGTGTCTCTCCCATAAAGGAGACCCATATCAGAAGTGTACTTCACATACTTCAAAATGTTCCTTTCCGCCATCAAATGAGGCTTCCTGGGTTCCGCCATATACCGACTTACTCGACCAACCACATAAGCAATTTCTGGTCTTGTAATCGTCAAGTAGATAAGGCTCCCAACCAGAGCCCGGAATACAAGAGGATCTGGAAGAATCCTCCCCTCATCTCTCCGAAGTTTGATGACATAGTCAAAAGAAGTAGAGATACTCTTCCCCTTTCGCATGCCGAATCGCTAAATGATCCGTTTCGCATAGCCCTTTTGGGAAATGAGTATGTCATTCTCCTCCCTCTCCACTTCGAGTCCAAGGAAGTGGTGGAGCTCACCCAGGTCCTTCATCTCGAATCTTATAGCTAGCTCTGCCCTGAGCCCAGCTACCTCCTCCTTGGAGTTACCTGTAATGATCATATCATCCACGGACAACAACACCAAGACCAGAAGCTCCCCTTCTTCTTGATGAACAAGCTCGAGTTTGAATTAGAAGCAAGGTAACCGCAAAACTAGAGGTATTCTACAATCTTCCCATACCAAGCTCGAAGAGCCTGCTTCAAACCATAGAGGGCTTTCCAGAGATTGCAAATGTAGTCCGGATGTTCTTCAGATATGTATCCCAGTGGATGATTTATGAAGATTTCTTTATCAATTTTCCCATAAAGAAAGGCATTTTTACGTCTAGCTGCCACATCTTTCAACTCTGGCAAGCCGTCAAGGCCATCACCACCCGAACTGAAGTCATCTTTGCCACGGGACTAAACATTTCTTCATAGTCTTCGTCGTCCTGTTGTGAAAAACCTCGAGCTACAAGGCGAGCCTTGTACCGCTCGATGCTTCCATCAACCTACTTCTTTAGCTTATATACTCACTTGCAAGTCACAGGAGTAACGTCATCAACCTTGAGCACAAAGTCCCAGGTCTCATTTCTTCTTGAGGGCAACCATCTCCTCATCCTTGGCATTTTCCCACTCCTTGACTCCAGTGGCTTCATTAAAGCTAGAAGGCTCTCGTTCGTCTAGAGGGTCTGCGAAGAAATAGGAGACAAAGCTCACTGTGTTTCCTTCGCTATAACGAGCTGGTGGCTTGATGGTCCTCTTCGATCTTCGAAGAATTTGACCCTTGCTGACCACCTCTGCTGCTTCTTCAAAATTTGCTTCAATGCCTGGCAAACTTAGAGCATTGCTCCCCCTGCTTCCTGAACCAGAAGCCTCTTCCCCAGAGCTTGAAACACCTGGAGCTCTTAGTGACACAAGTAGCTCCACTTGAAGATCTTCAGCAGGCTCCTTCTATCCTTCATCCATCCCGCTCTCTGGTAGCTCCACAGATGAGCCTCCTCTATATGATGTTAGCTCATCGAAGACCACGTCCCTAGAGACAACGAACTTCCTCATTACTAGATCCATACACTTCCATCCCTTCTTCTGCTCGTCATAGCCCACAAAGACAAGCTTCATTGCCTTTGCATCCAGCTTAGTTCTTAGAGCATCCGGGACGTGTACGTAGCAGGTAGAACCAAACACCCGAAGGTGTTCCACGCTAGGCTTCTCCTTAAACATCATCTCAATAGGAGACTTCATGTTGATCGGACTCAGAGACATCCGATTGATGACATAAGATATGCACGACATTCTCTCTGCCCAGAAAGACCTAGGAATGCCTTTCGTATGAAGCCAACACTTGCAGGTTTCCGTCAGATGACGGATCTTCCGCTCTGCTACTCCATTTTGTTGTGGAGTATGAGCACAAGTGAGGTCTCTTTGGATCTCGTGCTTCCTACAAAAGTTAGAGAACTCAAAAGAGATAAACTCACCACCGTTGTCTGTCCTCAACTTCTTGATCTTTAGGCCAAGCCGTCCTTCCACCAGCTCCTTGAAATTCACAAACAATTGGAAAACATTTGACTTCTCTTTCATGAAATACACCCAAGTGTATCTTGAATAGTCATCAATCAGCACCAGCATGTATCTGCTGCCTCCAAGACTAGTGGTGACAGTTGGCTCCATCAGATCACCATGGATACACTCCAATGGTGCTTTACACCTTGTTTGTGACTTGTTAAACGGAAGGCGATGAACCTTTCCATACTGAGACCCCGCATAAATGTGGTCATCACCAACGGCTGACAACTTAGGCAAGCCTTTCACAAGACTTTTATCTACCATATCTTTCAACTTATCCATCCCGACGTGTCCTAGTCTTTCATGTCATATAATAACATTATCGTTGGCCCTCATCCGATTAACATAAGAACTTGTTGATAAAACAAATAAGTATCTAACTCTTCTCCCTACATGAGCAGCATCAACCTTTACCGTTGATACGTTGCGGAGAAATTTAACTTTTGTTGGACTGAACAGAAAATGATAGCTTTCGTCAACCGCATTGGTCACAGAGAAGAGGTTTTTCTTCATGCTAGGTATGTAATAGACACTCCTTAATGTGAGTGGACCCTGAGCACTACCCAAAGACACTACACCCTCCTTCTCTACAATATGAACAGTATTATCATCGGTTATGATAGCTTCATTACCTGAGAATGTTTGCAGCGATGAGAACTTTGACTCATCTCCAGTGAGGTGATGACCACACCCTGAGTCAACTATCCAGTCATCTTGGTAGTCGACGGTGAAAAGAGCATGGATACACGTGCCTGTCAGAAAAGTTCCTCCCCACCTGGCTTCCTCAGCACTGGAATCAGCTCCCTCCTTATCTACAATATGCCCAGGCTGCAGCTTGACCGTGCAGTCTCATTTGAAGTGACCAGGCTGATTGTACCTGTAGCACTTTAACCAGGCGCAGGAACACTCCTTAACGTGAAGTGACCAGGCTGATTGCTCCCTACTTATTAATTTTTGTTTTGTTTATTTGCATTAATTTTTTTGGTGATTGTTATTAGCACCACAGTTTTGGTTAGTCGCACCGTACTTTCTCCTAATTTTTCATGACTTTTGAAAACACGCTTTCTACATGCATTTTTAGGAAAAATGACTTTCGTGTTGAATACTTTTCCTAAAAATGCATGTATAAAATGTATTTTCAAACAAAACGTATTTTCAGAGGGCACGAAAAATTAGGAGAAAGTGCGGTGCGACTAGCCAAAACGTCGGTGCTAATAATAATCACATTTTTTATTGCAAGTCATGTCACAAAGTAAAATTTTCAAAGTGATAGAAACATTGCACGGTTCCGTTCAAAGTCGAGTTTGGAATTTAAAATTTAATATGACCTTTTGAATTATAAGTATGTGCACGCACACGATCATCTTCGCACGGGCCGCCGCCTATGCTCGACACTCTCCGTTGAGAATGGGGCCACCCGTCCGTGGGTTGTCTTGAGTGTGCATGGGCTTCGTCCTTGCACACCCATGGTGGAATTGTTCCGCCCGTATGTGAGTGATTCGGACGGTCTGGCGGGCTTCATCTACTTCCAAATGTGATTCTGCGGCATCAAAGCGGGCTTTGCCCGCACCAAGCAATATCATTCATTTATTTGATAAAAGAAATATAGCTGTGCAAAACTGCAAATATGAATAAATTTATAATATATATATAACACACACACTTTAACATTTTGATCCAAAAAATAAATAATTAAATTAAATTTCTAATATGGAGAATTGTTTGTAAGTAATATATTTATATAAATTTATGACTAACTTTTATTATCAAATTCGGTAATCCCACACCATATTCATGTCCATATCATAGTAGGTATATGAGCTCTAGTAAAATTAACATGTGGATTTACCGTTGCACCACGTGAATAATCGGACGGCTAGATTTAATTTTAGCAAGATCAGAATGGTTACACCCAAACAAAGACTTAGACTTCGTTTGGGGAGACTTATTTTCACCGGTCAAGCGGTCATGGCCGCATGAACCGGACCTTAATTAAGTCTCGATTCATGCAGTCATGACCGCTTGACCGGTGAAAATAAGTCCCCCCAAACGGAGCCTTAATCTTAATTTTTGCTGGTTTGCATTAAATTTTTTTATTTAATGTCTTATCTTGTCGTGAAATTTTCAAAGTGATAGAAATGATGATATTACAAAAATGTACTTATTTTATAATATTTTAGGATATTTTTTCATGGTATTTTCATTTATTGGTTTGTGCATATGTTGTTTATTTATTTCATATTTTTTTTTATTATACTTTATATAAAATGATGTTTTTAGCGATAGTTATTATTTGTGTAATTACAGTTCTAAAAAAGAATAGAGATTTCAAACGAAAAAGAACGAAAGAAAAAGAGACAAACTTTGAAAGATTGCACGGCCACGATAGAATGGGCTCAATGGATCAACACCGCCTTAAGTGTTGATTGGAGTCAACTCCAAGGGGCTGAAATATTCATGGACGTTGAATTTTCATTTCAGCGCCCAAGGGTGTTGACTAAGTCAACACCGAAGTCAACACCCTTGGGACTAAGTCAACACTCTTGGGCGCTGAAATGAATTATTAATTCCAGCTGTTCAGGTTGAATTCATTTCAGCAATGGACGCTGCAGTTCAACTGATGATGGGAGTAGTTTCGGGATGGATGACCTCTTGGAAAGTTCTCGTATGAGCGCTTAACTGGAGCACTTCACATCGAAATGAGGTCGGCGGATCGAGGCCGGGCAAGTGCAACGCCTCGCCGACCTCAGCAACCCGCAACAAACCGATTAAGGGAGGTCAATCCGGTTTGGGAGATTGACCGCACGCGGTTGTGTGGAGACGGGTTGGGGCTGGTGGACTGCAGTCCGGCTAGGGGCGACCCGGGATACTCACATGTGTGGGCCGACTCCCTTTCAACAAAAAACTCATTTACTTCTCAACCCTAATTAAGCTGCAACTGAATTGGTGTTGAGAAGCGAAAGAACTTTATAGTTAAGTGTGCTCGAGCGAGAGTAGTCCTGGGATGGGTGACCTCATGGGAAGTCCTCGTAGGGGCGCTTAACTGGATCACTTCTCATCGAAAGGAGGTCGGGGGATCGTGGCCGGGCAAGCGCAACGGCTCGTCGACCTTAACAACCCGCCACAAATCAGTTAAGGGAGGTCATCCCGGTTTGGGAGATTGACCGCACGTTGTTGTGTGGAGAGCAGGTTAGGGCTGGTGGACTGCAGTCCGGCTGGGGGCGACCCGGGATACTCACATGAGTGGGTCGGCCCCCTTTGAACAAAAAATCCTTTCACTTCTCAACGCCAATTAAGCTGCAACTGAATTGGTGTTGAGAAGTGAAAGAACTTTATAGTTAAGCGTACTCGGACGAGAGTAGTTTTGGGATTGATGACCTCCTGGGAAGTTCTCGTAGGAGAGCTTAACTGGATCACTTCTCATCGAAAGGAGGTCGGGGGATCGAGGCTGGAAAAGCACAACGCCTCGCCGACCTCAGCAACCCGCCACAAATCGGTTAAGGGAGGACAGTTCGGTTTGGGAGATTGGCCGCACGCGGTTGTGTGGAGACGGGTTGGGGATGGTGGACTACAGTCCGACTAGCTAGGGGCGGCTCGGGATACTCACATGTGTGGGTCAGCCCCCTTTCAAAGAAAGAGTGAAAAATCACGTGACTAGATCTGTGTAGAGCCAAAATCAACTATTATGTTAGAGTTTACAAAATTTTGCGATGATCTTTTGGAGGGTGACATGCCACCTCTCATTTACAAGGGTAAAGTACAAAAATAATGAAAAATAATTAAATTCTTAGAGCCTCGATGGGAGAGCTCCGGTCTAGAAATTTGGCTATGTCCACGGAACCATGATAGAAGCGTTCATGTCTGGAAATTTGGCCAAGTCCACGGAACCTTGATTGAAGCGTTCCGACTGGGAAGAGCGGCGCGCCTTGAAGCCCGTTGGATCCTTTGCGATAGAACATGAGCAAAGCAAATTCCTGAGTGGAGGATCGGCCTAAGCCCACGATCTCGCTGGAAAACCTCAGATCTCTTTCTAGCATATAAAGTTATTTGTCTTCAAATGAATGTCTGAGGACCTATTTATAGTTTATATGGATGGATACGTTGGTAATTGTGTCAGGGCGGAATTTGTGCTGACGAATGACGTCACTCCGTTTCGGTCTCCAAGATCACCAATTTTAGCGAATGACAAAAGCGCCCTCGGACGATTCTGTGCAAGGAGCGCGCTAGCGCAGCGAGCGCACTGTGCAAGGCGCGCTCTAGCACATCACGCGCCCGCAAGGCGCGCACGAGCGTTTGTGTGTCGCGTGCCCGTAAGGCGCTCACGTGCGCTTGCGAGGTGAGTGTTATCGACCCAAGTCTTTCTGAATTGGCTCAAAAGTTTCAGGGGGAACCCATCAATGTATTTTGGTGTTCTATTCAAAAAAAAATTCTGCTCATCTCAACTTCTATAAATCTTTATTATGCAGTGCTGAGTCCTTATTCAATAATTATTTATTAATCATTTTAATAAAATTGCATTCTTGACATATTTATCAAAAACATATTTACGATCTCATAAATGTAGAGAAATCGGAGTGCCGAGAAGAGAGATTCGAACGAAAAATCGAAATAAAAAAATAACACAAACACAACGATATACAGAGGTTCACCCAAAATCGGGCTACGTCCTCTCACCCCTTCTCCCCTTCCTTCTTGTATTCACCAAAGCAAGAAAAATACAGATTACAAAGTTTCAAGGATCAAAACCGATCCTACCTCGCACCTCTCTCTTTGGACAAGCAACGGGAAGAAGAACCGCCGCCGGAAAACACCACTTCTTTGGATCTCCAAAAGGTGCTTCCCAAAAACTTCCTCAGCCGAAACCGCTCAGAAAAACCCTAACCCGAAAATCGGGTTATACCCCTATAAATAGGCCACGGAACCGGAAAACGGATAACCGTCGAGGGCTCGCCGTCCCCGGACTGCCGCATTTACTGGTACTTCAGCAATCGGAGAGGGTCACGCTCCGACGTCTCTAAGCTCACGTGGGCTAACCCGGTGTGAGAAACAAGAGAGCCGGAAGTGTTCTCCAACTCCAACAATTTTTAAACAAATCAATCCAATCTTTTATTTATAGTTCGTCTGAATTAAAGACAAATTAAACTTCTCTATGCATCGACTCGTATTTGCATAAGTATTACAATTGTACACCGTGCACTTACGGTTTTTATTACTTGAAATCTATTTACACTATATCAACTATAGCCTTAACTACTTATCATTTTGTGTTGTTACTATTCGTTCTCTTAAAATTTAGCCCTTTTGTAATACAAAAGGTCACTATTGAATAAAGCAACAAAATATATTTTAAAGAAGTTGACAGAAGAAAAACTTTGAAAAAAAAGACAGAAGAGGAGTCAAATTCCTTATCTTTAGATAACCAAGCCAGCTAGCTATGGGTTGCTAACTAAACTGGATCAGGCCTAATTATTGACCAAGCTACCACATTTGCCACTCAAATATATTGTATTAATTAAAGAAGACATTTTCTGATTTTTCTTACATATTGAATATCACCAACTTTTAATTAATTATTCTCATAAGAAAAATAATAAAATAACCAGAGCCAGTATAGTATAGTATACTATAGCATAGTATAGTATATATATATATATATGTATAACTCAAGCACACATAGCTACCTTGATACATTACATAGAAGATTACATAATTGCAAGAGCTACCAAATAATTTATCAATGGCAGCCTTATTCTCTCGGAGATCATCAGCGGTTCTAGCGCTCTTCCTCCTCCTCCTAATTCGTCTCCCGAACATCGGTCGCTCCCTCTTTCTTTCGCTCAATCTGAGCCAACTAAGGAACATGAACATGGGGGGTGGCGGGCATGAACATATATGAGGGTTAAATTGTCATTCGTTAACATTAACCTAAGGAACTTCATTCACTTTTATGTTCAAACAGATGATGTTTTTGTTAGGTGATACTTAATGAATGACGGTTTAACTCATGCGTTTACGGCCGCTACCACCACGCCAAACGGAGCCTAGAGCTCGATCGATCGTGTTAATTATTACATTCAAAATACTAATATCTTTCATTTTTGCAGTGATGGGGGTGAATCCATTGGATCGATATTGTCATGAAAGATGGCTGCGATTGTGGACCTGCAATCTACTAGACTGCTTTCATTTATGCCGCAGTCTGATTTATAGAAGAGATAGGATCTATCTGGACGAGTACAGATGTCGAGGGCGCCTCGAACGCACGCGAACGCATTATTGCTATTGTAAATTCTGCGCTCACCAAGGTCTGAAGTTTAGACAGTCTGCTGATCTTTGGCAATTCCCTCTCTACAAGGATGGCCGCCTTGTAGACCCCTACAGCCTGAAATAAAAATATATCATGTTGTGAAGCATTGCAGAGAAGATGCAACTTCAAAGCTTGCATCTTTATTGCAATTAATAAAGACGATTGTTATCCGCACTACAGTTTTGGTGAGTCGCACATATTTTTTTCCTAATTTCTCGTGGCTTTTGAAAATACGCCTTGTGCATGCATTTTTAGGAAAAGTGTTCAACACCGAAAGTTGTAGATCTCATCGAGATCTACAACTTTCGTGTTGAACACTTTTCCTAAAAATGCATGTATAAGGCGTATTTCTAAAATGCGCGAAATATGAGTGTATTTCCAAAGTACGTCTTGTACATGCATTTTTAGGAAAAATGTTCAACATGAAAGTTGTAGATCTCGACGAGTTGAACACTTTTCCTAAAAATGAATGTACAAGACGTATTTCCAAAAGACGCGAAAAATTAAGAGAAAACGTAGTGCAAATAACCAAAACTGTAATACGAATAACAATCGCCTTAATAAATGGGTCTACTTTTTATTGTGTGATGTTAATTTGTGTTGCAAGTTGCAAGCATGCAGTGTATGTTATGAAGCAATATATTGTTTTTGGCAGGTCATTTTCATAACAGTCTTGTTCCAGTCTATCAACAATACCATTTTGCATTTTGTATTTTGCTGGGGAGAGTAGTCAGGGAGTTGCTGGACCGCTACTGCGGAAACTATGGTGCGGATGAAATCTGCGGGTTTTCTTCGACGGGGCGGAGCGAAACCGCCCGACCGCGGCCCCACCAAACAGGTGGTCCCCGCGGCGGGGCGGTTTCGTCCGCACGACCGGCGCGGATCCGCGTCGCCAAACGAAGCTTAAAGCTAGCTTCTTGCCAAGTTCGCTCTTTTTAATTAATATGCCACCTCGATCTGCCACTAATTTTCTCTTTTGCTCGAGCCAACTTGTTCTTCTTCACGATGAACGTGCACAATTCCCCTGCTGCTAATTATAAAATGCAGCTTAATTGCTTGCAAGCTCGCCTCCTCACCACAACCCGAAAAATCTGAAAATTGTATTGCAAACAAATTTTTTTAACCTTGTTTTGCAAAAAAAACAAACAAACTTTGATCATTATTTTTCATTCATTCCTCGTTTAGGGTTGGACGACCAAAATGAGTTACTTTCACCATGTTCTCAAATTATGCATGAGATTCCAACAATCCCCCTTAATCAGATCCTTCTGTTAAATGACCGCATCCATTTTCCATTCAAAAATCCGAGTCTGAGATAGGCGAAAGCGGGACCTATTATAAGCACGAGTGGACCTGTCTTGGTAGGCAGCGCACGACTAATCTTGACATGCTTTTTTTTGGTTCATGCTGGACCATCCAACATGCATCCTCGGCGTGAACCTGTTAGAAATTTAATGTATAAACCATTATAATTAAATGATTCATTGGAGCCAAATGATGTTTAGTGTTTGTGCTTCTCATTTGATTGAAAAGCTCCAAAACCAAATAGGAGGGAATCCAAATTTTTGGAAGGAAGCCTTCCATGATGAAAAAGTGAAGTTTTTAGTCCCACCTTGCTCATTTACTCTCATGCTAGTGAGTATATAACATATTTGGCTCCTTATTTGTTCAAAGGATCATAAGGAGGATCTTTGGACCACACATGCGCGCGTGCATGCACCGAAATGCATTCGACGCTTGCGTCCTTTTCTCCTACGTCGACATGCCTTGATGTGAGTTACGTCGTTTTTTCTCTTTTTTCAATGCTCTGCGCTTTTGTTAACCGTTTCTCTCACGTGTTTCTCACCATTAATATTTTACGTTGAAACCTCAATGTTCACATGCACGATTAATTCTTACTAATTATAACTACTTGAAATTTGTTATGTGATCTATTTTCTTGCCGTTTTTCGAGGCTCCTATTTAGGAGATTCTCCGATATGTTTTAAAACATGCTATGGAAATTACTGTACTCTTGCTTTCTCGCTCTCACAACAATCTTTACGTGATTTTATTTTTCTTCATATTTGCTTCATCAAGTGAGAGTTCGGGTGCTCTGTGCTTCTTCGGTGTCCGCGCACATCTGAATTTTCGTGATCTAGCCGTGTGTTGTACCGTGGAGAAGTGAGCATTAGTTGAAAGCCCTACTGGAAGGTGGTACAACTTCTTTAGAGCAGTGACCACACGTCTTACCTAGGCTCGATTCTAATCTATATATTATTCTAATCTCTTTTATTTCTCACCCTTCTGTTTATATAAGGTTTTATAGTCCTGTTTCTCAAGATCTGTTATTATCATGTTTTATAGAAATTTTTAAAACTGAAAAAATATTCATTATTCTAGAATATACATTAAAATATTCTAACAATCTAAAGAATTTGTTTATATCCACATCACATAATCTCTTGCGAAATGATCGTGTTGGACTATCATCCAACAAACTGCCCAGTATCAGTGAGAGTCTTTCATTGGGTATTCCTTGAGAAGTCCAAGAATAACAAGATAAATAAAATCAAATAATCAAATGATTTTCTCTGTATTTATTTTAATATATACAATAATTTATTGTTTGTATTTTAAATTTCAGAAATATGTAATGAGTTCTAAATTTGAGGATTCAACCGGGATTAAACCCGAGAAATTCAATGAAAACAGTTTTCGTCTTTGGCAAGCACAAGTAGAATACTGGCTAAATACTCTAGGTCTGTTATTTGCAATATTTGATCCTCCTACTGTAGAAACTGAAAAACCACAACACTGCAAATGCAGTCATCTCATCTCATCCATCGTTGTCATCCTCTAGTGCAAATACCACTAGAACATATGTCAGACGTGTCCCTTATAGAGATTCGATAGATGTAGAATATCATTGTCATAACTAAATCTTAAGTGTCTTGTCCGACAGCTTTTACAATATTTTCCTTCAATATCGTATAGCTAAAGAATTGTGGTATGTTCTTGAAGCGCGTTATAACCTAGACAATGCTGGTATAGAACGCTGTAATGTTTCCAACCTCCAAAAATTTAAGATTTATGTCTCCAAGCCTATCAATCCTTAACTTCATCAACTAGATGAGATGATGTCCAAGATCCAACCGATGACTCAATCCTTTCCGAAAATTATTTAATGGCATGTCTTATCAATTTTCTTCCCGATTCCTGGTCTAACTTTAGCATTAGACTTCGTCATGACCAATCAAATCTTACTTATTATGTTCAAATCCAAAATGTTATCCGCATAAAGGAGGAACTCAAGAATAAAAACTCTAAAATTGCCAAAAAAAAACATGTTTCCAAAGTAAATCTGACTGAATCTCATGACAATCAATCCTTACACCATCACTTTAAACCAAGGGCAAAAGCCATAAGAAATCTTTCTGTCCAGTTCCCGTCATCAAAAACCCAATCATCCCAAGCCCAATACTTCAAACCAAAACCCAGGTAAAGGGATATGGTGCTTCATCTATGGACGCACAAATCACTTGTCAACCAATTACTTCTACTAGAAGACTGAACCCGTGATTAACAAATCTCATAGCTCCAAGCCTCAGGACAACATGATCCAAGCACTAGATCAACATATCTTCAGGTTAGATTATACTCCTTGTATTCTTCTCACTTGTTCATCAGATTGGTGGCTTGATTCCGGAGCAAATGTTCATACTTGTTTTGATCGTTCTTGCTTTGCCATCTTTTAGGACATCAGTGGAGAAAGCATGATATTAAAAGATGTTTCATCAACACAAATTCTTGGACGCGAGCGAGTGTATCTTAGATTGACATCAAAGAAGACACTAGCTCTATATGATGTGTTTTATGTACCGAGAGTTAGAAAGAATTTTATGAGCGATTCCTTGTTAGTGAAGAATGACTATAAGATTGTTTTAAAGTCAAATAAAATTGTAATAACGAATCTCGAATGTGTGTGACTCAAACCACCAACCTACTAGAGGTGAAAATAAATATTTTGTAACCTTCATAGATGATTTTACCAAGTATTATTACATGTTTTATTAAAAACTAAAGATGAAGTTTTTTTATATTTTAAGATCTTCAAAGCCGAAGTAGAAAATCAATTAGGGTCATCCATTAAGAATCTTAGATCCGATTGAGGTGAAGAATACACTTCAATGAACTAACCCATTTTTGCCAAGAATATGGAATAATTCATCAAGTGACTGCTCCATATTCACCTCAATCAAATGGTTTAGTTGAATATAAAAATCGGACCGTAATGAACATGGTCAATGCCATGTTAGTCGAGTCTGGTGCACCGAAAAATCTTTGGGGAGAAGCATTGCTCACCTCTTTTTCATCCTTAATAGGATTCCTTCAAAACAAAGTGATAAAACCCTTTATGAATTATTTAAATTAAGAAATCCTAATCTCCAAATTCTTCAAGTGTGGGGGTGTTTAGCTAAGGTATCAATTCCAGAACCCAAAAGAAAAAAAATAGGATCTAAAACATTAGACTTTATTTTTATAGGATATGCTTCTGATAGTAGTGTTAATAAATCCCCTATAACTAATTCATTTATTAGTGAAATCTCTAATAACACTATTATAGAAGCCAGATATGTTGTTTATTTTGAAGACAAATTCTTATACAAATTTAATAACTCATCTCAACCTTCAACTAGTTCAAACCATCATTCGTTCTTTTCTTTAGATCTATTAGAAAATGATAACTTAGAAGAAGAAAAGATCGAGTTAGAACCAAAAAGACTTTTAATGAAGACTACTTCACCTATCTAGTTGAAGGAGAACCTAATACATATAAGGAAGTCATGACCTCATCTGATTATCCATTTTGGAAAGAAGCAATAAACTTAGAAATTAATTTCATTCTAGAAAATAAAAAACATGGATTCTAACTGATCTACCTATGGGTGCCAACTTCATATGTTGTAAATGGAACTTTAGGAAGAAACTAAATTTGGATGACTCCATAGACATATATAAGACTCTCCTTATTGCTAAAAACTATGCTTAAAACAAGGAATATATTATTTAGATACATATGTTTCTGCAGCTAGAATCAATTCTCTTCATATTCTAGTCGCTTTAACATCAATCCATAAGATGATCATTCATCAAATGGATGTCAAGACCGCTTTCTTGCATGAAGACTTAGATGAAGAAGTCTACATGTCTCAACCCGAAAGTTTTTGTGGTCAAATACAAAGAACCCAAGATTTGTAAATAAATTAAATCACTTTATGGATTAAAACAAAAACCTAAGTAATGGCATCAAAAAATTGATTTTGCAGTCTCAATCTTTGGGTTTAAATTTAATGAATTCGACAAATGTATCTATACTAAATAATATGGAAATGGAATTGTCTTGCTATGTCTTTATGTAGATTATATCTTAATATTTGGAAATTCAATTAAAATAGTTAATGAAACTAAAATTAATCTGTCTTTCAAATTTGATATGAAGGATTTGAAAGTAACTAATATCAGACTAGGAATGAAACTAGTTAAAATTGATTTTAATGTATCTTTATCTCTTTTATATTTGATTGAGAAAATGCTGATTAAATTTAACTTGTATGATTTGGCTCCCGCATCTACTCCTTTTGACGCTAACATAAAACTTTGAAAAAACATTAGTGAACCTGTTGATCAACATAGATATGCACAAATGATAGAATCACTATTATCATAGCTAACTGCACTAGGCCCGACATTTTATATGTCAAAACCGATTAAGTAGATATACTAATAATCCAAGTGATGATCATTGGATATCATTAACTAGAATATTTAAATGTCTTCGAGGAACTATAGATTATAGCTTAGTATATACGGGTTTTCCTAAAGTACTAGAAAGATATTCATATGTCAATTGGGTAACTGATTCTTTAGACGTTAAATCTAAAATGGATTATGTATTTCTCTTTGAAGGAGCTGGTATCTCATGGGCTTCTACAAAATAAACTATGATTTATAGAAGTACCATGTAATTTGAGCTTATAGCTTTATACACAACATGCGCTGAAGCTGAAAGGATTAAAAATTTACTTGCTGAAATTCCTTTATGTGAAAAACCAATTACCTTCAATTTTTTTTTGCATTGTGACAGTAAATCCGTTATAAATTTGTCTGCTTCTAATTGTACTAATTTCAAAATGAACAGGTTTATGAGATCAAGTACAAATCAATAAAGCAAAGAAGAAAAGAAGTGATATCACTCAACTATGTAAAGTCAGAATTGAATCTGGCTGATAATCTTACCAATAGATTGTCTCGAGGGGAGATATTATTGTCATCGAGGGGAATGAGGCTTAAGCCCATATGATTACTTCCAACGATGGATACCCAGCCCATGTGATTGGAGATCCCATAAATTAAGTTCAATATGGTAGAAATAAAGTCATTGATGTAGCGTAGTTTGGAGCACAAAAATTTAAGGTTGAGAAAATTTTCTTCCCATTCATATGATGTTGTGCTCTACGTAATAGGTTATGATGGACTTTAAGTTTTTAATGATTGCCAATGACATATATCTTTGTGAAATATTGGTTACGAATATTTCTTGAGGCACAAACTATGTGGGGGTAGTCGTGAGGTCGTGACTTTGGGATCCAGACTGCACCCTAATAACCATCATGAAAATCAAAGAATGTGCATGGCCATTAACGCGTCCACCGTATAACTCAAGAACGACCAATCTTTTGTGTGCTTATCTAATCTACCAATCAAAAGTTTATAATTCAAAGCCTCTGACACATTATACTCTTCGGTAAAGGAAATAAGTACTAAATATAAGTTCAAGATAACCATTCCACCTATATCCATTGCATTAGATACAACTTGATGAAACAAATTTGTATTTGATTTTATTTATTATTACATAATTTATGAAGTTTGTTATTTGGTTTTTAGCATTTGTGAGAGATTGTTAGAAATTTTATGTATACAGCATTATAATTAAATGATTCATTGGAGTCAAATGGTGTTTGATGTTTGGGCTCCTCATTTGATGGAAACGCTCCAAACCCAAATTGGAGGGAATCCAAATTTTTGGAGGGAAACCTTTCATGATGAAAGGGTGAACTCTTTAGTCCTGCCTTGCTCATTTACTCTCATGCTAGTCCGTATATAACATATTTCACTCTTTCTTATTTGTTCAAAGGAACATAAGGAGGATTTTTGGACCACACATGTGCACGTACACAAATCTCATCAGACTGGATTTGAATTTCGGATTTGGGAAATAATTGAATTGAACTGTAATTTTTGCTCAAAATAGTTTTGACACTTTTTGAACCCACATTTCTGAGCTGCGTCGAGATTCACTCGGCGCATGCGTTGAATTCTCCTTATCTTAGTTGAGATGAACTCGACGCATGTGTCGAATTCACCTTCTTGCGTCGAAGGGCCATTCAACGCTTGCGTCATTTTCTCCTCCGTCTACATGCTTCGATGTGAGTTACGTCGATAAGTATTCGACGTGCGTCGACTTAGACTCGATGCAACCTGCATCGACTTCTCTTGTTACAACGCTCTGCACATTTATTAACCATTTCTCTCACGCACTTCTCACCATTAATATTTTATGTTGAAACCCTAACGTTCACCTGCATGATTAATTCTTACTAATTATAACTACTTGAATGTTGTTACGTGATCTATTTTTTGCCATTTTTTGAGGCTCCTATTTAGGAGATTCTCCGATCTGTTTTAAAACACACTCTTGAAATTACTGTGCTCACGCTTTCTCTCTCATGGCGATCTTTACATGATTTCATTTTTCTTCACATTTGCTTCATCAAGTGGGAGTTTGGATGCTCTGTGCTTCTTCGGTGTTCATGCACATTGAAGTTTTTGGGATTTATTCGGGTGTTGTATCTTGGAGAAGTGAACATCAGTTGAAAGCCCTGCCGGAGGTTGGTGCAATTTCTTTAGGGCTGTGATCACACGCCTTACCGAGGCTCGATTCTAATATATGTACATATATTATTCAATTCTCTTTTAGCTCTCACCCTTCTATTTATATAAGTTTTTATAATCCGGTTTCTCAAGATCTGCTATCATCATGTTTTGTAGAAATCTTTAAAACTAAAAAATTATTCATTGTTCTGGAATATATATTAAAATATTATAATAGAACATAGCTTTGATACCATGTTAAACTACCACACCCATTTTCCATTCCAAAATCCAGGTTTGAGATAGGAAAGACGGGGCCTATTATAAGAATGAGTGGACCGTCTGGGTAGGCGGTGCAGGACTAATCTTGGTATGTCTTGTTTTTTCATGATGGACCGTCCAACACCTTCGATCATTCTCATCTTTTCCTCATTTCTTCAAACTTTTGAATTGGGAGTTGAGGTTTAGTGAGTATGTATGCGGCTTGATGTTCGGTGAGATAATAGTGCAGTTCAATCTCACCTTTTTGAACTAGTTCTCTCGTAAAATGATAGTGAAGTTCTATATGCTTTGATTTCCTATATAGAACATGATTCTTAACAACATGATTTCCTTGTAAATTTCACTTGTTCCCCTTCTCCTCTCATATCAGCTAAGATGTGTTTTAGCTAGGTGGCTTTCTTTGCCTCAACTGTAGATAATTATATGCTTTTGTGATTGCCCAAAGAACTGACCCAATCACTATCGCAATAACATGAAAGTTGTAATCCATGGGATTATGCGGCGTATTGTAGCATTAAGTTAAAGTTGCCATTGAAGTATCGCTTGACGCACACAAGGTGTTTGCTGCTTTGGTTCTGTCATAAAACAGAGAAGCATATATATTTAAAGAATACTCTGGATCAAGTCTTGTATGAGTTAAATATATAGATTGAAGATCCCACCATACTTCTATAATTCTCAACACTTGTCATCTCTTCACCACCTAATTTGCTTAATTTATCACATGTTGAGAATGGGGTTGATATGGGGTTTGATTTTATCATGCCCATTCTTTTCAACAAATCAAGTGCGTATTTGAATTGATGGATACAGATTCTTCCAAGTTTTTGTTGGACTTGGAAACCAAGAAAGTACTTCATCATATCTATTAACCCGGAATTCGGTGATCACCTTTTTCCAAAGAGCGACATCAATCAGCTTGAACAGTTCACCTCAGTAGCTCATGAGGATTCTCTTAGTGTCAGAGAGGACCACCATTGGTCAGACTCAGTAGTCCGTACAAACTCCCTTAGAGTCTGCACAGACCGCCCTTGATCAGACTCAGTAATTCGTGCAGATTCTCTTAGTGTCCGCGCGGATCACCTTTGATCGGACTTAGTAGTCTGTGCAACCTCTCATAGTGTCCGCATAGACTGCCTTTAGTTTGATTCAGTAGTTCACGCAGACTATCTTATTGTCCGTGGACCGCCTATGGCCAGACTCAGTAGTATGTGCGGTCTCTCGTAGTGTTCGAGCGGTCTGCCTTTGGCCAAACTCAATAGTCTGGGCAGACTCTCATAGTGTCTGGGCGGACCTCCTTCAGTAAGACTTGGTAGTTCGTGCAGACTCTCTTTTAGTGTCTGCATGGACTCCTCTCTGTCAGACTTAGTGGATCATATATGCTGCATTTTAGTGTTTGCACGGACTCCTAAGCCTGGGCTGCCCGTTTGGGCAACACCAAATTTCTATAAATACAGGGCCATACCCAGATTAAAAGAGAAGGGAGCAGCATGCACCATCATCTGCGGACACCATAATACCATATAGTAGAGGCGAGCTCACAAAGACTATTTTTATGTTATTTCATATCATGTAACATGATGTAATCCAATTATTCAATAAATAAATTCACACACAACAAAGGTTGTCGTTTTGGAAAGCCTGGAGTAATCGCTCACGGCATTCTTTTCCTTACCTATTCATTCGTGACCGACCGGGAGTAACCATCCACCCACAGTTTCCTCAAGCCTAGGGTGTCGAGTCATGGGACAATTTCTGCATCAACAATACCTCTGCCCAACATTTCATACTCCTCCTTCATATTTTCTTTAAATTTTTCTTTCAATTTCGAGTTGGATCCAATAACAATGAGATCATAAACATCGAGACAGAATATTAGATAATCCTTTCATGGGAAGGTTTTAACATATAGTGATTTTTCACTTGGCTTTTCTCAAACTTTGTTTGCTTCAAGTAGTGTTCTATGTTATGATTCCAGACACTTGGTGCTTGTTTGTGACCACTTAGAGCTTTGTAAAGCTTGTAAACCTTGGATTCTTTCCCCTTCTTAACATACCATTGGGCTTGTATAGCCTAATTAAGGATTTGATTAGGAAATATGTGAGACAAATGAATCAACCCCGATTGCTCCTAAACTTCTCGGGGAGCTTGATTACACCTAAAATAGATGTATTCTTGAGTTTGGCTAACTTTAGAGCGGATTTTTGATCGCTAGAGTAATGCCATAGTTTCTACCCTTAGTCTCGACTGTTGTCATACCGACTTAGGACCAAGTGGCTTGAGGTCCAGAGTTGCACCTATTAGGCTCGCCAATAGAGTTCTATACCCACACAAGAATTATAGTGTTCAGTGAGAGCTTCCCGGATTAGGGTTGCAGACCTCATTCGGATGCCAATAGCTTCAGTTAGGAGACTTGGAAGTCAAGGCAAGATTGACTTGGAGGTGTGAACCTTATAGGTATAACACTTGGATTATTGATCACCCATGACTTACGAGTTTGAGATCTTGACATCTCGGACTATAGTACCAACCATGAGAAGTTTGAGATCATAGAATAACGAGATGACTTGGGATAGTCGGTTTCCGGTTTAAGGGAGAGTGTCTCTTAATAAATAAGTGGGCATGTCTAGATGGTAGTGATATATAGGAGGTCTGGTGACATCCCTTGACCCTAAACTCTAAATATCAACGGATGAACTTAATTAGCGAGCTTCAATAACATGGGTTGGGAGTTAGTAGAGGTCTAAATCTGATCACCCAATTATAAGAGAATTACTAGATGTTTAACTTGGATGAATTCAAATTCTGACACTATGCCCAGTCTTAAGGAAACTGATTAGGTGCTCATCAATTATGGGGGACCAGTCTTGGGAGAAGAATAACACGAGCTTACTACATTGACGTGACAAATATTTAATATAGAGTTTCTAATCGAGGGCTTCATTTTGATCACTTAGATGACCTAGATCCCTGAGTTTGGTGGTTTTGATAATGGATAGACGTCGTTATAATTATGTTGACACCATAATTGACTTATCATGAATTTCAGGACTTGACTAAAAAAGCTAGCGAGCTTGATGAATTGATGATCATACCATTGATGAGATTGAGTTAGTTAGATGTGAAATCTTGAGGAATAATATAGTTAGCCCTAGTGACCTTTAGAATAATGATCCAAAGCATAGGAATTCTAAATTTCCTCCCATTGTCCTATTACACCTAGTTTCTCCACTACACCCAGGACTTAGAGTCCACTTAGAGTGCAATGGTTTCAGCTAAAGTATAAGGGGTAGCAAAGAAGCTAGGGTAGTGTGTTTGTGGGTGAGTCTAGGACTAGAGGTGTGTCCACCGTCTGAGAGTCCGATGCTCGCCTCACTCTCACGAGGTTGAGATGACGTTCCTTTTTCGTAAATATTTGTAACATTTGCAAGTTAGAATGTGGGCGTTGTTAGTATTATGATGTGTTATCCCTAAAAAGAATCTAATGCTCACCACGCCCTTACAAGGTTGAGATGTTGTTCCTCCCTCCTATAGCTAGTAAGTCACCGGCAGAACGGGTGTTGCTAAGACTAAGGTTAGATACCCCAGTAAACAGTCCCAGAGCTCACCTTGTGTGAGGTTAAGATGTGTTTATTCCTCCCTCCTTTGGTGCATTAGTTTCATGTGGAAAAGGAGTTGTTAGGACAAGGGTTGAAGACCTCTGTAGACAGTCAAAGAGCTCATGTCTCCCTAGTGAGATTGAGATGGTGTTTTTCCCTCCTAGATAGAGCACATGCCTAGTTATGACAATTGAGGCAGGTCTCACAGGTTCTCCCGGATCTAGCACACTGAAGGGGAGCAGGTGTGAGACTTAGCACATGGTTCTTGGAGTCTTGTAGGCGTGTCCTTGACCCTCCCCTATAATACGGGTGTATGGCTTGACGAGTCAGCTCTTGATTGAAGTCACGAGTGTACAATCCCGTATCCGACGAGTGGGGTCGGCATGAGCCAGACTGGCCAAGTCCAACCCAAGACCCAGGCGAGCCAGGCCCGTGGCGTCGAGTGAGGCGAGCTCACTCGACGCCTTCTGCCGTGGCATCGAGTGAGGCGAGCTCACTCCACGCCTTCTGTCGTGGCGTCGAGTGAGGCGAGCTCCCTCAACGTCTTCTGTCGTGGCGTCGAGTGAGGCGAGCTCCCTCAACGCCTTCTGCCGTGGCGTCGAGTGAGGAGAGCTCCCTCAACGCCTCTGCCTTGGCGTCGAGTGAGGGGAGCTCCCTCAACGCCTTGTCTTGGCGTCGAGTGAGGCGAGTTTGCTCATCGGCCGGCTTATACCCGTCCTAAAGAGTTCGGCAGTAGCTCCGACTTGCCCAGATGGGGTGGAATGTTTTTGAGGGGCGAGCTTGTACTCGCCAAGCCCCGTTCGTCGAGATCTGACCTTTTAGCGAGCTCGCGACATGCGGTCAGGGCAGGCCGAGCCCGTTCCTTGGCGTTGAGTTATGCTTCTCCACTCCCGCATTCGCAAATAGTAGGCGAATAGGGCCAACCGGGCCCGTACTCGCCAAAGGCCGAGTAGAAGCGGTGAGTGCCAACCTCATCGAGCACTCACCGTCCTTGCCGAGTAGAGATTGTTGGGGGCTACTCGCCCAGTAGTCTGTGAGGTATTTTTACCATTTTGCCCCCGCTGGCCTACCCAAGGCCGGTTGAAACAGCGGAGTCTCGTTGTTGGCAGACCCGGGTGGGCTGCATATAGCTATCCAGAACAATGGAGTTTGGCTGTTAGCAGGCAAGCCCAAGGGGTTTTCAGTAATTTCAGGCCGGCAGAGGTTAGTTATTTGCAGACCGTTTTCAGAAATCTATAAATAGGACTCAAGGGGTACCTCAGATGACATGCTTACTTGTCTCCTAGTCTTCTAGCGCTTTCTGAGGTACCTTAGCCCGACATTTGGCTAAGGAGGGAAAGAACTCAGTGATCTTCCAGGTGTGTGATGGAACCTCCGCGCCGGGTCCTTAGTCTACTCATTTGCTCTCTTTTCCTGGCTGTTTTTCATGCAGGAGGGAAGTAGGTGCGCGACCACCCCTTCCCCAAGGGTGAACTCCACAAGAGACCGATTTTCAGTTTCAACATTTTGGTGCGGTGAGCGTGGACACTGGTCAGCACAGAAAACCTTCAACGAGCTCAATGACTGGAGGAGAAGGGCAAGGATCGGATAGGACTGACTCGCCACCCCCCTCCCCCTCTCGCCACCCTGAGGATGCTCGAGGATTTCAGGAAGGAGGCGCTCGGCATGGTCCGATTCGCTCTTGGCGTGCGGGCCGAGAGCTCGACTCCGGCGATTCCAGTCCTCGCGGATCCAGCACTCGGCGAGGCCGCGCCCGCCAGGCGAGCCAAGAAGGAGGTCACCGAGGAAGGTCGGGGTGTCGAGCTCCCCGAGCGAGTGCTCTTCCCGGGTTCGGAGAGTGGCGGCAGGTTCGGCAAGTTGGGGGAGCGAGACCCTCCAGCTCGCCCGGTGGGCGGTGATAGCCCCTTCAGCGAGTTGGTCTCCTCTGCACTTATCCCGGATGGGTTCAGGGAGCCCGAGATGTCTTACTACACTGGGAAGGGGGACCCGGTCCAACACATCCAGTGGTTTGAGGACGTGATCTCGATCCGACAGATGTCGAATGGCTTTAAGTGTAGACTCTTTGTCATCACCCTGAAGGAGAAGGCAAGGGAGTGGTTCCACCAGCTGCCGGCCAGTTTCATCTACTGCTTCGAGGACCTAAGACGGGGGTTCATGTTGAGGTTCACAACCTCAAAGAGGAGGAAGAGGGAATTGGAGTCCCTGTTCCGCATCAAGTAGGGGGTGAATGAGACCCTGGGGAGCTACGTCGATCGCTTCCAGGAGGAGGTCACCCAGGTTCAGGAGATGTCGGGGCACACCCTAATGATGACCTTCACCTTGGGGCTGCAATAGGGTTTCTTCCGGATGGAGTTGAAGAGGATCCCGCCCCTCTCCTACAAGGAGTTGATGGAGAGGGCGGCGAGAGAATTCGACGGGGAGGCGTCAAACCCGGAGTTTGCCCGGAGGCTAGCCAGGTGGGATACGGAGGAGGAGAGGCTCAGAGGGGGCAGAGGTCAGGGGGAAAGGAGAGCTAAACCCCGGCAGAGGGAGCAGTAGCAGCCGCAGCAATAGCCCAGGTGGGGGCGTCAGGAGCCGAATCAACGGCTAGAGTGGAGGCTAGAATGGCAAGATCAGGGGGAGAGAAGAGGGTTCCATGGAGGGGACCGTCGCTAGAGAGGGCAAGACCAGTTCTATCCTCCAGGAGGATGGCAGGCCCAGAGGCCGCCTCTTCCCGACCAGAAGCAGGCTATGGCAATAGCCATGGGGAAGAGAAGGAGGGCGGCAAGGAGGATGAGAAGGGAATTCAGGGTGGAGCTGCCATATTGCGACTTCCACCAGGAGGAAGGGCACACCATGACCACGTGCCCGGAGTTCCTCGAATTGCGAGGAAACAGGGAGCAACAACAGCAGTAGGAGCGTCAGGAGGTGCGGATCGAAGAGGTCATGCCGCGCCCGGAGGAGGATCGGGCGGATGTGGGGACTCGGGGAAGGATCGAGATGATCCATGGAGGGGCAGGTGTCGAGGCTTCCCGCAAGACGAGCCTCCATACCATGTACCGAAGGAGCGTCGCCTCCACGTCCCAGACCCCACCCCAGGAGAAGAAGATCACCTTCTCAAGGAAGGATATGCCGGATCACGAGGATCCATTTTGTGATGCGCTGGTCATATAGACAGCCATCGAGAACTTTACCATCGCCCAGATCCTCGTCGACAATGGAAGCTCGGTCAACGGCATCTTTAAGAAGGCGTTTGACGCGATGAAGGTGGAGGCAAAGTGTAACACCCCATGTTCAGTCCTGGAGTCGGTGGGAGTTAACGCCTCGCGGTAGAGTAACCGTCGGCGGAAGGGCGTTGAACTGTGCAGTTTTTCCCTTAGCGCACGACCACTGACCACAGGGCGCACGACCACTGACCGTGCGCCACTGGTCGTGCGTAATGAAAGTATAATGTCAAATCCCTGTTTAACGAAAACGCACGATCACTGACATAGGGCGCACGACCACTGACCGTGCGCCACTGGTCGTGCGGACGGGTGCAGAATCCGTAAAATGACTCCGTGGCCGTCCGATTTTCCATCAAATCTCATCTAACGGCCTAGGATGGTCCGCCCAAACATTTAATTTAGGGTTGAAGGGTTCTAAACCCTCATTTCAAACCCTAGACTCTCTTTCTAAAAGTTTAGAGAGAAGGGAGAGCAAGGAAGGAGAAGAGGAGATCCGGCCGCCGGCGGAGCACCGGAGCACCGAATCTCGATCCGAGACCGGATCCTCGACGGCAAGAGCGAGGCGAAGCTTTTCAACCGTCTACTTCTTCATGACGGGCGTGCGAAAATCTACGAGGGTAACGATCCTCTTCATAGGGCATGTGTAGTCGCCCTTCTTCCTTTGCATGGGGAAATCCCCCTCTCGCGAGTAAGCGTTGAGGAGCGGAATCCCTTCGGGTAGATATGTAAAGTCCCCGTTGTTAGAGCCCGGAATCGAAGTACGGGCGTAGGCATTGTGTGTGAAGCCCATTCGGGTTTAGCCCGAATCGGTGATGTTGCATTGCATGGTCGGAGAAGACTCCGCACCGATGATTTCAGTTTTCCGAAATTTCTACGCGGTAGATTGCATACAGGGATCCTTGGGGATTAACCTCGAGGCGCACCCGGAAAGCTTGGGCGGAATCGCATTGCCGCCACGATGTTGCCTTGGAGGGCAAATCGGTACATAACGGGGTTATGTGCGTGTTTTGATCGATTGTGGGAATGAGGAGAAACTTGGCCCGCACCGATGGCTAAATGGCCGTGGTGAAGTGAGCAACGGGCGGGTGGAACTCTACCCATTCCAAGTGGTCTCGGTAGAAGCGACCTAAAGTACATGGGACTTCCCGGGGGGCTGGAAACGGGCCTAGGCTTCGGCTGAAAGGGCTATTTGCTCACGAGAATTGTCGTCCACGAGACGACGGTGGAATCGCGGGAACGGACCGGGTCCGGACCGGATTCACCAATTAGTGCCCTGAGAGCACGGGGTGTACGGCCGTGCGTGCCGACACTTGTGGCGAATAGTTATATAGATTTATATATTGCTATGTTAGTTGTTATGCAGGGAAGGAGCACCGCCGTCCCGCAATTGCGGGGCGGGGTCGTTATAATTTGGTCAGCGTTGCTGACCGGTTACTCGTGTAAATTGCCACCTCTTCGGTGGATTGCTTCTTACAGGTGCTGCTGCGGAGCCGAGCGGCAAATAGCAGGCTAAAGCCCAAGTTGCAGCGCTAGCCCATGAAGGCTGAAGATTTAGTTTTGTTTTTCATATTCATATTTGGCCGGCCTGCGCGCCGATGTATGAAAGACACTATTTGGTTAAGAGAACAATGTTTGTAAGGCCTTAAGGCCGAGGACTGTTTTGTGTATTTTTAGTCGTTTCATTCCTATGGGTTTTATCATTAGTGGACATTCATGCTTATTGTTGGGTTCTTTTTAATAACCTAAAATGCTTCCGCTAGGTGTTGCGTAGGACGTTGTCTTTCAAATTGTGAGTATGATAATGCGATGCGTAACTCCACGGTCTGTCTGCGGTATATGGCGTCGGGCCCCGGCCGGACCTACTGCTATATGCCATGTGACGGATAGGGGTGTTACAAATTGGTATCAGACTAACGGTTTCGGTCTTGCTTATTGGAATTCGCGGACGAATTCTTTTAAGGGGTGGTGAGCACTATCACGTGCGTCATCGTTATAACATGAAAAAGAACCCATGAATGTCCACTTAGGAATGAAAATACACAGTTTTGAACAAGTTAAACGTTCAAATGATTGCTTTTTAGCAATGTGCTTGTCGCTTATTTGTCGGTTTTGTTTATCTAGGTGACTAGGAGTGGGGCAGGGCAGTCAGCCCGTACACGTTCAGCGGAGAGTAGGGCACCAAGCGAGGCGCCTGCAACACCTCCATCTGCTGAAACTATTCGGCTGGTTACCGAGGCGGTGCTTGCCGCACTAAATGCCCAACCTGCAGGGCAGGTACAACGTCCAGCACCGGAGATTGAGCAAGAACCTGCGAGAGCGACAGTGCCTGTGGTGGCTGAGGAGCCTAGACCACCAAGGCGTACGACGGATTGTCAACTGAAGCACGTGATGAGCTTCAATCCGCCAATATTCTCGGGGGGTGGAACCCCATCACAAGCGGAGGATTGGCTATCACGCGTTAAGCGGATCCTTTCGACAACCAGAACCGAAGCGGATCAGAAAACCGCCATAGCCACTTTCTTATTGGATGGCGAGGCAAGGCTGTGGTGGGACGGTGTGGAGCAACACCATCTAGTCGAAAGACAGTTGGAAGAGGTTTCTATTGAAGAATTCTCGAGAATGTTCATGGCGCGGTACCTACCGTCGACCGAGAAGATAGAACTGGAAAATCAATTCCTCAGACTGCAACAAGGGAGTCAAAACGTGGATGATTATCTGCATGAGTTCACAAGGCTGGGTCGTTATGCAGCTCCTACTTTTGGCGATGAGGAACGGAAGACGAACCGTTTCTATGAAGGACTGCGAGATGATCTCAAGGTACTTCTATCAGGGCCGTTGACGCAAGGATTTCTAACCTTGGTCGGCTCGGCTCGATCGTTGGAGCGAGAGTTGGCAAGAATCTCTGGAAAGAAAGAGCTGGGTGTGCAGAAGCCCGAGTTCAAGGTGCCGAACGCTACGAAGTCAAAGTTTCAGAGGTGGAATAAGAGGGCCAAGACGTCAAGTCAAGCCCCCTCTTCTGGTGCCTCGGGAGCAACGACAGCGCGCACCCCAGGTGCTTGTTATAACTGTGGGAAGCCAGGGCACTTTGCCCGTGATTGTTGGAGCGGACGTCCAAAGTCCGAGAGAAAGCCAGGAGCAACTTATGAAGAGAAAGGGAAGATGGCGGAGTCATCCGCATCTCACCATACTCCAGCTCAGCCCAGGGTGTACAACCTTGGCCTGCAAGAAGCCATCAAACAGGCTGACGTGGTGACAGGTATGAGTTAAATTATTGCAGTTTAACCTTATTTGAATAACTACCTGTTTGCATGTTAGCTTATATTTCCTATGCTAGGCTTCGTTTTGATATCCGATAGCCCAGCAAGGGCATTATTTGATACGGGAGCGTCGCACTCCTTTATGTCCGAAGAATTCGTATCGCGCATCGGAGTCCCTTCTTCGATGGCTAAGGACAAACTGGATGTGCTACTCCCCAATGGATGCTCTATGCGCGTAGATAGAGTATGCCTCGTGAAGATTCAGATTGGGGATCAGGAATTCGATCTGCAGGCGTCGTTACTTCCGCTAGTGGAGTTTGACGTGATCCTTGGGATGGATTGGCTCTCGGAGCAGCGAGCCTATATTGACTGCAGTCGGAAGGAAGTTAAACTGGGGGCAAATACTAGTCGCGAGACTACGTTCGAGGGCATTAAAGGGGCGAGCAAGACACTGATGTCTGCTCTTCAGGTGGTCAAGGCGGTTCGTGCTGGAGCAGAGCTGTTTTTCGCGTTAGTGGAGGCCGCAAAGCCTAAGACGAGTCTGGATAGTATCCCAGTGGTTTCGGAGTATCCTGACGTGTTTCCCGATGATCTCCCTGGGGCTCCACCCCAAAGAGAGATTGATTTCACAATAGAGCTGGTGCCAGGTGCCAAACCTGTGTCCCGCTCACCTTATCGGCTAGCGCCGAAGGAGATGGCAGAGCTGAAGGTCCAATTGCAAGAACTGTTGGATCAGGGGTACGTGCGTCCAAGCTCGTCACCTTGGAGTGCACCGGTCCTCTTCGTCAAGAAGAAGGATGGAAGTCTGAGGCTGTGTATCGACTACCGGGAGTTGAACAAGCTCACCGAGAAGAACAAATACCCGATTCCGAGGATCGACGATCTGTTTGACCAGCTAGTGGGGTCTACAGTTTATTCGAAGTTGGATCTGAAGTCTGGGTACTACCAGTTGAAGATCAAGGAGAGTGATATCCCTAAAACGGCGTTCAGCACGCGTTATGGGCATTACGAGTTCACGGTTATGCCGTTTGGACTGACGAATGCGCCGTCCGTATTTATGGATCTGATGAACAGAACATTCAGAGAGTACTTGGATCGGTTTGTGATCGTGTTTATCGACGACATCCTTGTATACTCTCAGAGCGAAGATGATCACTACAAACATCTGTGCATGGTGTTGGAGACACTGAGGAGGAACCAGCTCTATGCTAAGTTCTCCAAATGCGAGTTCTGGTTATCCTCGGTGGCTTTCCTTGGCCACATCATTAGTGGAGCAGGGATTGCGGTAGATCCGGCGAAGATAGTGGCGATACGGGAGTGGCCTGTTCCTTCCTCGGTAGCGGAAGTCCGAAGTTTCCTAGGACTTGCCGGCTACTACAGGCGCTTCGTAGAGAACTTCTCGCGGATAGCGTTACCTCTCACATCGTTGACAAGAAAGGATCAAAGGTTTGTGTGGTCGCCGGAGTGCGCACAAGCTTTTGAGGAGTTAAAGGGTCGGTTGACCACGGCGCCAATCTTATGTTCGCCGAGTGGGACCGAGGGATTCGAAATCTACAGTGATGCTTCGGGGAGTGGCTTGGGATGTGTACTACTACAGCGTGGGAGTGTGATTGCCTACGGCTCGCGGCAGCTGAAGGTACACGAGAGGAATTATCCGGTCCATGACTTGGAGTTAGCGGCCGTGATACATGCACTGAAGCTGTGGAGACACTACCTTTACGGTGTGAAAGTTGATATTTACACCGACCACAAGAGCTTGAAGTACTTGCTGGATCAGAAGGACTTGAATATGCGGCAAAGGAGGTGGATGGAGTTCCTGGGGGACTACACCTTCAAAATTCATTATGTGCCGGGGAAGGGCAATGCGGTGGCGGATGCGTTGAGTCGCAGAACTCCCGCACGTGCTAGTTGGCTGTTGGTGCATGATGCACGATTGATTCAAGAGTTAGAGGATTTGGAGATCTTCTGTGTAGATAGACAAACGGGCGCCGAAGCGCGTTTGAGTTGGACAGAGGTGCAGTATGACCTGGCTGATAGGATTCGGCAGGCTTTAGCTGTGGATGATGTTATGAAGCAACTCATGGATGGTGTTTTGGATGGGTCAAATTCCCAATTTATGTTGGAGGACGGATTGCTCAGAAAGGACGATCGTTTGTGCGTCCCCAACGTAGGTAATCTACGGGAGGAATTGTTGTACGAGGCTCACCATACCAAGTACTCAATCCACCCGGGGAGTACAAAAATGTACAAAGACGTGAAGAAACTATTCTGGTGGCCAGGACTGAAGAAAGATGTAGCGCTTTATGTGGCGAGGTGTCAAACCTGCGCCCTAGTGAAGGCGGAATGTCAAAAGCCGGGAGGTTTCTTGAAGTCCTTACCCATTCCGGAGTGGAAATTCGACGACATATCTATGGATTTTGTGCATGGATTGCCAAGATCGCAGAAGGGAAACGACGCCATCTGGGTGATCGTGGACAGATTGACAAAAGTGTCGCATTTCATCCCGATGAGGAAGGATGATCCGGTGGAGAAGCTAGCAAAACTCTACGTGGATAATATTGTGCGAATGCACGGAGTGCCCCGCAGCATTGTGAGTGATCGCGATGGACGCTTCACGTCCAATGACTGGAGGCTAGTACATCAGATGTTGGGCTCGAAACTGAAGTTTAGCACGGCGTTTCATCCGCAGACGGATGGCCAGACCGAGCGAGTCAACAGGACATTGGAAGACATGCTTCGCATGTGTGCGTTGGACTTCGGAAAACGGTGGGAGGATCACTTATACTTGGTCGAGTTTGCGTACAATAACAGTTACCAAGCAAGTATCCAGATGGCACCGTTCGAAGCTCTTTATGGGAGAAAGTGTCGCACGCCGTTGTCATGGTTGGAGACGGGTGAGTCGAAACTTTACAATCGTCAGGAGATCGAAGATGCGACTTCTTTGGTGCAAACGATACGAGAGCGCTTGCTTATAGCTCAGGACAGGCAGGCTAAGTATTTTAATGCCAAACATAGGAACGTGGAGTTCAATGTTGGCGAATGGGTATACCTGAAGATCAAACCGTTCAAGGGGGTGTCACGGGTTCGACGCTTGAAAAAGTTGAGTCCGAGATACCTTGGGCCATTCGAGATTCTAGAACGGATCGGAGAAGCGGCCTACCGGTTGAGATTATCTGTGGAACTGAGTTGTTTGCATGACGTATTCCACATCTCAGTATTGCAGAAGGCGGTGCAAGAGCCGTCGCAAGTGTTAGCGGTTGATCAAGTACCGGTTGAGGAAGGGTTGACGACCAAGGTCAAGCCCATTTCTATCGAAGATTTCGAGGTCAAGCGGCTTCGGAACAAAGAAATCAGGATGGTGAAAGTCCGTTGGGACAATTGCGGTCGTGAGGAGCTATCGTGGGAACGAGAGCAAACCATGCTCGAGGAGTACCCCGAACTCTTCAACTCAGGTACCGTTTAAGTTTAAGTTGTTTACTTGCTATTCGTAATTTCGGGACGAAATTCTTTTAAGGGGGGGGGGGGAGAGTTGTAACACCCCATGTTCAGTCCTGGAGTCGGTGGGAGTTAACGCCTCGCGGTAGAGTAACCGTCGGCGGAAGGGCGTTGAACTGTGCAGTTTTTCCCTTAGCGCACGACCACTGACCACAGGGCGCACGACCACTGACCGTGCGCCACTGGTCGTGCGTAATGAAAGTATAATGTCAAATCCCTGTTTAACGAAAACGCACGATCACTGACATAGGGCGCACGACCACTGACCGTGCGCCACTGGTCGTGCGGACGGGTGCAGAATCCGTAAAATGACTCCGTGGCCGTCCGATTTTCCATCAAATCTCATCTAACGGCCTAGGATGGTCCGCCCAAACATTTAATTTAGGGTTGAAGGGTTCTAAACCCTCATTTCAAACCCTAGACTCTCTTTCTAAAAGTTTAGAGAGAAGGGAGAGCAAGGAAGGAGAAGAGGAGATCCGGCCGCCGGCGGAGCACCGGAGCACCGAATCTCGATCCGAGACCGGATCCTCGACGGCAAGAGCGAGGCGAAGCTTTTCAACCGTCTACTTCTTCATGACGGGCGTGCGAAAATCTACGAGGGTAACGATCCTCTTCATAGGGCATGTGTAGTCGCCCTTCTTCCTTTGCATGGGGAAATCCCCCTCTCGCGAGTAAGCGTTGAGGAGCGGAATCCCTTCGGGTAGATATGTAAAGTCCCCGTTGTTAGAGCCCGGAATCGAAGTACGGGCGTAGGCATTGTGTGTGAAGCCCATTCGGGTTTAGCCCGAATCGGTGATGTTGCATTGCATGGTCGGAGAAGACTCCGCACCGATGATTTCAGTTTTCCGAAATTTCTACGCGGTAGATTGCATACAGGGATCCTTGGGGATTAACCTCGAGGCGCACCCGGAAAGCTTGGGCGGAATCGCATTGCCGCCACGATGTTGCCTTGGAGGGCAAATCGGTACATAACGGGGTTATGTGCGTGTTTTGATCAATTGTGGGAATGAGGAGAAACTTGGCCCGCACCGATGGCTAAATGGCCGTGGTGAAGTGAGCAACGGGCGGGTGGAACTCTACCCATTCCAAGTGGTCTCGGTAGAAGCGACCTAAAGTACATGGGACTTCCCGGGGGGCTGGAAACGGGCCTAGGCTTCGGCTGAAAGGGCTATTTGCTCACGAGAATTGTCGTCCACGAGACGACGGTGGAATCGCGGGAACGGACCGGGTCCGGACCGGATTCACCAATTAGTGCCCTGAGAGCACGGGGTGTACGGCCGTGCGTGCCGACACTTGTGGCGAATAGTTATATAGATTTATATATTGCTATGTTAGTTGTTATGCAGGGAAGGAGCACCGCCGTCCCGCAATTGCGGGGCGGGGTCGTTATAATTTGGTCAGCGTTGCTGACCGGTTACTCGTGTAAATTGCCACCTCTTCGGTGGATTGCTTCTTACAGGTGCTGCTGCGGAGCCGAGCGGCAAATAGCAGGCTAAAGCCCAAGTTGCAGCGCTAGCCCATGAAGGCTGAAGATTTAGTTTTGTTTTTCATATTCATATTTGGCCGGCCTGCGCGCCGATGTATGAAAGACACTATTTGGTTAAGAGAACAATGTTTGTAAGGCCTTAAGGCCGAGGACTGTTTTGTGTATTTTTAGTCGTTTCATTCCTATGGGTTTTATCATTAGTGGACATTCATGCTTATTGTTGGGTTCTTTTTAATAACCTAAAATGCTTCCGCTAGGTGTTGCGTAGGACGTTGTCTTTCAAATTGTGAGTATGATAATGCGATGCGTAACTCCACGGTCTGTCTGCGGTATATGGCGTCGGGCCCCGGCCGGACCTACTGCTATATGCCATGTGACGGATAGGGGTGTTACACAAAGAGGGTGCTTGCCTCTGACGAACCCTTGTTCGGGTTCTCGGGGAACACAAATATAGCTGATGTGTCCAGAAATCTGGTAATCGTTTCGTTTTGGAAATAGATAACAGATTCTGAGGTAGAACCTAAATACTCTACACCTGCTTCCTCTTATTATACTACGTTCATATAAGTAGAACTAGATACTTGTACATTTTCCAATGTTGAATTCATTCTGAATGAACTTCTCTGTGTGAAATTACAGGAACTGCTGCTGATGGAGGAGCACTTGCCGTTTGGGATGCAGAGGAGGATGACCTGCTGGATGCTAAATTCTAAAGTGTTTGTTGGTTTCTTATCTTTGGCTTAAAGCACTGTTTAGCTCTCTTTCCTTTTCATCTGTTGTTTGGACTATATTTGTTGCTCTTCAGTTGGTCATGAGACACTAGGTGTGATAGTACCTGATTCTCTGATTGTACTTTTGACTATGCAGTGTTGCTGCTGAGTTTATGTTTTATTCTTATACGTGCATACTAACTTCTGTTTATTTAAGTCCAATTTATTCTGACAGATGTTGTGGACACGGTTGTGTATTGAGTCGAATTCTGGTTGAACATTACACACATCACCCCTTTTTCTGATGTCAGTCTCACCGCGAACATAGGAGGAGATTGTTAGGATATTTGTTTTATATGTCCACGCGTGTAAGGACTGACTCAGAACGACCCATTGGGTTTTGTGTCACTAGAGTATAATGCCTCTACGCTGGAGATACTATATAAGGTCATTCCACATTGATGAGCCTTAGTGGACTATCTTGAGCGGAGCAAACTCTCTAACACTATTTATAGACAAATCCAAGAGGAGAATGGTCTTATTTATAACCCCAACCCCCGACGACTTGGCAACTTTTGAGGGAGCTCGCTCGGCTGCAGGAGAGCAACTACACTAGTCGCCTCCTGGCGAGTATGCCAGGGGAGCTCTCCATACTCACCCAGGTTTTCTACTGACTCGAGTATTGACTCTGATCCCTACTGGGTGTTTGACTTTGACTCCTTGCTGACCTTGCTCTGGGGGGTCTATGCTCGACGAATATGGGTTGTACAATTTGCCCATGCTTCCATTGTGTACGTGGACTTTGATATTATATTTATACTTTGTAATTTTTATGTTTTCATGCATATTGCTAGTGGCATTATTTATGCGCTTCTATTAATCTGATTTGTATTTGATGTGTTGATGATTAGCCGGCAGTGTAAGTGTCATGCGATAAAGGTCAGACTATGTGCGGGTATTTCCGCAGGGCGGTTGCCATTGACATAAGACTCTCCATTGGCTACGCCTAATTCTTGGGATGGGGGTATTGCAAATGACATCAAAGCTATCACGATCCATTTAAGAGAAGGTCACTAGCCCAGCATTAGGTTTTCTAGCTTACCTGGACAGTTTAAACTAGGTTGGGGTGTTACAAATTGGTATCAGAGGCAGCTTACATTTCAGTTCTTTTCATTTATGTCTGTTATGTACTTGTTTTAATATTGTTTCTTAGTTGACTTCTTATCGTTGGACCCAGCCGGACGGCTGATGAGTTTTTAAACTAGGTTGGGGTATTACAAATTGGAAGTGTGGTGAACCCAAGTGCGGAATGCATGTTATCATATGAAAATTAGGTTGATTTTTTTTTTCAAACACACCCTTCAACCAGTGACTTGTGAGCATCGACCTTTCCTTACCTGTTAGGTTTTGAAAAGCACAACCAGTCCCTTAAAGCGACCTATAACTATAAGTGTTAGGGATGAGACCCATTTTATAAGTATAGGTGTGCACATAATCACACACCCATGATCTTCACCTCAAAAGTAGTGGGATCATGGGTTTGACCGCACGCGCGATCACTGCGCCCGATCCCCCCGCACGCCGATCCCATCACGCGTAATGGATGAATCGCCGCGAGCACCGCCTCGCCGGCGGCAGGCGGCCGACCTCCTCCCTGGACGTCGGCCACCCTCTTCCCTCGCCGCACCGGCCGCCGATGCGCGGACGAGAGGGCGGCCCCGGCAGATGCTCCCCCTCGACCACCGGCCGCGGCCGAGGGAGCGGCCGCGAGGGCCGCTCCCCTTTGGCCGCCGACCGCTCCCTCCCGGCTGACGGTCGCGGCAGAGGGGGCGGCCGTGCGGGCTGCCCTCTCCCGGCCGCCGGCCGCGGCCGAAGGAGCGGCCGCACCGGCCGTGGCCAAGGGAACAGCCGCCCGGGCCGCTCCTTCCCTCATCAGCCGGCCGCGGCTGAGGGAGCGACCACCAGGGCCGCTCCATCCCTCGGCTGCCGGCCGCGGCCGAGTGGACGGTTGTGTGGGCCACTTCTACCCGGCCTTTTTTGCGGTTCTCCCCTCGCCGACTAATTTGGCAGCAAGTTCGTCGGCTGCCCGTGGAGTTCCGCCCTTGCCGTCTGATCGCTTGGAGTCGCTCCCCGCCGTCAAATTCACGTGTAACCACCCACTAACCACCGGGTTAGTGGGAGGATTTAATTAATAATTTAATAACTTATTTATGGTGCAAATAGCGGGATTAATTATCATAAATACGCATCCTAAAACTATGGCAAAATATTAATTTTGGGTGGTTACGGTGTACGGATAACCGCATAACCACCATAACCACCACCTGAAGCCTATAAAAGGAGCCACGTGTCTCTTCATTTCTCACCTTTTTCCTTTGAGTCTTCTTCTTCCTCAGGTCGAAGCTCTGCCGGATTTCTCCTATGAGCAGTACCCGAGCCACACTCAAGCCGCACCCGAGCCACGTACAAGCCAAATTGAAGCCACCCGACGAAGCCCAATCTCTCCATTTCCAAGTGGTCTCCGCAACCGCAAGTTCAAGCACTCCGCTCCCACGTCCAGAATCAGCAAGACGCTCAGCGAAGCCCATCAACACAAAGTGCAACTTGTAACAAACTCCTGGCGCGACGGTCTGTCGTCCGCCGTGTGCCAAGTATTCTCTCACCTCAAAACTGTAACGAGAGGTGGTCTGTCACCATCGATTTCACAAACAAGCTGTAACAGCTAGAAAATAGTGGACTTTGACCGGCATAGATCCGGTCACGTGTTTTTTTACCCAGTTGAGGGGTTTTTCCACGTCATGTGTACGATCGATCTACTATCCATCATTGACTGTGTGCGCGCTCGACCTTTCCGAGTGCTAAGGCGGTCCAGATTATTCTGGTTCGATCGGGACGTCGAGTTAGACCGCAACAGTAAGCATCCCATAGATACCTCAGTGGTTAGGGAGACACCAAATACGATAACTTGGTACCATCTTCTAATACTCCACTTGTTGACGTTGTATGTTATTGGGCCTCAGTCGGGCCCATAGTACTATACTACGAGTCCAAGCAGAGTGTTACAGTTGGTATTTGGCACCTTTGGGACTACCCTCGTATTTGATGACTCAAAGACGAACCCGAAACGTACGACTTTCACTCAACCAACAATGCGACTTAGTGATAAATATTGAAACTTATCTCAATCTGACCCTTAACCAAAGTAAGATTTTTGATAGAGTGGATGGATACAAACCTTTCGACACTTGTCGCCGCGGGTTTTACCCACCTACGAGGAAAGCCAACAAAAATAGCCCATAGACATTCACATAGCAATAATCACAAATTACACAAAACATTCAACATCAAAGAGTAAACACAATTTAGTTCGAGACACAGAATACATAGAAATCCTATGTCGTGGGGGCAAGAGATGAAACTACTTGCCACCTGAAGAAGATCGAGATTGAATGTTGTGAAATCGGATCGAGTTAAGCCGCGGTAGCGCAACGGAATTTCACGAATGAGCAAGAACCAATATCGCGCAAAATAAAATACGGAACGAGATTCTAGCATACACAGATGACACAAAAGATTACGTGGTTCGGAGATGGGCTCCTACGTGCACGGGGAGAGCGCGCCAGAAAGATCCACTAAAGTCAGAAAGTTACCGATTACAATAGACCTCAATGGGTCGAACAGAGAAGGAAACAAAAACAACACAGAAAACTGAAACTGGAGCTGTCGGATTTCCGACAGCGCTATCGCCCGGAACGTTGCTCCTCCTGAGCAACCAAAGTGCGCGCGCCAAGCTCGGCCGGAACTCCCTCCAGACCACCGTGCTCCTTCGCCGCCGCGCCTGATGCCTGTCTCGTTGCTGCTCTGCCACCGGGCCCAAAACCCGCCGCCGCTGCCTGAGACGAAGTCGAAGCCGCCGGAATTGCGCCGCCTGAAGCTCTCTGTTCACAAATTGGATCTCACGGATTTTTCCTCTCATCATCGGTCATGACAGCTCCCCTATAAATAACAACAAAAAACCCCTCTCAATTAGGAGATAATCTAATATAGGAATGAAGAATAACCGGCCATCAAATAACTTCCCAAATAAATTAGGATTGCCCAAAAATGATTTGCCCGGATTAGGAATGAGGAGCCCCAAAATAAATTCTCATCTAAATGATATTCCTATATTGAGATAATCCTAAACTAGGAATGAAAACCTCCCACGGATCGGTGACATGGCGCGATCCGGACGATCCGTGCGCGTGAGAGGTGTCACGATCCTAACAATCTCCACCTTGACGCCTCACGTCACAAACAAACTCCACCTTGACGCCTCACGCCACAAACGAACTCTTTCTCGAAGCCTAACAAACGTATTTGTACCTCCAACCCGAATCTCCCCTACTGGCGACTACAAGCCCCCTCTCCCTGGGGTCTAACCGCGATCAACGCGCATCAGAATGAGTCAAGTCAAGACCGCTCTTGAACTTGACTCCAGTCACTGGACTTCCTCGCAAGTCCGTACTAATATCCCTCCAGGATATCTCCCGCAACTTCCTGCCTCTACCTCTACTGAACTCCCTCAACTCCCGGTGGCGCACCCCGACGTGCTTCGCCCTTGACCTATAGACCGAGTCTTTTGCAAGACGACTCGCACTCAACCTCTCACTGTGCGACTCCACCTTCTCCTGAGTGATCATGAGTTCCCTGGTGGCACCCTTGAACCGGATGGCTCCCTTTGCGGCGTCTGGGCTCTCCTGAGATGACTCTCCGCCCACGGATGCGAAAAATTTACCTCCATCAAGGTCCTCTCTCTGCGCACACGCCCTCGCCACGAAACCTGCCCTGCTCCTCCGCCGGTCCTTCCTAGCTTTCTGCTGAGAGCGGATCCTGCTCTCTATAGCTCTATCGAAGGAACCGCGATCTGGGGAGATCGCATAAAATGCATATGATACTGTGCCCTGTAGCTCGAGAGACGGTTTGAACTCTCTCCTCGCATCTCCCCTGGCAGTCGTGGTGCCAATCAGTCTATAGAGCGACCCGAAACGCTCTCCTCTCAAGACTGTCTGCGCGCCTCTTCTGACCTCCAAATATCCGCCGTTACCGGTAAAAGAATACCCGGCGGCCTCCAGAGTGCCTAACGAAATCAAACTCTTCCTCAAATCAATAACATACCGAACATCGGTGAGGGTCCTAACCACTCCGTCAAACATCCTGATCCTGATGTTACCGACTCCCAATATCTCGCACTCTGAAACGTTCCCCATCCGAACTCGACCACCCTCATATTGCCTAAAGCTGGAGAACCACTCTCTGTTCGGGCACATATGGAACGTGCATCCTGTATCCAAGATCCAGGAGCCTGTGGTCTCAATGCTGGGTGCAGCATGAAGAGCGTCAGCATCGCTCTCATCCTCAGATGCCACCGCAGCCAAATCTGGCTCATGCGTCTGCTCCTTGATCTTCAGCTTTGGACACTTGTCCTTCCAGTTCCCTTCCTCTTTACAGTAGTGACACGTGTTCCTGCCTACGGACTTTTCCCTAGGTCGGTTTTCCCGCTTTCCTTTCCCTCTCGATCTACCACTCAATGTGTCTTTGCTCTTCACGAATAAGCCTTCGTCGGCCCTAGGGCCCGACTTGCTCCTTGTTTCGTTCGAGAGCAGCGTCGTCATCACTTCTTCCATCTTCAGGGTATCCTTCCCGTAGAGGATAGTGGTGACCAGATGATCGAAGGACCTCGGCAATGAAGAGAACAGGAGAAGAGCCTGGTCTTCCTCCTCGACCTTAACGTCCATACTCCGCAACTGTGAGACGAGCTTGTTGAACACGTTCATGTGATCTAGCAGTTGCGAGCCCTCCGACATTCTCAGGTTGTATAGCTGCTTCTTCACATACAGCTTATTCGTCAGCGACTTGGACATATATAGCTCCTCGAGCTTCTTCCACAAGTCCGCCGTCGTCTCAGCATCCACCACGTTGTACATCACCTCATCGGCCAAACACAGCTGAATCGTGCTGATGGCCTTCAGATCGAGCTCCTCCCATTCGTCGTCCTTCTTCCTGGACTTCTCCTTGCCGAGGAGAGCCTTGTGAAGGCCTTGCTGGACGAGAACGGCCTTTATGCGCTTCTGCCAAAGGCCAAAATCAATCTTGCCGTCGTACCTAGAAATCTCGAATTTTGCCGACATTATCTTGCTCGCAAAGCTACTGGGCGATCAAGATGATATTCGCGGAACCGATCTGGGAAGATAGGGAGCGGACCAATGTCGTCACCCACCGTTGACCCAAATCAGAAAACCGGAACGTCCAGATCACCCCCGCGGAACCTGCCTCTGATACCAATTGTTGTGAAATCGGATCGAGTTAAGCTGCGGTAGCGCAACGGAATTTCACGAATGAGCAAGAACCAATATCGCGCAAAATAAAATACGGAACGAGATTCTAGCATACACAGACGACACAAAAGATTACGTGGTTCGGAGATGGGCTCCTACGTCCACGGGGAGAGCGCGCCAGAAAGATCCACGAAAGTCAGAAAGTTACCGATTACAATAGACCTCAATGGGTCGAACAGAGAAGGAAACAAAAACAACACAAAGAAAACTGAAACTGGAGCTGTCGGATTTCCGACAGCGCTATCGCCCGGAACGTTGCTCCTCCTGAGCAACCAAAGTGCGCGCGCCAAGCTCGGCCGGAACTCCCTCCAGACCACCGTGCTCCTTCGCCGCCGCGCCTGATGCCTGTCTCGTTGCTGCTCTGCCACCGGGCCCAAAACCCGCCGCCGCTGCCTGAGACGAAGTCGAAGCCGCCGGAATTGCGCCGCCTGAAGCTCTCTGTTCACAAATTGGATCTCACGGATTTTTCCTCTCATCATCGGTCACGACAGCTCCCCTATAAATAGCAACAAAAAACCCCTCTCAATTAGGAGATAATCTAATATAGGAATGAAGAATAACCGGCCATCAAATAACTTCCCAAATAAATTAGGATTGCCCAAAAATGATTTGCCCGGATTAGGAATGAGGAGCCCCAAAATAAATTCTCATCTAAATGATATTCCTATATTGAGATAATCCTAAACTAGAAATGAAAACCTCCCACGGATCGGTGACATGGCGCGATCCGGACGATCCGTGCGCGTGAGAGCTGTCACGATCCTAACAATTGAATTGATACAGATCAACTTATTACATGAATTTAAAACTAGTAAAAAAAATAGCACATAGACATTCACATAGCAATAATTGCAAATTACACAAAACATTCAACATAATACATAGAAATTGTGTGTCGTGGGGGCAAGAGATGAAACTACTCGTCACTTGAAGAACATCGAGGTTAAATTGATACAGATCAACTTATTACATGAATGCAAAACTATCTTCGATCTTTTGAGAGAAACGACGGCACGCGGACGACACATGCATACCCGTAAGATTCCACACAACCAGCGGATATGTTTTTCAATTCTTCCCACAATTGATCCTTCATTGACCCTATCTAATTAATACTACTTGTTGCCGTCATATTTGAGGCACCCCTTGATGTTAAAGGGAGACCCCGGGTGGACACTCCAATATGTACATGCGCACAATTCATCATTAGCGCAGTAAGATTGTTTCAAGGCACAATTGGGAAGCAAAATTTGTAGGGAACATGCCCTTTCACAATAAGGCTGTTTACAAGTAGAAGTTTGTAGAACTCGGGTAAACTCGATGTAATAGCTCCTCATCACTTCAAAAGAAGAGAGATTAATATCATTATTATTTCCTATATATATATATATATATACTATATATATGCTATATAGAGAGAGAAAATCAGTTTACTCCCTCAGCTCAGAAAATCGCGATCATAGTCATCCCATCTCATCGGACTGGTATTCAAGATGGCGAAACGATGGACTCAGATGGCTATGATTGCACTTTTCTGAGCTTATGGAGAAAACTGATTTTCTCTTTAAATTTTCTAGAGAGAAAGGAATACTCACGGCCGGAGCACGGGAGGAGGAGAAAGAAGAGGAGCGCCGAAACCATGATTTTCTGAGAGAATTCCATTAATATATATATATGTGGGTGGCAAGGAGAAATAGTGCAAGCTAGGTAGGTAGAGATTGTAGGTCTATATATATGTATTTGCTCAAGCAAATATATAGAAGGCTTGATCCTTGCATTATTTATTATTATTATATTCATTTCAATTCAACAATTTTTTGGGTTAGATTCTGGCTGAAATGTGCATATTTTAGAAAAGTGTATAATATGAAAGTTGTATATCTCATTCTTAACTATAAAATGTATATATTATTTGCATAATTCTGATATTTATGGTGGGAAAACAAACTCAAGTTTTTTTTTCTATGAAGGGTATTTGCTAAAGCACATATACAGAAGGCTAGCCATGGTCTCATTTATATATATATATATATATATATATATATATATATATATATATATATATATATCTTGCTACCTCATTATATCATTATAATTTTCCTCAAATTTACTTAATTTGTTCTTACCTCATTATATCATTATATATATATATCAGTTTCGGAAACGCGTTTCCGCGTGTTTTCGGGCGTTTCCCGTATCCGGTACGCATTCGAGTCGATACGCAGACCATTTTTAAGTATCGGTACTTCGTAGTATATATATATATATATATATATATATATATATATATATATATATATATATATATATATATATATACTAGCATCTTCGAACGGGCTCCGCCCGTTCTCGATGCGTCGCTGCGGGCTTCGCCCGCGATCAAGCGGGCTTCGCCCGCGATCAAGCGGGCTTCGCCCGCAATCAAGCGGGCTTCGCCCGCCCCCGCCCCCCGGCGGGCTTCGCCCGCCCCCGCCCCCCGGCAAAATTTAAAACATTTAAAGCAATTATTTAAAATTTTATAATTTAAAAATATTTGAATTTTTTTAACCAAAAATTATAATTTAATTAATATTTATATAATTACTTATTTAAAAAATGAAAAAAAAACAAAAATCCCCCCCCCCGCTTTGGCACGCTCGCGCAGGCCGCCCTTCTCTGCCGCCGGCGGCCTGCCCGGCGCCCACCGGCGGGTCCGCCAGCCTCCGGCGAACCCGCCGTGGGTTGTCCGGCGGCTCACGGGCAGGGCCACCGCCGGCGGTGGCCCTGCCCGCCCGCCACCGGACAACCCACGGCGGGTTCGCCGGAGGCCGGCGAACCCCCTGGTGGGCGCCGGGCAGGCCGCCGGCGGCTCCGCTAGCGGCGGCAGGGGTGAGGCCGTGAGGGGGCGGGAGTCCGGGAGGGGTATCGGGATTTCTGAGCTGTGAACAGTGCGTGAACAGTGCTGGCTTTTGGAGATGTGGATATTAGCAGGCCCAATCCTTTAATCCAATGGTCAGATGCAATTTTTTGAAGATCGGACGGTCCAGATGCGTTTGACGGCATGCTTCAAGATATCACTATTGTTTTATATAATAAAGAGATATATATATATATATATATATATATATATATATATATATATATATATATATATATATATATATATACAATATTATAAAGATGTATGTTAGATTTCATCTAAACCATCCAATATATCCCAAAAGTCCAAACTATTAATCTCCACCATTCTTTATTTATTGATTAAAAAACAAAAAATTCTAGACCTCCTATAGCTATAAAGGGTGAGGGATTGAAGAGAGAGAGAAAAATGATGAGTGAGGGAGTGTGAGTGGGCGGAGGTTGGAGAGAGAGAGAGAGGGGAAGAGAAATAGGAGGAGGAGAGATACATAGAAAGTGACATGATAATGCGAGAGAAATTAAAATTTTTAAGTCAAAACACACCTTTTTTTACAAAATAAAAAATGTAATCTTGATTTATATTTTTTTACCGTCATTTTGAGTACTCATATGCATATGTTTTGAAAAAAAAAATCAGGTGCGTGCACAACCTGTTCATAGGCGGGCGCAGTCTGCAGCGAAGCATCGAGCACGGCCGAATCCTGTGCGCAGGCGGGCGAAGCCCGCCTGGATGCGGCCGAAGGCCGCCCGAGAGCATCGAGCACGAGCGTAGCCCGTGCGAAGATGCTCGTGTATATATATATATATATATATTCTTTTTACTTATTTTGGTCACGGCCGGCCGTCAAATATCGATGGCCGGCCGCCGGCTTGACCCTGGCCGAATCCTGTGCGCAGGCGGGCGAAGCCCGCCTGGATGCGGGCGAAGGCCGCCCGAGAGCATCGAGCACGGGCGTAGCCCGTGCGAAGATGCTCGTATATATATATATATATATATATATATATATATATATATATATATATATATATATATATATATATATATATATATATATATATATATATCAGCGAAGCATCGAGCACGGCCGAATCCTGTGCGCAGGCGGGCGAAGCCCGCCTGGATGCGGCCGAAGGCCGCCCGAGAGCATCGAGCGCGGGCGTAGCCCGTGCGAAGATGCTCGTGTATATATATATATATATTCTTTTTACTTATTTTGGTCACGGCCGGCCGTCAAATATCGATGGCCGGCCGCCGGCTTGACCCTGGCCGAATCCTGTGCGCAGGCGGGCGAAGCCCGCCTTGATGCGGGCGAAGGCCGCCCGAGAGCATCGAGCACGGGCGTAGCCCGTGCGAAGATGCTCGTGTGTGTGTGTGTGTGTATATATATATATATATATATATATATATATATATATATATATATATATATATATATATATATATATATATATATATATATATATATATATATGGGGAGATCTCAAATGCGGGCAGGCTTATATGCGGGCGTACGGGCAAGGCGTTTTGGGGGTCAAGGAGGCTCCAAATCGAAAAGTGATCAACATGAAAGTTGTAGATCTCGATGATCCGAACAACTTTCATGTTGATAACTTTTTGATTTGGAGCCCGCTTGAACCTCGATTTGAGCCCCGAAATCTGGGGCGGCGGACGCTTTACTGTAGCAGTTCCGCCGCCCCAGATTTCGGGGCCCAAATCGAGGTCCAAGATGGCTCCAAATCAAAAAGTGATCAACATGAAAGTTGTTCGGATCGCCGAGATCTACAACTTTCATGTTGATCACTTTTCGATTTGAAGCCTTCTTGACCCTTGCCCGTACGCCCGTACGCCCGCACTAGAGTAACCCCCTATATATATATATATATATATATATATATATATATATATATATATATATATATATATATATATATATATATATATATATATATATATATATATATATATATATATATATATATATATATATATATATATATATATATATATATATATATATATATATATATATATATATTCTTTTTACTTATTTTGGTCACGGCCGGCCGTCAAATATGGAAGGCCGGCCGCCGGCTTGCCCCTGGCCTCAAAATATCAAAAAATGAATTGTCTCTTTGGAAATATAGAGCTTCATGATAAAATAATATCAGAGGGACCCAATTACTGCTAGTGGCCGGGATCGCTATTTCAGTGCCTTTCTCACACCGTGTGAGATACATTACATTCGTATGATGGCGTGAGGCACCTACAATGTACTCAGTGGCCGGAGGCTGGCTAAATAATATCTTCGCAACTATATTTTTGCTATCCGCAGACCTTTAGGAATCGCAGCCTGAAAATTTTGAAAATTTCATTAGCAAACAAATTTGTTAAGCGCAATCCAGAATTTATTTTACGAAAAAACATATTTTAATAAATATATTAATGTCATTTAAGGATTGGAGAAATAGAAGAGTATAATTAAAACGTGAATGAATAACTCAAAGATTAGAATAACCTAATCACATCCTCCGGATAGATTCCAAGTCCTCCAAAGAACCTCGGAGGCCGTTCAAAGGGTCAAACGAACTCGGAATTGCGCAAAACTATGTCAGTTGGAATCATCAAAAAAAATATCAAAAACACTTTTTTGATACAACCATTTCTCCCCCGCCTTTGTAACCCCTTAAAATGCCTCCAAAACGCTTCGACTTGAACCAGTTCCGCTCCCAATTAGAATATCCATGAAGAAAAAACAACTTCAATTCCGCTAGCTTCTCATTTTTGGTGGCGTGCGAGCTTAATCGTCTTCTACTTCTTCCTTAATGGAGTGCGGCGTTAGCATCCACGCTCTGTCTGGCCTCGTCACAACTTGATGTTTCGATTATTAATCCTTTGGTGTCTTGCTCACTCCGTCGCCCGCCAACATAAAGCAGCATGTAACGTTCTCAACATTCCGATCCCGCATCCTCCCCATCAGTCACCAAAACTTTCGCCGGATCCTTCCATGTACTACATAACCTCAAAATCAATGCCGTCGAGAATTAGCACATGAGATGACCCACAATGTCGTCGAGGCAATGTGATACGATGGATTAGGCATTCCTATTCCGAGGTTAAGTTTGGGACAAATGCGGCAGCCGGAGAAGTGGCGGTGCGAAACAAATGTTGGGATTAGAGCTAGCTATCAGAAAAGCAAAGCAGTGGTGGAAAAAGCTGTAATCGGACTTTTCAAGCGGAAAGCTTCTTTTTAGCTTTTCAGAAAGCGGGGCGATTCCGTGCTTCCCAGCATAGCTTAATACTCGACTTCTTAACATTTAATAGACTCTGTTTGTTTGATTTTTTTTTCTTTTGTTTGAAAAGTCTTCATTTGAAATCAATGATCCCCTAAACCATTTTATTCAAGATTCCAAGGGCACAAAAAGAGATCAATTTTAGAACAAAATGAGTAAAATGTATTTGCTTTGGAATTTAAAATGTATTAGCTTTGAAATTTTCAAAGTCTAGACCTCTTAATTAGCTTTGAAATTTAAAATGTATTATGATTTTTAGAATTATGTGCAAATTAATTGATGTGAACATTGTTTTTTTTATGAATGAAGACTTGTTCTGGTCCTGATTAGCTTTTTAAATATTTTCCCGCCTTATCACCACCTGAGGTCGGTCCGAGGCAAAGATGATGAATGTTACAAAACATAACCTCCCATTATAGATCGCAACCCTCTTATTATTGAAATTACAAAAATCTCTTATGAATGTTACAAAACATAACATTTATCTCTCATGAAGTTCACATTTCATAACATCCTTGCACAAAATACTCCTTTGCAAATGTACTCTGATGGGAGGGGGCGTATTTTTGTGCATGGATGTTATGAAATGTGAACTTCAGAGAAGGTAAATGTTATATTTTGTAACATTCATGAGAAATTTTTGTAATTTCAATAATAAGATGAGTGCAGTCAGTAATTTTTCAAACTTAGAGGAGAGGTCCAGGTAAGTGCCCCTAAAAAATTTCATCCTTTTGAACATAAAAATGAATAAAGTTCCTTAAGCGAGCGTTAACGAATGACAGTTTAACCCTCGTGTTCACGACTGTCACGGTCGTGTCAAACGGAGCCTAAATTAAATCCTAGTGAGTTTATTTCACATTCATAAACACCTTGGCGATACCACACCATTATATATTGGCAAAAATATAAACCTTTAGGGGCTTACACTTTCAATAAGCCATTTTAATTCGGAAATTATGAAATATAGATGCTTATTTTATTGAAACTTTAATAACATACATGAAATTAATTAGCTTGACATTTATTTCTCAATTTTTAATTCCCAAAAAATGATCCACTTGAATTCATTTAAAATAAAGGGTTTAGGGTCCACTAGACAGAGGGAGAGTTAGAGATAGAGTGTACCTCATCAGGATCAGAATTGTCCTGATTGTCTTCAATTAGGGTCATGAAACTGTACTCATCATCCTCTTCAAAGTCACTGTCAACAGAGGACAGTGGAGCTCTTATGCCAATTAAGGCAACTGGGTGATCAACCTCCTCTTCAACGAAGATGAAACCAATGTAGGCTTCTTCTTCCTCTGATTCTGAAGACTCGGAATCAGTGTCTGATAGGTTGGTCTTCTTCTTGGCCGAGAAGCTCTTTTCAGCTTTCTTGTTCTTGTAATGCTTCTTGTCTTCAGACATCTTGTTAAAATTTGATATAGCGGAAGACGGGAAACCAGGCGCAAAAACACTCAACCTATCCGAGCCCAAATAAACCAGATGCAAACCAGAAGAACAAGAATTTTGTACTAAACAATCTTTACAAGGAGAGACATACATGGCGAGACATGATTTTGCCAAGTACAAGGGAAAAACAAATAAGCAAACAAGAACTTTAAGTCGGGCGGACTGCCTCAGAGACCGCCGAGTCCGCTGAGACCGCCAAGCCGCTACTGCACCACTGATCTACGGAGTCCGCGAAGTCCACTTAGTCGCTAGACCACAACCAAGCCGCGCGGACTGGTCGTTATTCCAATGCTGAACTCTAATCTCCGATCTGCAAGCCGCCTAACCGCGAGGTCACCTAGCCGCCAGACCGCGTGAGCTACTGCCGAACTGAACAGGTCGTCAGAAGCGGGCAGCTTATTGAACCGAGAAACTAGTTGCAGAAGAGAGACCGCCTAACAGCAACCCGCGACCTGCTGTTAACTGCTGGTTACTATCCGTAGAGTCTGCATTGTCCCTGACCGCAGTCAGAACCAAGTCCTGGCCTTCTAGCGCTATCTGCACAACCTGCACAGCACAACCCGGTCAATCTTCTCAAACCGTGCGGATATAAAAAACCATTATGCAACAACTATCCGCGAGTTCACTTACTGTTCATTCTCTTATAATTGATGTGACAGGGAGTCCTATTTATAGGCACGGTGAGGAGTGTAGTCACCACCCTAGCCGATAGGATAACCGCCCCATCCCGCAGCAAGAACCAAGTGTATCCGCAAGCTGCAGATACACAGCCAGTCCGCCGCAACCTGAGTAGGATAGCCAGCCCGCCAATAACATCACCAAGGCCGGATAGCAACCCTATCCGCCTTGTCACCAAAGGTCTAGCCAGGACGCCTCCACCAGCCGAACTCTGCAAACAACACCCTATCCATCAATCAGCGGACACCTCTCCAGACCGCACACCCTGCAGACTCACCTCCAGACTGCGTACCCCGAGCTCGTGGCCAAGGCACCAACGTCAACTGTCGGACTCGGCGGACAAGGAGAACAGTCTGCATGCCCAGGCGGACATAGCACCAGTCTGCACCCCCAAGTTAGCAACAAAGGTACATCAGCCAAGCGGCTCAACTAGGCAGATACAACTCCAGTCCGCACGCCTTGCGGACTCAACTCCAGTCTGTATTCCCCAAACTTGCAACCAAGGCACACAACACTGCTGCCGAGCTTGGCGGACTGAGAAGCAGTCCGCTTTTAACTGTGCGATCTCCCCGGACTGAGCCAAACCTGGACTTGGTTCAGAACCAACCAAGTCCACACCCTGGCCATAAGGGCAAGTCTGCGCTTACTGGAGGACACTGGAAACAGTCTGCCAATCCCGGCGACCTCCAGCTCTAGTCTGCTCTAACCGGCAATCCCTGCGGCTTCCACCAGCCGCATCACCAGAGCTAGACCAAGGCATCTGCCATGTCGGTATGCCGAGCTCCAGCCAAGTCCGCATCTTGCCGGACTCCGTGGATAGAGAAGCTATCCGCCCGGTTACCTTCTGGGATCCAACTGCCTGTTGAGAATAAGTCGGCCTTGCCACCGCCTCTATCCGCACAGTCCGCGCGAACAGACAGCCTAGGCCGCCAAAGAACAAGCCGTATGCAACAGCTCTGCCGACCTGGCTAACCGCCAGTCCTGTCCGCATAGGTCGCGCGGACAGGTCGCCCAGGTCGCCCAATCACCCATTTTTACTTCACCATTTTCAACACATCTTGTATTCTTTTCTCTTGATTGGACAGTCAGCAATGACATTTCCACTCCTGTTACAGTAGTAGCAAACAACATTAGTCTTAATATATTTGTTCTGCTTAGAGTCATACATTTCCCCAGAGGGGTCATTTCTAGACTTGTCCTTGCTGGAATAGGGCTTTCTTGAAGTGGAGCATGAAGAGCCCTTGTTCTTCCACTGTCTTCTCTTGCTTAGCATTTTCTTGAACTGTTTTGAGAACAAAGTCAGTTCTCCATCAGACAGTTCATTCCCTGAGAAGTTGGGATCTGAACTCTCAAACTCTGCAGCTCTCCTTGATGGAGAAGGTGTCTTTTCCTTACTCCTTCTTGTGGCTTCAACTCTGAAAGCCACAACCTTTTTTATTGAGAGTTCTGACAGCATCTTCTTCTGCCCTTCTGGAGTTCAGCTGCATTTAATGAGACAGCAGTTTCCCAAATAGATTTTGAGGCAATGTGTTGTCCAAGTTTCCAACCTCTCTAATGACACAGATCTTGATATTTCATTCCTTGTTTAGGGATCTCAGAAACTTGTCATTTAATCATAGTTTGTCAACTGTCTGTCATAGGTGATCAGACTGTTCATTATCATGAAGAACTTCTCATAGCATTTAGCTATGGAATCTTTCTTGCCTTGCTTGAAGGCCTCATATTGCTGATTCAGGAGGGATTTCCTGTCATCCCTCACTTCCTTCGTCCCTTCCATATATACTATAAGAGAATCTCACATCTCTTTAGCAGTCTTGCAGTGGACCAAGTTCGGGAAAGTGGAGTCATATATAACACTGACTATGATGTTTTGAGCCCTTTTATCCATGGTTGCCAGAATGACTTCATTCTTGGTCATCTCAGTGTACTTTTTTGGAGTGTGTACATTTGCATATATGACAGAGACCTTTATGGGAATGAAGAGTCTCTCTAGAACTGTAATGAATATTCTTGGATCTACGACTTCCATGAATAGCCTTACTCTTTTCAAATCCCAATATTCTCTTTCCTGCAAATAGGCAGTTTCATGGAGCTCAACTCCTTGTGGTTCTCACCTGAACCCATGGAGATAATTTTTAGCTACTCTTAGGGATCTGTTCAGACTGTTAAGTCCTCTTTGAACAACATGTCTCTGATACCACTTGAAAGTTTTTGTTCAAGAGTAACTACACATCTAGAGGGGGGGAGGGGTTAATATGTTTTCAAGTCTTTATAACAATTTTTTTAATGTAGTTGAGTTGTGAGTTAGATTATGATGTTAGCTTTAAAGAACCACAATAGCACACCAGAGTTTATAGTGGTTCCCCTATCAAGGGTACATCCACTTTCTCCCTTCACTTATCTAGTAGTGAGTTATATTCGGCTAACTCCTCCTTTATCTCAGCTCCTTGAGCTTACACCTCAAATCCCACAGGATCCTACACCTAAGAGTGAAACACACTCCTACAACTCATAGTATAACAACTCCTACCTTAGGCTAAACAGTCATACACTCAGAGATATCAGATCTCCTACCTCAGATCTACACAGAGATCCTACCTCAAGCTAAACATCCCTACCTCAGATCCTAAATAGGATCCTACAACTAAGAGACTTAACTCTCACACTCAGCCTTTATAATACAGGCCTACAACTCAGATCAACAGATGATCTTACAGAATGAGTAATGGTTTGATGATGATTGACTCCAGAGAAATAGTTCTCCGAGCCTTCTTTCTGAACTAAGAAAATCCAGTCCTCTCTTCTTCACAACACCATGACTATTGATCTTCTGTTTATTTCTGCTTATGCTGAGAAGATAACTGCAGAGCTCTGTTTATTCAAGCCTTTAATGTATCAGTGTTGAGTGTAGTGACTTGAAGATGAACAACAACTTTTGAATGCTCTGCTCCACCTCTTACAGAAAAAGATTTTCTATTCTTGTTGTAGAAGACTTAGTGATTTCCAGTTCTGAATCTTCTTCAAACAGCCAGCTTCTTTCTGTATATTACAGATCTTCTGTAAATCCCAGTATGGAGGATTCTCAACTGATGGAGAAAATGACTATACAGAGAAAAATCACTCTTTTAATTTCTCTGTGAAGTCTTTTTTATGTCCCGCCGTCCAACGGCTCTTTTCTCTATATGGGCAAGCCGAAATTGGTAACTGCAAAGTAACTTTAGTTTTAATTGTTGTATTAAAGGCATGCGACGACATTTGTCTTCTAGCGTGCAAGTCCTGCAATATTAAATTTTGAATGACGTCAGCATGACATGCTTGTAGACTTAGAAGTTTTCAGTCACAGGCGTTGAGTGCTGTCAAATGACTCAATGCAAAAACACTTGGAAGAAAATCTGCTTCCTGAGGCATTGAGTGAGTCATCATCACTCAACGCATCTGACTTGTACAGCCTAACTGATAGGCCATTGAATGAGTCTTCATCACTCAACGCTTTTGGACTTGATAGAATTCTTCTTGTTGAAGGCGCTGAGTGAAGTTTCTACACTCAACGCTTCTAGACTTTGCTGAATAACTTATGAGGTGTTGAGTGATCCTTCTTCACTCAACGCTTCTGTACTTGGTAGAATTCTTTTTGAATAGACACTGAGTGAACTGCCTTCACTCAACTCTTCTGTCCTTAGACAGATTTCAATTCAGCAACACTGAGGCTCTGATTGTTGGATCTCCTGTCAACACTTTTAGACACTTGACATTGAGTGAAGTGTATTCATTCAACACTTCTGGACTTAGCCAGTTTTCTGCTTTTCCAGCAACATGTCTAATCAATAAATAATAGATAATCTGCATATACTGAACTTGAACATATATATCAGATACAAACATGTGTATACCATTGACCTATGGGCTTTCTTTAAATCTAGGACATTGCGATCAATGGACTCAACAAGTAGAAAACCTAGGGTTTGAGATTTTTGGATTTCCTTTAGTTCTTTCTTTCGAAAAGTTTTTATAATTGATTATTATGTCATAATCCATGATTTCAAGCATTTTTAATGAAATCCTGGTTGAGTAAAGGTTGATTCCAAATTTTTTAGTGATGGTCTAGTGTTGAAAAATATTTTTTGAATACATGTACTTCTCTTTTGGAGCAAAATATTATCCCCTTGACAAAAAATAGCAATAAATTATAGGGATCTTGATCTTGTTGCTCCCAATTGGCATGATGAGGTTAGGGAATGATATTCCCTCACAAATCATGCAAAAGCCCTTGTTTACAATTTAGAGCAGTCAACCATAATTTAATTAAGGGCTCCTAACATGTTTATGTCTCAAATCATAATGTTAGGGTGTGAATCATTTTGAAGAAAATGTTATCATTTGACTCAAAACCACTAATTGGAGGCGAGAAATTGCTGCCTCCTTTCACTAAAACAGTGAAAAGTACAAAAATAAAAAGGGCAGCAAACCCCTAACTTATGAACGCCTTCTTTGATCTAATTAGGTCAAATGAAAACCGTCAAAATAATTGTAAAGTGACAAACGATGTTTAACAACATCGATCTGATGTTCTTAAAATACTTAAGGACGGTATGTTATAGGAAATGTCATCTCATGAAAGCGGGAGACGCAATAATGGTGACATGAGTGACAAAGGCAAATGGAAGGTCACTGTGAGTTCTTACCATTTTTATAATTACTCTCTGTTAAGTTGCATGATTATTATTGCTAGGATTATTTTATGTTGAAAAAAAACATAATTAATCATGTAATTAATCATGTAATAACGTAAATGAATAAGACAACTAAAAGTGAATAATGTGATGAAATTGACTACGTTAAGGGTGAACCCAACTAGTGAAAACATCTTAACAGAAAAAGGCACTATATATATATATAATATATATATATATGGAAAAAGAGAGTATTAGCTCGAGCTAATACTTAAAATTATAGCGCGAATACCTAATTTTGGGATTTAAACCCCCTAAACGGTTTCATTTGAAAAAGTGATCAACATGAAAGTTGTAGATCTCGATGAGATCTACAACTTTCATGTTGATCACTTTTCCAAATGAAGCCGTTTAGGCCCCCGATTTGGGCCCCGAAAAATACGACTTCCGCAACCTGTACGGACGCTTGGTTGCGGAAGTTGTATTTTTCGGGGCCCAAATCGGGGGCCTAAACGGCCTCTTTTGGAAAAGTGATCAACATGAAAGTTGTAGATCTCATCGAGATCTACAACTTTCATGTTGATCACTTTTTCAAATGAAGCCATTTAGGGGGTTTAAATCCCAAATTTCACCATTCGCGCTATAATTTTAGGTATTAGCGCGAGTGTATACTCTCCAAGCTCTATATATATATATACTAGCATCTTCGAACAGGCTCCGCCCGTTCTCGATGCGTCGTTGCGGGCTTTGCCCGCAATCAAGCGGGCTTCGCCCGCTTAGCATTCAAGCGGGCTTCGCCCGCCCCCGGTACCTGAACAGGCGTTGAGTGTGTACTCAACGCCTGTTCAGGCGTTGAGTGCAGACTCAACGTCTGTTCAGGCGTTGAGTGCAGACTCAACGCCCGCGGGCGTTGAGTGCATTCCGCTTCTGCATGCTGGCCCCACCCCCTCCCTTCCGCTTCTGCATGCTGGCCCCACCCCCTCCCTTCCGCCTCCGCCTGCCCACGCCAATTGACGACGCCGCCGCTGGCGGAGCCGGCGACTGCTTGACCGGTGACCACCGGCGAGTTCGCTGGGGCCCGGCGAACACGCCGGGGGTTCTCTGTCGGCGAGCCAGAGCCACCCTCCTCTGAAACTTCCTGTTGCACGGCGCCCTGCTCGGCCACCGGCGGCGGAGCCTCCGGCGGCCTGCCCGGCGCCCGCCGGCGGGTTCGCCGGCCTCCGGCGAACGCGTCGGGGGTTGTCCGGCGTCTCACGGGCAGGGCCACAGTCGGCGGTGGCCCTGCCTGTGAGACCTAGAAACTGGAGCTCACGGGGAGGGCCACCGCCGACGGTGGCCCTGCCCGCTAGCTGTCGGACAACCCCCAGTGGGTTCGCCGGAGGCTGGCGAACCCCCCGGTGGGCGCCGGGCAGGCCGCCGGCGGCGGCGGGGGTGAGGCCGTGAGGGGCGGGAGTGCAGAAATGGGTATCGGGATTTCTTCGGGAATGAACAGTAGCTTTTTTGTGGGAATTTTTAATTGCAGATCGATCTTTAGGAATCCAACGGCCAGATGCAATTTCCTGGAGATCGGACGGTCCAGATCTATTTCATGGTGTGCTCCAAATATGTCTATTGTATTATATAATAAAGATTTAAGTAAATACTAAATACAAAGATTTATATGTACATAAATGAAAATAAATGCAAACAACATGAAAACAAATGCAAGTAAAATGTACAAGGAATGAAATAAGAATAAGAAGATAAATGAAAAGAAATAACAAGAAAGTGAATGAGAGACAACGTAATACAAGGAAATACAAATTCAAAAATACGCAAAAGATAAGTAAGGCACCATAGTAATCAAAGAAACAATAAGAATTCATGTAATATTTTGACTAAAAGAAAATGTAATTAAAACAGATTGAGGAGGAAGCCACTCCCGACAGTTCTAGCCAACCCCCTTCACGCCGTGAGAAGATGTACATGATATGGGCCGAGGTCATCATCACATTCTTTGGAGTTCTGGATGCCCACAAGGCTGGCTGCCATGATCCTGATTGCCCTCATGACGAGTTCGAGTTTTGTTTACAGTAGCAGCACCATGTAGTATAGTGTCTTGCAGTATAGTTTTTGATCTGTTGCTCAGAAGCATGTTTTGTTATGATCATATAGTGTACTAGTATCTGTAGCACAGATTTTGAGATAGCTGATTTTTTGTATACATATATCGAGTTATCTGTTGGACAATATGCTATACTATATCTGTAATATAAATAAACAGACATGTTTTACTTTCATGCACTTTTCTTATGTACTCTGTAACTATAACAGTTGAATTAACTGATGAATGTTCAATTACATGGCGCCTATGTGATATGAGATTATGAAAATTATAATGGTAGCCCAGAAAGTGAGTCCGATACAGCACCTCTGCACATACTTGTCTGCTCTTGGGCACACGACTATATAACTATTAAAGGAGAAGCATGAACTCAAAATCTTCCCTCGAACACGAGGATAATGCGCCGGCGACTTTGATTTAACCACCAGGGCCACAATTGCAACCAATCAATCGTTGAGATATTCTACTACTCTTTTTCTAAGTATCAGATCAACGACACCTACTCCAATATTACAGCTTGTACCCCTCATAGTTTGTGTAATTACAGCTTGTACCCCTCTAAGCTTCAAAATTACAATTACCCCCTCGCAAATGATTCTGTTGAACGCCCAGGAGGGAAAATTATGAAGGGACATACCAACCGACTTTATTAAAAATATAAAAGAATATTCTCCAAATGATTCCTACAATTCAACTCTGTCTGGAAGGCTTATGATTGGTGGGGCCGGGGTGGTGATGGTGGTGGGGCATAATGAATCACCACTTACATTATTGTGACTTGAGAGTCGTTAACAATTACTTTAGGGTAGCTGACGAGGGGCGGTGGAGGCCACATCCCTAAAAAGGGTGTTCAGAAATCAAATAGTTCGTGAATAATTCAAGAATCAACACGTCAATATTATCTTTATTGATGACAAGATTCAAGAATAATCACAATATTTATCTATATTATATTAAAAAGGATAAAACACTCTTTGATTAAACATTAACTTTCTTATTCTACCTTCTTTATTGAAAAAAATTTCAATTTTTTATTTTATGTATTTTTTATTTTTTTTCTATTTTAAAAAATTTGATCTCATATCAATAAAGTCTTCTGTCTATAAAAAAAAAAGGTAATTGCTATGGGCAAACCTATTTTGGATAGGTGCAAACCAAATTTTAAAATTAAAATTCTTAAATAATTATTTTAAAAAGTTACGGTAAAATTGACACGGGCAAACCATTTCCCCATCACGTCGACAGGAGCGAGCCATACACGACGACACCGCCGCCACGGCCGACGCCTCTCTCTTCACCGCCGCCAACGCCTACCGCAAGCCATACGCGATGACACCTACCACATATATTCGCTTTTGTCCGCAGCGGGAGCTCCAGATTTATTTGTGTCGGACATTCTCGCTCATCTTCAGCTCCTTTGATCTGAAGCAAGCCTTAGATTAAAATTTTTCTTTTCGTATTTCTCATCTTCATCATTTATTTTTGCATTTCTCCAGCGAAGAGAACGTCGAAAAGTTGCACTCATCATTAAAAGAAAATTTTCTATGAGTAATTTGAAACTTTTGTAATACTTTAAATTTTATAATATTATTGTTAAACTATTTGTTCATATTTTGTTAAAGAATTTTTAAAAATTTATATTAGTTTGCACGTAACAATTTGGTTTGCACATATAAATTTTTGGTTTGCCCGTAAAATTGGTTTGCACATATCCAAAATTAGTTTGCCCATAACAATCATCTAAAAAAATATGTTCTTCCAGCTCACTCATGTGCACAATACAAAAATGAGCAACAAGCGGTGTACAACTCTTAGGGGTTTGCGAGCAGCAGGAGCGTCGTCGAGTCGGGAAAATGTCACGGCCGGGATAATGTCGCGCGGGGCAGCGGGGCCTCCCATGTGATATCGCAGTTGAGGTACTGTCTTGATTGGTAGTAGGGGGGGAGCCCCGTGCCAGTCACTCGTATTATATATAAAGATGAACGTGGTCGTTTGATCAAAGTCAATTTGGTCCTTCATTTGATGCAAATTTGAATTCAAATCCAAGACTTTTGGATGAATCCAAATTCGAATCAAAATCAAAATCTCTACATTCTATAATATATTTGGATTCGATTGAAAAGCTATTTGATTGAATTTGTGAATACCCCTAGCCCCAAATACATGTACGTCCCCAACCACAATCACGGCGACAGTCACGACGACATATGGCTTGAATGCGGTCCAAATATGCACTTGAATATGTGTGATACATATCTCATATATTAGATTATTTAATGATTCTCAATTCAAGTGGCACTAAATTATTAAAATATGTATAGAATCCATCAAATTTTGAAAAATATAACATCCACATGGCATCCACCAAAATAAAATTCCTCAAACTATAAATGAAAGCTCTAAAAAGATAGGTAATTGTTGTGGGCAAACATATTTCAGATAAGTGCAAATCAACATTTAAAATAAAAATTCTTAAACAATTATTTAGAATGTTGCGTTAAAACTGATAGAGGCAAACCATTTTTGCACCTCCTGTCAGCAAAACCCTAAAAACGTCAAGGTTCCTCTTTGGCTTCCTGCATCACGCCCACAGGATTGTGCCTCCCGTTTCATGTGATGTTCAACCACGGCGTTGTTCATCTTCGTCCCCGCCAGGGTCACCGAGTAACATCTCCCAAGCATGGCACTATTCATCTTCGTTCCTATTAAGATCGCTTTTGCTCTGCACGTAACAATTTTATTATGAAAATTGCTAGTGTTGCACTGGAGTGGTCGTATGAACTCTCAGAAGTATAATTTCTCTAGTGTATATAACTTGTGATTGCTAGGGAGGTGGAAGCAGCAATTTGATTTGCATGCATAATTGATTTGCACATATAACTTTTTAGTTTGCCCATAACAATCACCAAAAGATATAGGGTATGTTTGAGGCAGTTGTGATCGTAGGAAAAGTAGTGGTGAGATTAGAGTTGCCAAGAGAAGTTATGGTCGGAAAAAACAACAGAAGGAGAGGAGAGATGTAGAACTACGGAAAATGAAGAGCGAAAATACGGAACACAAGCACCCGTGATGGTGGGAATAAAACTTTTTCACCACCACCATCCTTCTCAAAGTAGGCAAAATGCAAGAGGGAGAGAGAGATTAAATAAGGAATGATCAATGAGCAAATCAAAGGACAAGTGTTCTATTCCGATTGCATGCGACAATGCATTATCTCCACAAATAACAACGGAGGAGATCACCGTTCAATTTCGACTACTATCAAGCATCAAGTGATAAAAGAAGGCTGCGGTGGCCACGCACATTATTTTGTAGCATCATAGTTCACACGAAAAATTGCGAATAATGATATGATATGCTCCTCAAGAGAGATATCATATGCATATAATAGATATGCGATTCGCATAAATACGAATCGAGTGATAAGATGAAAATCGGTGGATAGTAGTTCGACGGATATAAGGAGACATCTCTAATGACGTTAATAATAACTTAAATAAAGGAATAATATTAATGACATAACAAATTATATATATTCTGAATTTTTACAAGGTGTTAAGGCTGCAAAATTAACTGATTTAAAATTAATACAAAAAGATACAAGATTATTAAAACAGAGCTGCCTTGACTCAGTCTCAACATGCATGAAAGGCTGAATGAAGCCTGCTTCAAGTCTATGTTGGCCAGAAACACTTCAGAATTTCGTTAGTTGCGATCCGGACGCAAACAAAATTCTTTGATCTGTGCATTAGAAGTAAGAAATTCGCGTATTACGAAATCATTCCCAAACTGTAGATGCATGTCTCTGGGAATATGAAAAAGCGACAAATGAAAAATAGCGCACTAATAAGTAGAGGGAAGGCCGCAGCTCTCCGTGCACGTGTTTTCAGTCGGGGTAAAATGGGGATGTCTAAAATGTGTTGGATTTTGACTTTTATACAATCGGACAGCTGTGATGAGTTTGATGGTGTCACACGAGAGACGATGTTTTACATCCCATAGAAAATTCGGCAGAAATTAGTCAAACTGCATTGCTCCAAGAAATACTCAGTCATGTCGTGCAATGAATTACTGACTATATTATGAAATTTAGTGAATAATAAGTACAATAAAACATTAAAGAATATTATCGTATAATATAAGGGCAGCCCAATGCACAAAGGCCTCCCCGCACAGCGAGGGTCTGGGGAAGAGTCCCTCCACAAGAATATTATTGTATGTAAAAAAGAATTGTTGTGAGGGTGTCTCAATTGCAAACAGAGGAAATAGAGAAATACTGTGTAGTTGATTGTCATTATTACCTTATTTCTTTGATCTTTTTGCCCTCTTTGCAGTTTGGGATTTTCTTGCAACCTTTCTGGGTGGCTTTCCTGAAGCTTTCTTCTTCTTGGTTGGAGTAGCCTACAGAAGAATACATCAACTACTAGACATAGTAGGAATTTAATAGACAAAAAAGTATAGGCATTGAATCACAAGCACTATATGCAGGAAGATGTGAAATGTAGCTTGAACATAGTATTTATGTAAAGGGAGATTTGAGTTGTAAACTCAAGAATTTAATGCCTTAAGATTTGATACTGAAAGCACTAAAATACAAGCATCCAACGGAGAACAAATTGGTTGTCAGTGGAGAGAGGCAGGATCTATATTAACTGCACAAGGTTACACAAGTTCCTCAATTTGGGACTAACAAGCCGCCTTATGTGTAGGGTCTTTGTTCTTTAAAATATGGACTTTTTTAATTGGATAATGTAGGATAGAGCCGTTGGACCTAACCTGCTTTGATACAATGTTAGTATAAGTATCCAACCCAATACCAACATGTTATAGGTGGAGGGAGTTAGGATCTATATTAGATGCACAAAGGTTATATGAGTTTCCCAACATGGGACTAAATTCTCAACATGCTACATAGAGTAGGATCTTTGTCCTTAAACATGTGGATTTTTTTTTAATCGGGTGATGTGGAACAAAGCCGTTGGGCCTAGCCTGCTATATTACCATCTTGGAACGTAAGCATCCAACCTATGTCTAATTTGTTACAGGCAGAAGGGATTTGAATCTATATTGTTTCTCCAAGTGGGACTAAATTCTCGACAAGCCCACAAATATATAGGGTCTTTATCCTTTAACATGTCGACTTATTTTTTATTGGGTAATGTAGGACTAAGCTGTGGGACTTTGCCTGCCCTAAAGGCATTTTAACAGAAACAACTAACTAAATATCTATATTAGATACACAAGACTATTTGATTTTCTCACTATGAAACCAAATTCTTAACCGAAATCTCTCTAACTCCATAGCATGAAATCGCAAGCAAATCAACTATAATAATAAATGTGAATGTTAGCAATTGTCAACTACTTCCTGACATCATAGTAAAGAAATATTTTTGAGTACTTTTTTCACCTTCTATTTGGCGAGAAATTTGTGTGTATAATGGGATGGTACATTTTTATTTGGTATGACTTGTATGGCACCACATTATCCTGCTTTCTACGAGTGTAGACCAGTACAAGCCTCAACTGATAATCATCATCTCTCATAGTATCTGATCAATCCAAAGCGCACACTAAACAAAGAAGAGATTTTATACAAGGTAATTTCAGTGTGAAATTGTGAATGAAAAAGTTAATTTCCTTACAACAATGACTCTAAAAAGTATGATTGACACGAAACATAAATGGCATGGTACAACTTAAGGCATGTTATTTGAAGAAAATAAAAAGGTAGGTAAGAAAATGGTCGATCAAAAACTCCACAAGCCATGCATGATGCTAGAGCTCAAAAAGTAAGAGGAATAAACAAAGAACTTCAACATTAGGGAAGTGTGATAATAGAAAAGCTATATCCCAACAACAACAACAAAAAGAAAAAAGGCAGAAGGAACATAAACTGACCCCAGTTGTTTTACAGTTATCACGAACATAATTTAATGAAAAAACTGAGGCGTCAAATTTCAAAACAAGCAGCTTCTCACCAGATCATTGAGGATCATATTTTTCTAAAAAATTCATGTTGAACAGTGACACCTAATACATAATCTCATTGTTTTAGTAATATGATAACGTTGTGCAATAAAAAAATTACAATTAAACAAATTGAAGAGAAATTGTTAACAAGAGATAGGTTCAAAATATTACCACTGACTTCTCAGATTTTCCTTTAGTTCTTTTATTTGCTAGGCCTTCATTCTCATTGTTCGGATCACTTTGTTGAGCAAAAATCTTAGATACTTTCTCCCCCTCATCCGAATCAAACGAAAATCCATCAAGTGTCCCTACTCAAAAGAGGTCATGGTACTAGTAGCATGAGTAAGCAAAAAAGAACACTTCATTGGTCAAAAAATGTAGGGAGGCATGTAAAAATTATCTTTTGAAAAAATATATCTGAAACCATAAAACAAGATAGTGAGCGGTAATAAAGAGCACAAGAGGTTCCAAATAAGGAAGACATAATTGTTAAAAAAAAATAAAGCTCAATGACCGAATAATTGAATCAAAATAACTGATTCTGCCTAAAATTATGTCAATAAATAGGCTGTTCATGAAATTTGAGATCTGTCTATTTATTTTCTCTAGTTAATGCTCTATTTGTCAAGAACTATTACCAAAAGTACCAAAGTTGGTTAAAACTCGATAACAATTCTAGTAATTCAAGACAGTGGATATCTAATTAAGATTAGTTGTTGCAATCAGATTTTTACAAAATCAGCATGGATTACAAAAACAAAACTAAAAATAGAAAATCAAGGGTTTGTCATAATGCATGATTCTGAAAGTTCAAACATTCAGAGCCTACTGAAAAGAAAACGGTTTACCAATGCTAGGCGAATTGTAGAATCCAATAGGATTTATAATAACTTTGGTTTTTTACAAATAAAAATGTAACAGATGATTACAGATTCACAAGTTAATAATGGAAATCAAATATCAAAACAAAAGGATCCTTGCCTTCAATCATGGTTTCAGCTTCAAACATGTTTGATGGAGGATCCAACCTGACAAAATCATTCATGATGGCCTCTATCTGTGCAGTCAGCATCCCTGATCAGCAATAATAATGACAACAAATTTCAAATAAAATTGTAAGCTTATCATTGTCACCATTACATCCTCAGTTTCATCATAATTATTTGGGGTTGGCCTCGTAAATCTTTCTTATATTAAATCTTGCAAATTGTGCTAATACTAGTTACATAAATCCCTAGCTATGAAAATCTTTTTTGTACACCTTATCATCAACCTCATCTACAATTTCCTTCACATTCCATCCATACTAATTGTTTTCTGTCACATACAATGGTGCTTTGTTTTCCTTCATGTCCCTTTCAAATTAATTATTACATGCAACGATCAGGAAGTAAATTCTTTATGACTATCTATTAGAAAATTGGTGTATGGGTAGGCTGCGGGTGCACAAAACCTACAACGCTAGATAATAGTGCAAGGGTGGCACGTTAATCCAACTCTACACGTAATGTAATGATCGATATTTGACGAATAAATGGAAGCAATGCAAATTTCAGCACCTCACAGATATTAAAATAGAAAGCAAACATTTATTTTGGCAATATTATAGTGGCTTTCCTCCTCTCGGAGGGCCAAACCGAAGCGCGCGGCGAATGTCTCCCTCTGCAAGTTATTAGGGCACCAAAACAAATCTCCACAAACAGAAATCACAGCAAAATATGATAAAACACTAAATGAAAATGTTGAATCAAATAGTACAATAATACAAAAGCTCGCAAAGTAGATGGCTGAACCGAGGCACTGAAGAATTTGAGGTCCGGACCTGTAGATCAGCGATCGGAAATGGCACCGGTGGCGAGGCGGCGGTGGTGGTGGCTGTCCTCGACGGTAAATGGTGTAAATGGTGGATCCGGGTCGGGGGTGGGTAGATCTGATGATGTAGTAACAGATCGGGGTTAGGGAGTGTTGGACGGGTGGTAGAAATAGCGAATCAGGGGCTGAAATTTCCAAATCTGAACCGATCTGGAAATTGGGGTTGTTTAGAGGTGGATCAACAAAGGGGAGGAGTGGTGGAGGGGGTGGAGTTGGAGCAGGGAGGACGGCTGGTGGTGCGGTTGGAGGAGGGGAGGCCTGGACGGCCGATGGTTGTAGAAAGGGTGAAGGAACAAGGCTGTTTGGAGAGGGGAGCAGGGGGGCTGGCGGCTTCAGGGCTTCAGCAGGGAGCGGGGAGGGGGAAAAAAGGGCTAGGATTAGTGGATATCTTGGGGAGGAAGATAGGCACCTAGGAGTCGTCACCTAGGGTTCCACGGAGTCGACACTGTGGCTTAATTGCTGGAATCCGGGATTTCTTTTCACCAAATTATGTCATCCCTCAAATCAGCCCACAAACCATTTATTTATACTAAAGGGAGGATTAGGGCATCCCACCATCGATGGTTATGATTGGCTGAAGGTGGGGCCACTTAAATATATCAAAACAAAATGCAAAAAAATGAAATAATATATCAAATCGATTCGCAACGCGAATCCGAACACATCCGCGGAGTCCAATCGTCGATTCGGGCACGTCACATATAGAAAGTCGCCAAATCAGCCCCGAATGGGCCCAAAACTCGTCATCTACTGCAAGTGCTCGTCTATGCTCCGCATCAAAGATGCTACTCCTTCATATTGTTATCATTGTTATTGTATGTTATTGATGTAGGGGTAGGCTACGGGTGCACAAAACCTACGACGCTAGGTGGTAGTGCAAGGGTGACACGCTAATCTGAACCTAAATGCAATGTAATCGTCGATATCTCGACAAATAAATTTGAGCAATGAGAATTCTAACTCTACGCAAATATTTGAAATTGAAAACAGTTAATTAATTTTGGCAATATATAATGGCTTCCCCCGCTCGGAGAGCCAAAGCAAAGTGCGTGGCGAATGTCTCCTCCTGCAAATTATTAGAGTACTAAAGACAATTTCTACTAGCAAAAATCGCAGCAAAATATAGTAATTCACTAAATGAAAAGGTCAATTCAAATAATCCGATGCCACAATAACTGACAAAGTAGAGGGATGAACCGAGGCACTAAAGAATTTGGGTCCGGAATTGTAGATCGGCGATCGGAGGTGAAACCGGCGGCGAGACAAGGATGGCGGTGGCTGTCCTTGGCGGTAAACAATGAGATCGGACAAGAAAACAGTGGATCCGGCCACGTATAAGTAGATCCGGGCCGGGGAAGGGTAGATCTGATGTGTAAGAGCGGATCCGGGCTAATATGGTAATAAGAGTGGAGGGAAACGGCGGATCGGGGGCTGAAATTCTCAGATGTAGATTGATCTTGAGAATAGGGGTTGTTTGGTAGTGGATCCACGGAAGGGGATGGAGGTGGTTGTAGGCTAGGGTTAAAGAAGAGTTAGATGGAGGTGCGGCAAGAGAGGAGGGGGTGGCTGGTGGTTGAAGGGTTGTAGGGGGGTGGCGTTCTTGTAGCAAGGAGGAGGGGCCACGGTAAGGCGGGACAAAGGGCTGGCGGTGGGCGGTTGTCGGCCTGCAGGAAAACAGCCGACCGGCTGTGTTTGGGCGCTGGTTTGGGGGGGGGGCTGCAGCGGTGGAAATGGGGGTTTGAAGGGTGGAAAACGAAGGCAAGGGTAGGGGGTACCTTGGGGGGAAGAACGAGCACCTAGGAGTCGTCACCTAGGGTTCCACAGCGTCGGCACCGGGGAGGGATCGCTGGAATCTGGGAATGAAGTTCTTCAAATTCTGTAATAGCCTCTTTTCAGCTCCTACACATCTATTTATAAGAAAAGAGCAACTGAGGCATCCCCATCAACGACTAATATAAGTTTTTGACTTGCGGCGACGTGCCAGACGCAACCGCGGAGTCAAATCGGCGATCCGATCAAGCCCTCCTGCGCGAATAAATGAACGTGGGTCCCGCCTTGCGGAGAACCCCTCCAGGTGTTTGATTTGATGGATCCCCAACAGTTATGATGTCAGATGAGATGAATCCAAGTTGGGACCGCACATACCAATGTCGCCTTATTGCGACAGACGCATGAGCGTTATCTTTATTGGTTTTAATATTTTCCTTTCCTCGTGTAATATTTTATCGTGTGTGTTTGAATATTTTATCACGTGGTTTTTATTAGTTTTTTTCATGTGTAGTAAGCTCAAGTGGGGGGTTAGTGATGCAGGACGGCACGTAGGGTTTGCGTATGTCGACTTTTCTAGGAAACTCTAAATGAATGCAATGAATAGCAGTATTTTGATGAATTTTTGTAACGATATTTGAGCGAAATTTGAACGAACTTTACAAAAGGAGCAACTTTTAAATTTTGTAAAGCATAAATAACTATTTTGTTTCAAAAAATGTAACCACTTGAAAATAGTTCAAATAAAAAATCTGGGGAAAAGAATTTAGCAACTTTCGTTCTATTCTTCATGTCGTAGTAAAACAAAAATCGTGAACTCCAAATACGTTTCTGCTTGAAGTTTTCGACGTAGCGTTCGCTGACAAAATCCAATCGAAAATCAAACAAATGAATTTAAAATCCAAAGAAAAAATTTAGACACACGCAAAGTAGGGGAAAGAGGCTAGTTACCCACAAAAAGAGACGTTTTTCCGCAATCGAAGCCGACGACGATCCCGTGAAGAATTCCTCGTCACCTTCGATCTCCCACTCTGAGGTCGGCTGCTGTCGGGCACGGGCACCATGGAATTAATTCACTCTTTACCTCACGTGATAGTGGCTCCACGAAATCTTAATGTCGCTCTACTATCTCACAGAAGCAGACAGACAGGACATCACCTTCATTCAAGGTTACTCAACAACAACATCAAACAACAAGCAATAATCATTCCACTGTTCCTCCTCGAGAACAATAAACCGGAATTAACTGGACAAGTGCAGTAAAATTAATTTTACTGTTCTCTTATCTAACGCAGCTGTTCAACAACAACACGGGGGCAATCTAACTCAAACAACGGGGTGTTCTTCTCTTTGACGGGGTGTTCTTCTTTACTTCATTCAATCTTCTAGGCGGTTTGGTTGCACTTTGATTCCTTGTCGGACATTAGTGATTCCGGTATCTCCACAACCCCAGCTGGATCTACCCGGGTTGGTCAAGATCACATCTATTCTCAGCTTACCACAATCCGCTTTGATGACACCAACTATTTGGCTTAGTCCCGCTTTATTACCCTTGACTTAAAGAGTCGACATCACTTTGGCTATATCAACGACACCACCATAGCTCTTGCTACGACTTCTGCTGCTTGGTCTAAATTGGAGTCAGAAAACCCTCAGTCATGTCATGGCTCATCAACTCCATGCAAGAATCGATTGTGCGGAATTAACTTTTTCTGGATACTGTTGCAGAGATATGGAAGTGCGCTGAGTCTACCTATTCCTGCAAGGGAAATGCGGCCCAAATCTTCCAGCTTTGCAGCAAGATTGGGAATATTCGTCAAGGGGATCTTCCTCCTTCGGCATATTACCTTGAGTTTATCTAGCTCTATCAGGAGTACGATCATTTTGACTTTTTCGTTATAGTGTGCAATGCAGATGCATTCTTGTTGAAGAACCACAAGGATCAAAATTAGGTTTTTGAGTTTCTACATGGACTGCACAGAGATTTTGATCAGATTACTGTCCAAATCTCGGGGCGTGTTCCTATTCCCTCACTTCCTGAGGTTTACAATATTGTTCAACAAGAGTTTGATTGACGACAGTCCTGGAACATCTCCAACCTTCTGGAGGGATCTGCATTGGTGGCTCATCTGCCCAATTATGGTAGTTGTGCTTCTCGTGATTACAAACCTAAGCTGGCAGATAGGGTTCACCTTACAAGTGACTATTATGGCAAACCTCGTCATACTCGGGATACTTTTTATAGCCTCAATGGATTTCCTCCTCCTATAGGTGGATCGACTTCTCGAGATGGCCGCGGTCGCAGTAGGAATCCTGGACGGCCTCCTCACTCCACTCATCTGACCAAGACTTTCGATGGTGGTTCTTCTTCGTCGTCCTCCTCAGCTGAAGAGATCCAGGCCCTTTGTCGTTTGATGCACGTTCTTGCTACTGAGCCTATCGATGGCCTTATATCATCATCTGTTCTTGCTCACACGGGTACTTCGAATGCCAACTCCGTTCCTACTGCTCCTATTCAGTGGATTATTGATTATGGCGCCACTGATCACATGACCGGTTTTGCTTCAGGTTTTATATCATATTCCCCTCTTTCTGGCAGAGATAAAATGAGCATTGTTGATGGTTCCTTCTCTTATATTGCTGAGAAAGGCTCCATTCATTGCTCTTCTCACTTTATCTTATGTACTTATGTTCCAAAATTCACCTGTAGTTTACTTTCTGTTAGTCATTTGACTAATTCTCTTCAATGCTCAATTACCTTTTTTTCCTTCTCATTGTGTCTTTCAGGATCTGAAGACGGGGCAGGTGGTTGGCTCTGGAAGCATGAAGGATGACCTATACGTGTTTGACTCCTCTTCTAGATCTACTCCTCTGCAAGCTCTCCAGTCTTTGTAAGCCTCCACCTTGCTCACCTGGAATAGTCGACTTGGCCACCCTTCTGTTGCGATCATGCAACGTTTGTTTCCTATTTTTCTCCTTCGTGTTTTAAACATTTTGTCTGTGACATTTGTTGTTTTTCCAAACACCATCGTATTCATGTACATCATGTTTCATTATATAATACTTCTTTTCATATCATTCAATCTGATGTGTGGGGGGCCTTGTATTATTGCTTCTGTTTCTGGATGTTTTTGATTTATTACATTTATTGACAGTTGTGCCCGCACAACTTGGGTTTATCTGATGAAAAATAAAAAAGAGTTGTTTTTTATCTTCAAAAAAATTTATGTCGTGGTTTCTACTCAATTTTTTGCCACTATTAAAATCCTTTGCAATGATAATGGTCAGGAGTACGTCAACGCTCAATTTGAGGACCATCTTGTTGCTCATGGCATTCTTCATCAAACCTCGTGTGTTCACTCTCCACCTCAGAACAGAGTCGCTGAACGAAAAAACCGTCACCTCTTGGAGGTGGTTCGTTGCTTACTCTTCACTATGAACCTCCCAAAGTACTACTGGGGAGATGCAGTTCTCACGACTGCCTATCTCATAAATCGCATGCCTTCTTCAGTTCTGGGACATCAAACCCCCTTGTTGCCTTACAAGTTACATCGACCTCTCTACCACCCAAAACTTTTGGTTGTCTGCTTCTCTCGCATACACTCTCCAAGAAGGTCCAAACTTGACCCTTGGGCCCATAAATGTGTGTTCATTGGATATTCACCCACTCATAAGGGGTATAAATGTCATCATCCCCTGACTAAAAGGATTTTTGACACAACGGATGTCACGTTTCGTGAATATGAACCTTATTATGTGACTTCACTTTAGGGGGAACCCACATATACAGGTGAAGTGAGCTCACCTATTTTACCCTTACTGCTTCCTCCACATTCTTTTACCTGCTATTGGGACTCCCAATCAGGGGGATCCTCCTTATAAAGAACAAGAGTTACAAGTGTACACCGGATAGAATAGAGCTAACACACAGCCTTATCACATGTCATCAGCACCAATGCCAGCTTTGTCAATGGATTTTGCTGAACCTCTCATTGCCCTTCAAAAAGGTATCAGATCTTGCACCCAACATCCACTATCTCGTTATATTTCTAATGAGACTCTAACTTCTTCCTACAAAGCTTTTGTCTCCTCCCTTGCATCTGTCTCCATTCTGTCCACATGCCAGGAGGCTCTTGGGCATCAACTATGGAAAGAGGCTATGATTGAGGAAATGAACGCTTTGGAAAAAATTGTACCTGCGACCTAACTCATCTTCCGTATGGAAAGAAGATCATCGTCTGTAAGTGAGTGTTGATCGCGAAGCAAAACTCTAAAGGTTTGGTTGAATGATACAAAGGTTGGTGGCAAGGGGTATACTCAAATCTTGGGGATTGATTATCAAGACAAATTTGCCCACGTCGCAAAAATGAAATCTATACGAGTTTTTCCATCATGTGTTGCGTGCAAGGGTTGAGACCTTATCCAATTGGACATGAAATACTTTTTTCCATATTGGAAATTTAAATAAAAGGTTATATATGTCTCTCCCTCCAGGTTTTTCCCCTTCCAGATCTGAAGGGAAAATGTGTCGGTTAAAAAAGTCATTTTACGGCCTAAAGCAATCTCCAAGTGCTTGGTTTGGTCGACAAAGTCATGATTTCACTTGAATACAAACAAAGTCAGATTGATCATACCTTGTTTATTAAACGAAAAATGAATCTGTTAACTGCTCTTATTGTCTATGTTGATGACATCATCATAACAAGAGATGATATTGAAGGTGAATTTGGCAAAAAAGTTTGAAGTAAAAGATCTGGGTAAACTTATATATATTTTTAGAATTGAAGTAGCAAGATCTAAAAGGGGTATCTTCATCTCCCAGAGAAAATGCACTATTGATTTGCTGGAACAATCTGGTATGAGTGGTTATAGACCTACTGATACACCTATGGAGGTGAATCATAATCTTGGAAGAGATGATGGTGACCCTATTGAATACGTGGTTGGCTATCAACGCCTTGTTGGAAGATTAATCTATCTATCTCATACTCATCCCGACAAAGCTTATGTTGTTGGAGTCGTTACTCAATATATGTATTCCCCAAAGGCGAGACATCTGAATGTAATTCATCGAATCTTGAGGTATTTGAAGACTTCACCGGGAAGAGGATCATGTTCACTCCCAATACAGATTTGAATATTGAAGTTTTTACTGATGTTGATTGGGTTGGGTCCGTTGAAGACAGACGATCTACATCCGGGTATTGCCCTTTTGTTGGTGGGAACTTAGTTACTTGGAGAAGTAAAAAACAATATGTCGTCATATGGTCCAGAGCTGAAGTTGAGTTTAGAGCTATGGCACATGACATATATGAAGGATTATAGATAAGCTCTTTGATGTGTGACCTGGGTTTGAATGAGTCTAGTCCAATCCAATTGTATTGTGACAATAAGGCTACAATCAACATTGCCAACAACCACGTTCAGCATGACCGCACCAAGCATATAGAGGTGGACAAACACTTCATTAAGGAGAAAATCGAGAAGAAAATTATTTGCATTTCTTTTGTTCCATCAAAGGGACAATTAGCTGATATCTTGACTAAGAGTCTTTGGGAAAATATTTTTTGTGCTTGTATTGACAAGTTGGGTATAAAAAAAAAACATGTCCAAGTCGAGGGGAGTGTTAGAACGTATTTTGTTACCATTACGTTATGTTGTATTCTCCCAAAATAAAGGGGACCCTACTATTGAATAAGTAAGAAATCAGCCTTAATTAACAATATTAGTATTGTAAATGGCATATAAAAGGCCAGAAGAAATAATCTCACATGGCATTCATCGACCCTAACTTTGAAACCCTAAAAACGAGGGAGAGAATGAACATTGTCGGAAGATCATCTAGGAGAAGCCAGGCGAGGAAGTCGTCGATTCCGTGCGTAGATCCAAAGCCCTGGAAGAAAGGTCAAAACGAACACTACCAGAATAGGGAGAAAAAACCTTCAGCAATCAAGAAAACAGAGCGAGAAGGAAGCCTTCGGCGCAGAGGAGCGAGGAAATGACCTAATGTCGTGCGGCCTATGTATGAGTATTTGAATCTCACTGCAATCGGACGGTTGATATAGGTATAATCATATAGACAATAAATATATATTATTAACATTATAAAAAATAAAAATAATATTATAAAGAATAATAATAAACGAATTATGGTTCGGTTCTGCTTTAGTCCGGTTCGGATCGGATCTAAAAATTCTAAAACAACTCGAGACATTTATGTTGCGGTTCTGGTTCTGGTCCGGATAATAAAATGTAACAACCACCCATAAATAATAATAATAATAATAATAACAATAATAATAATAATAATAAACAAAGACCTAAAAGGCCTTAAAATCCAGAGCCCCCCCGGTCCAAATCCGCATCCCGCAACTCGCGCGACTTTTCCTCCCGATCCCGCTCCGTCGGCCACGCCTTCGTCTCCCGAGCGCCCGACGGCCCCCTCCTTCGCCTCCAGTGGCCGGCAACACCCCCCTCCAGTCCTGGCGCCTCTTCCTCTTGCTTCCTCGTCGTCTCCGGCGCTCCCCTTGGCAGGCAAATCCCGCAGCAATCCCTCCTCTCTTGGTCGGCTGCATCCAAGGAAGGGGCCGACTACTTTCTCCCTTCCTCTTCTCCGGCCAGTGAGGGCAAGGACATCATTTCTTCTCCGGCAACCCTAGCTCCTCCTCGTTCCGGCCGGTGGATTTCGTGAGGGACTCCTAGGGTTTCGCTCGAAACCCCTCTTCGTGGATTTCTGAGCCCAAATCTTGAACTCCTTGGGTAAGGAATTTCATCAATCCCTCGTTTTCAGTTTGCCCTAATTTTTTTGGGAGGATTTCCGTCCTCCGATTGACGTAATTTCGTCGGTCCCTCTTGGGTTTGTCGTAAAGTCAACTAATTTCAGTTCTGTTTGCATTTCCGGTACCGCTCATCGGACTTAGGTGGTGGAATCGCGCTAAGCTTGGGATTTTTGCTTCTAAACGCCGCCAAAATCCCCGATCCCTCGCGGTAGACTCTTCTCCCCTCACTCTTGAGGGAGGTAAATTTTTAAAACCCCTCTTATGTTGTGTGGTGTGAATTTCAAACGCATGTGCGAGTGTAGAAATCCTGTTTGTAATACATTTTGGTCTTGATCAGGTTTAACTCGAGCTTCTAACCTCGCTTGCGCCGCGTAGCTGTCACTAACTTTTTCGAAGTCACCTTAAGGCAAGTAAAGACACTTTCTCGCTTGCAACATGAAATCTAAATTGTTTACGAAGTAGCTCCTTATAAACTGGAATCGTCTAATCATTTATGAATCCCTGAAATTGTCTAATACCTTAGGCGAGCATTGAGAGGAGAGTGTTGGTTTGGTGTGACGCGTCGAATCGAGCTCCCGACTAACTGGTAACAGAAACCATTAGTCGACCATTGCAAGCGCCGTTATTGATAAGCCTTGCATAAATTCTTATACTGGAATCCTGTACACCAAATGACAACACTTTCACCCTACAATGTTTTTCGCTTATGGTATTGCAGCTAGGCTAAACTCCGGAGTAGGCCATTGAATTAAAAGTATCTTGTTTGACACGGTTTCTTGTTTGGTAGTAGGTTGCTACGTGTAAAACTGGTTCTCTGAGCTCTTGTTTCCACTGCTTACTTTTGTGCAAGTTATTAACTTGAATCTTTATGTGTTTTCATGTTCTAAGCCATTTTCCTTCTGTTTGGATTTGCTTTAGGTTTCGTGACTGCGTCGCCCGGTTCCTGAGTTTTCTTCCGCCAGCTAAGCTTTTGTTTGGAGGTTTCTTTTTGTTTAATGTATCAGCAGGTTCTATGTATTTTGCTTCAGTACTGTTGGATTTTTCCTATTAATGTATTAGTTATCATCAGACATTTTCTCTTGTACCGTGAACAACTATTTAGGGCAAAGCATTGTACTAGTTCATTTCACTTATGATATTCTATCTTTGTGACTAATTGCATTCATTTAGTCTTAGTACTACTTGTGTCTTAGTTTTTATAAAAGAAATGCATGCACAAAAACTTTTTAACTATTTATGTATGACTTCCGCACTAATTTAAAATCTTTTAAAACCCTTTTTAGCTGATTTAAACTAGTTATAGAATTTCTGGCTCCGCCTTAGCAGGAATGGTTCTTCGCTACATGTCTGTGGCATCACGACCCGCCCGAAGCGCACTCTGATCTTGTTGAGACGGGTCGTGACAGTTGGTATCAGAGGGAGGTTGTGTGAGGCTAACCCCTAAAAATGAAGTATTTTGAAAATATTACCTATTTTGACTTTTTACTATGTAAAAATATCTATACATGCATCATTACTTCACTCGCTCTATCATTGTCTGTTGTTCGAGGCTGAAACACGCACACACTCACTCATAAACATGAGTAGTATGCGTGCAAATGTTAAGGAAGTATGGGCAAACTTAACATTTATATGCATATGAATTTCCATTAGGATACACACCGCTTGCAAATATTAAGTTGTATGGGCGGTTTAATATTTTCAAGTGCGTGACATTAGAATCATAATGCGCATGACATATTAAGTGATATGGGCGCTTAACATGGCATGTGTATCCATTCATGGGCATTTTATATTAGGAATGCATTGTAGGCATAATTACATTGCATACATATCATAACTCATTGCACAAGTGTTAAGTTAAGAGCAACAGATGACGATTGTACACACATGGATTTCACAATCATAATGTTATCGCACGCGATTCTATCGTCGCATTTGCATTTGCATGGCTATCACCTATAGTTGCTCACTGAAAATACTGTAACTATTACATGATTTATGTATCCAACAGTGTTAGAATGCTAGAACCTGTAGTCTGGATCCGTTAAGCTCAGCCCGAGGTTTGTAGAACCGTACGCCATCTCAGAGCGTATTGGGGGATCTGTCTATCGTCTGGAGCTACCTGCTTCTTTGGCCGGTGTCCATGACGTCTTTCATGTTAGTCAGCTTCGGAAATATATCCACGATCCAGATCGTATTCTTGAAAAAGTTCCAGTGATTCCTGAAGCCAATCTGTCTTATCCGATCGAGCCTTCAAAGATCGTCGAATATCAAGAACGCAAGCTTCGCAAGAGAACCATTCTGATGGTGAAGGTACTGTGGGTGCATGGCAAGTCTGAGGAGTACACTTGGGAACTCGAATCTGACATGCGCAGCAAGTATCCGCAACTCTTCTCATGATCTTGGTACGTCTGTAAGTTTGACTTTCTTGTTATTTCAGTATCTTTCATGGTTAGCTTTCATACGTTAATCAGCAAACTTCTGTTTGAAGTGTATGTCGTCTGAAACTTCGTTGTTTCAGTTCCATTCAGAGAATTCTCATGCAAGTTTCGGGACGAAACTTCCTAAGTAGGGGAGAATGTAACAACCACTCATAAATAATAATAATAATAATAATAATAATAACAATAATAATAATAATAAAAATAATAAACAAAGACCTAAAAGGCCTTAAAATCCCGAGCCCCCCGGTCCAAACCCGCATCCCGCACCCCGCGCGACTTTTCCTCTCGATCCCGCTCCGTTGGCCACGCCTTCGTCTCCCGACTCCCGAGCGCCCGGCGGCCCCCTCCTTCGCCTCCAGTGGCCGGCAACACCCCCCTCCAGGCCCGGCGTCTCTTCCTCTTGCTTCCCCGTCGTCTACGGCGCTCCCCTTGGCCGGAAAATCCCGCAGCAATCCCTCCTCTCTTGGCCGGCTGCATCCAAGGAAGGGGCCGACTACTTTCTCCCTTCCTCTTCTCCTTCTCCGGCCAGTGAGGGCAAGGACATCATTTCTTCTCTGGCAACCTAGCTCCTCCTCGTTCCGGCTGGTGGATTTAGTGAGGGACTCCTAGGGTTTCGCTCGAAACCCCTCTTCGTGGATTTCTGAGCCCAAATCTGAACTCCTTGGGTAAGGAATTTCATCAATCCCTCATTTTCAGTTTGCCCTAATTTTTTTGGAAAGATTTCCGCCCTCCGATTGACGTAATTTCGTCGGTCCCTCTTGGGTTTGTCGTAAAGTCAACTTATTTCAGTTCTGTTTGCATTTCCGGTGCCGCTCGTCGGACTTAGGTGGTGGAATCGTGCCAAGCTTGGGATTTTTGCTTCCAAACGCCGCCAAAATCCCCGATCCCTCGTGGTAGCCTCTTCTCCCCTCACTCTCGAGGGAGGTAAATTTTTAAAACCCCTCTTCTGTTGTGTGGTGTGAATTTCAAACGCATGTGCAAGTGTAGGAATCTTGTTTGTAATACATTTTGGTCTTGAACAGGTTTAACTCGAGCTTCTAACCTCGTTTGCGCCACGTAGTTGTCACTAACTTTTTCGAAGTCACCTTAAGGCAAGCAGAGACACTTTCTCGCTTGCAACATGAAATCTAAATTGTTTACGAAGTAGCCCCTTATAAACTGGAATCGTCTAATCATTTATGAATCCCTGACATAGTCTAATATCTTAGGCGAGCATTGAGAGGAGAGTGTTGGTTTGGTGTGATGCGTTGAATCGAACTCCCGACTAACTGGTAACAGAAACCATTAGTCGACTATTGCAAGCGCCGTTGTTGATAAGCCTTGCATCAATTCTTATACTGGAATCCTGTACACCAAATGACAATACCTTCACCCTACAATATTTTCCGCTTATGGTATTGCAGCTAGGCTAAACTCCGGAGTAGGCCATTGAATTAAAAGTATCTTGTTTGACACGGTTTCTTGTCTGGTAGTAGGTTGTTACGTGTAAAACTGGTTCTCTGAGCTCTTGTTTCCTCTGCTTACTTTTGTGCAAATTATTAACTTGAATCTCTATGTGTTTTCATGTTCTGAGGCATTTTCCTTCTGTTTGGATTTGTCTTATGTTTCGTGACTGCGCCGCCCGGTTCCTGAGTTTTCTTCCGTCAGCTACAGCTTTTGTTTGGAGGTTTCTCTTTGTTTAATGTATCAACAGGTTCTATGTATTTTGCTTCAGTACTGTTTGATTTTTCCTATTCATGTATTAGTTATCATCAAACATTTTTTCTTGTATTGTGGACAACTATTTAGGGCAAAGCATTGTACTAGTTCATTTCACTTATGATATTCTACCTTTGTGACTAATTGCATTCATTTAGTCTTAGTACTCCTAGTGCCTTAGTTTTTATAAAAGAAATGCATGCACAAAAACTTTTTAACTATTTAGGTATGACTTCCGCACTATTTTAAAATCTTTTAAAACCCTTTTTAGCTAATTTAAACAACTAGTTGTAGAATTTCTGGCTACGTCTTAGCAGGCATGGTTTTTCTCTGCATGTCTGTGGCATCATGACCCGCCCAAAGCGCACTCTGATCTTGTTGAGACGGGTCGTGACATAAAATGAACGAACCACACCCGGAACATTGTAGTTTACGGTTCAAAAATTCAAACTGAAACTTGAATAATTCGTGAACGGTTCGATCAGGTTCTTTGCGATTCTGTTTTGGCTTACAGCTTTTGGTTTTAAGTGACAATTCTACCGGCAGGAGCGGATGAATCTCCAGATGTAACAATCTCAAATATGGCTCACAACACAAAAAAAGAGGACTGGAGTAAACCAAGATTTCAAGAATCGAAAATGATATTAAGAAAATCCCAGAGAAAATAAGGTGACATAAAATCATGAGCCGAGAAGAACCTCTAAAAGGCCATATACAATATCTGGCATTGTCACAACATGAGAAGTTGTTGTCCAGAGGTGTTTACTTCAGATAACAGAGAAGATCAGCCCGAGGGATTGAGAGGGGACCGCATGGATGAGGAGGTGCGTCTACAGCCACTGCCAGAAGATAAGTCAAGCGGCAATTCGGCAAGTAGAACCAGGGCTAGATCAGTGCGGAAACAAGGACTAACGGGATTGAGTGAGCAGTGCGGAAACAATGACTAACGGGATTGAGTGAGCAGTGCGGAAACAATGACTAACAGGATTGAGCGAGTAGCGTGGAAACGAGGACTAAGGTAGTTGTCGGGAGAGGGCCAGATCTACAGTTGGGAATAAGCTACGGTAGACGAGAGACGCACATGACAAAACGAGAGTCACGCACCATGCAGACTCACACCAAGCTAGAGCAGTCAATCGGCGCTAATACCATGAAGGAAAATAGAAATCATTTCATTAACTAGAAAATAGTAAGCCCGAACCTATTTATAACAAGGATGGGAGGGTACAATGGTAAAGCAAACAATAACATGAAATAAACTTGTAACAAAGCAAACTCCTGACATTAACATTTACTTCAATGCCATATGCATATGGCATTTCTTAAAAATATATAAACTCATCAGCCGGATGCAATACCTTCATCCTCAAACTATGATTGCCTGTATGATACACTCAACTCTATAAATGCATGCTATGTATTGGAACTATTTAGTAATCCTAAGAAACAAGTCTTCTTAAGTACCCTTGACTGTTAATTTTTCCTCATAACCAAGAACTAATCTTATGATTTTAGAATGCAATTTGGATATAACATACACCAAGGAATCTTGTTCAGAATATCTATTGTAAGAACATCTAAAAGTAGCTTAACAAGTTATTTACATAAATTTTAATCTTTGCCAGAACCTATTGCAATAAAAAACTACTCACAACTACCTTACAGACCAACCATTGCCCTATCATGCATATCTATAATAACTTCCTTATAACCTTGACACAGAAAATCTCATAAATGCCGACAAATTGAATGTTATGCCGATAAATGTAAACAGTATGACGATCCTTTGCATGCCCCCTATCATGCACTTCATCTTTTTTGAGAGAACTAAATGAATTCCCAAATCAATATCATTATATGACTCATCACCCTTGTAGTCATAAAATGACATCTAAAACTCCCACACAAAAATCCGCCAAGCAACAGCTACTTAAGAATGTAAGATTTATGTTCTTTACCTTCATGTTGCATAAGCATACGAAATTATCATAACAGCCTCCTTAGTACTTTTTTGGGTGATGAATTTATCCACTATGTTTTCTAATCATCATGCAACTTGTAAACATTCTTCTTCACCTCTTCTTTTTAATAATCTTAATGAAAGATGGCCATCCCCGAACACCGACGTGACATGCTGAACTTTGAAATCTAAACCTCTTCCATAAGAAGGCATCTCATGTTACCAGGATATAGAAACTCGTTGAATTCAAACATTTAGCTAAAAAGAAGAATTACCGCATGTGAATTCAAAATTAAAACGGGAAACACTTAAATTCACAAATTCATAATAGTATCATGTGATTATAAGATTACCACAAATAGTTAGCAGCGAGAAGCACATGCAGTACTAGTACAAAATTTAATATGCAGGGAAGTCATTTCTAAGTAGATTGCTCCATGTACAAGAGAAATAATTAGTATTACGTACACGGTTTTAAAAAGTTTGGTAGATGAGTTGTTGCAGCATCGTTCAGTTAATTAAATTACATGTCGACCGAAATAAGTTGTTTTTCTTCAATTAAATATAACTCTAAATAAGTTAGAAACGCATTGTAGAGAGTGCAAGGATACATGGGTAAAGCTTTACAACAAACCTTTGCTTCTGATTGACCAACGCTAACCTGTGCAAAAAAAAAAAGCTCGCAAGGTTAAGAAAGAGGAAGTGCGAGAATCTAAACATCCAACCTAAAACTAATTGGTTCTAAGTGGAAGGGCCCAAAATCTACAATACGTGCACAAAGAGTACATTATTTTTCAAATGGGAGACTATTCTCAATATGCCCTTCACACGCACTGTTTTTGGCTTCTACCTACAACAATTTGGTTTTACGATGGATGTTTGGGTTCTTAATATGATAAATATCATTGAATTTCAACTAAGCAAGGAATGTTAAAAAAAATAAGTGTTGAAATCCAAGCATCCAACCTAAAAAAAAATAGTTGTAGGTAGAGAGACCCGGGTTCTATAATAAGTACCCAAAAGTTACATTATTTTTCCAATGTGAAACTATTTTCAACATACCTTCTCACATATATAGTCTTTGACCTCTAACACATTGACTACTTTTTAATTAGGCAACATGGGAGTGGGCCGCTAGGTCTAGCATGTTATAATGCCATGTTAGAATTCAAAGAATCCAACCAATAACATGAAAATAGTCTCACATCAGGAAACTAATGTAGTACTGTGCATTTAATATCCAAAGCCACTCCATGAACGACCAATTGATTTTAGGTTGATTGTTTGGGTACTAACATGTTCCATAGCAGCCAAGGCCCAACAACTAATGTATCCCAAAATCTGGAATCAACTTAAAATGATAGTTTTTGTGATCCTCTAAATTTCATTTTGTTCAGCCAGAGTCTGAAGTATGTCTTATTAGGCAGAATGCTTTCTGCAGTGGGTTACCAACCTACCCTTAGTACGGAAATGGGTCATTGGCAAGAAAGAATTACTTCTACTCAGTGTTGTAGATATCAACCAACATGTCTGACATGTCGGCCGACAAGAAGGTTTGGGAGTTAAAACGTCATGAAACCGATTTAAATTTGGTCATGATGTTTTGAAAATAACGGGCCGATATGTCCGTTTTAACCGACATACCGGGCCCCAAAAAACGAACATATCGCCCGTTTTTTTAATTTATTTTTTTTATTTAACACGGCCACTGTTTTAACTCCCCCCGACCCCGCTCATTTCATTTCACTCTGTCGCTCCTGCCCTAGCTCTCCCTCGTGCTCTCCGCTGGTGTTCTTGCTCGCTCTCTCGCGTGTTGTCGGCACTCTATCTCTCGGGTTCTTTCTTCTCTCTGCTCATTGGTGCTCTCTAGCTCTCTGGTTCTCTGGTGTTCTCTAACTAGTTGGTGCTCTCCCACGCTCTCTCGCGCACTGTCGGCACTATATCTCTTCGGTTATTTCTTCTCCCCACTCGCTGGAGCTCTCTAGCTCTCTGGTTCTCTGGTTCTCTTCCTTTCTCGCGCTCTATCGACACTCTGTCTCCATGGTTCTTTCTTCTCCCTGCTCGCTGGTGCTCTCTAGCTCTCTGGTTCTCTGATTCTCCGGTTCTTTGGTGCTCTTTAGCTCGTTGATGTTTTCGATTTCGACACTCTCTCGGCTGGTGCATTCTTCTCCCGACCTCCCCCTCTCATTCTCTCGCTCTGCATTTTTGTTTTTTGTGTGTTGGTTGTTGTGCTAGCTGCTACCATGCAACCTTATTGCCTTGCACCCTGCTGCCTTATTGGTCAGCTGCCCTACTGCCTTGCTCCCTAGTCCCTACTGCCTTATTTGTAGGCTAACTTATTGGTTCTGTAGCATGGTGGTTGCCTTGTGGGTTGTTTCCTTATTGATTGCTCCATGTTGCCTTATTAGTTGCTGCCTTATTTTTATTTGGCTCGTTTATTAGTCAACAAATGATTTGAAATACCCATATTACTAGTTATTTATCCAACTTCATTTTGCAATCGATGAGGCATGTATATCCAATCTCATTTTTAGTTGTCTTGCTACTTTGTGCCTTTTGATAAAAAATAACAATTAATTATATATATAATTAATTAATAATTAAAATCTGATATATGAAATATCCCTGATATATCCACCGATATACAAAAAACCGACATGAAAACTCAAACCGACGTATCCCCGACATCCGACATCTACAACATTGCTTCTACCAAAGAAGGATCTATAACATCGGTTCAAGCAATTTATGCACCTGAGGATGATTTGACTGACCTTGCTCCTGCCACAACATTTGCATATTTAGATGCCACTACCGTATTATCAAGAGGATTAGATGCCAAAGGTATTTATCGAGTAGTAGATCCTTTGAATTTAACATCAACTATGTTACATCCTTGGATCGTTAGCGAGGAGCATTATGGAACAGCGCAAATGGTTAAGCAAACTTCACAACGTTACAAAGACCTTGTTAGGAAGAAGGAGAATAGAAAGAGATCTAAGATGACTAGAGAAGATTAAGGTTGAGGAAGGAGGGAAGAGGGAATACCTGAATAATACTTGCATGTCATCCAAAGAGGGGGTCCGGTATACTTATACCCGGACCCAGGGCCGGTCGGCCAAGGGGGTCGGCCGGCCCCAATGGGGGCTGAACCCACTTGGTTCAGCCCCCCTTGGGGCGAAACTTATGAAGAGGGGGCTGAACCAATTGGTTCAGCCCCGTTGTCGCCTTCGTCACGCCTCAGCCGCCGCTTGTATTGTCGGCCAAATAGTCGGGCCTCGTCTGGGGGCGTAACATTCTCCTCCCCATCAAAAACCAGCTTGTCCCCAAGGTGGTAATCGGGGTAAAGCTCCCGAAACTCTAGCAAATCCACCCAGGTGTTGTGCTCTGCGCCCAGATCCTTCCACTTGACCAGTAACTCAGGACAGTACGTCGTGCCACGGCGCTTCCACTTGATCAAAAATACGTCGTCAGGAATCGGGCGCAGCTCGCCCCTGCTAGTAGCTTATGGAAAACAAGGGCCGACCTGGACAGTGTCGCCAATCTTCCACTTCAACAAGGAGACGTGAAAAGTGGAATGTATCCGGGACCCTTCGGGCAGCGCCAACGTATAAGCAACTGGTCCCACCCGCCGGGTGATCCGAAATGGACCATAATAACGGGGTGCCAACTTCTGATTCGTCCGCTGTGCAACGGACAAATGCCGATAGGGGCGGAGCTTGAGAAAAACCTCGCCCCCCACCTGAAATTCCCGCTCTGTGCGAAGTCTGTCTGCCCGTGCCTTCATACGATCTTGTGTCGTCTGAAGATTCTCGCGCAAGGTAGCGAGTGTTCGGTCACGATCACGGAGTGCCCAGTCAACTGCTGCCACTGCCGTACCACCCGGCTCATAACTGCTCAGAGAAGGAGGCGGACGCCCGTAGACCACCTCAAAGGGAGTCAGTTTGCTGGCGGAATGATAGGAAGTGTTGAAGCAGTATTCAGCCCAATACAACCAACTCATCCAAGTGCGCGGCTCGTCCATGATGAAGCATCAGAGGTAGGTCTCTATGCCCCGATTCAATACCTCAGTCTGGCTGTCTGACTGCGGATGGTGAGTCGTGCTGAAGAGCAGGGTGGTCGCTTGTAAACGAAAGAGCTCCCTCCAAAAGTTGCCAACGAAGGTGGGATCGCAATCCGAGATGATCGCACGAGGGATGCCATGAAGCCGAACAATCTCGCGAGCGAAAAGAGCAGCAACAGACTCACTGGTATAAGAATGGCTGATGCGGAATACGGTGCGGCCAACACCGTCAGCGACGAAGCCCGCGCCGAACCGGGGATTGCATGGCTCGAGAAGTTCGACCCGCTTTGGATGCCGCGAACCGTCTAATTAATGAGGCGGCGCTATTTATTTTATGTCTCTTTGTTGTATTTGTTTATGAAAGACTTTTATGTGTGTACTATTAGCATGTGTGCGCTAATAGTTGTTCTCTCCTTCCCCATAGTATAAGAGGGAGGAGATTGTATTTTTTATTTTCAGTTTTGGTATTGTGTTGAGAATCTGTTGCCCTAGCCGCTTCCCTCTTCTCCGCGTGAGATTTGCCGATCCGGAAGGATCCCACCTACGACGTCCCCTCCGCCCGTGCGGCGCGAATCCGGCCGGGAGGCTCCGCCGTTCCCCTTCCTGGAGGTATTTCCTACTTCATTTGGTATCAGAGGCTTGCCCCGACTCCTTAGCTCGGCGCCGTTTCCCCCCCTGCTCTTCGCGCCGCGTCGCGTTCCTCGCTCCGGATCGGGTCGCCCCGACTTTTTCTCTCCGCCGATCGTTCATGGGAGACCAACCGCGGGACGACCAAGCTTTGTGGGCGGCCATTAATGGCATCACCGCACAGCTCGCCGCCCTCACCGCAGCGCTCGGCAACCCGCAACCACCCCCGCCAGCCGATCCCGCCCCCGCTGCAGCGCCTCCGGTCGACGCTTTCTTCGGCCGGCAGTACCGCCGTGGCCGTGCGGCACCTCCCCGCCCGGCAACTTCCCTGTCCGATTCTAGCTCCGAGGATGACTATCATGCCGGCGCTGATCCCCCTCCCTGGCGCAACCCGCCACCACCGCAGCAGCACGGCTACCGCATGCGTGCGGACATTCCCCAGTTCTTTGGCAACTTGGGCATTGAAGACTTCCTCGATTGGCTCTCGGAGGTCGAGCGTTTCTTCGAGATGGCCGAGCTCGACGAACACCGCCAAGTGAAGATGGTCGCGTATCGCCTTAAATCCGGCGCGGCGGTTTGGTGGGATCAACTTCAACTCAATCGGCAACGCCAAGGCAAGGCCCCCGTCCGCACCTGGCTCAAAATGAAGAAAATGTTACGGAATCGGTTCCTACCACCCGACTACGACCAACACCTGTTCCAGTTCTACCAAAGTTGCTCACAAGGCTCTCGCACCGTCACAGAATATTTGGCTGAAATTTGCCGCCTCGCGGACCGCAACGGCTTGACCGAGTCGGACGGCCAACGTGTTACTCGTTTTTTACATGGGCTACGCCCGTCCCTTCGTGAGAAGATCGGATTGCATGTTTTGCGCACGGTGGATGAGGCCTACAACATGGCCCTCAAGGCGGAACTCATGGAGACGTCGGCGGCCCCTGCAGCCCGCTCGGCCTCTCGCCGTTCCTGGTCGGATGCTTCGGGGTCGCATTCTCGGGATTCTACCAGCCGCGAGGTGCCGGCCACGCCTTCCGCACCTAAGGGTCGGGCACCTGACCGCGCACCACCGGGGACCTGTTTCAAGTGCCACCAACCGGGCCATTTTGCCTCACGGTGCCCTCTTCTGCGCCAACCCGTACACGTTGTTACTCAGGACGAGGATCAGGAGGATGACTCGGGAGAGGCCGATGAGGTCATCGATGGGTTTGAAGAGGACGGCGACTTTGCTGCTTGCGTGGTCCGTCGCCTCCTTCTCGCACCGCGGGTGGATGAGCACGCTCAACGGAGTAATGTCTTTCGGAGCTATTGCACCGTCAAGGGAAAGATATGTGATGTCCTGATCGACAATGGTAGCTGTGAGAATTTTGTCGCCAGTCGGTTGGTCACATACTTGCATCTACCAACCGAGCCGCACCCGCACCCCTACTCCATTGGGTGGATTCAAAAGGGCCCCTCCGTACGTGTCACCCACCGGTCACACGTACCCGTCGCTATGGGCAAGCACTACCTAGCCGACATTTGGTGCGACGTTGTGGAGATGGACGCGAGCCATCTACTTTTGGGACGACCGTGGCAATATGATACAGACGTGGTGTACAAGGGCCGCGACAATATCTACTCTTTCACTTGGGCCGGCAAGAAGATACAAATTGTGGCCCGGGTCGGCGACAAACCTGCGGCCAACCCGCCCACCGACAAGGGGCGCAGCCTACTCGTGATGCACGATGACACCTCACGGTTCGAGCGGGACGTTGCGGAGGCCAAGGAGGTGGTGGCCCTCGTTCCCTACGGGTTGTTCGCCACCAACATTTGGGAGATGGATGCCGCACCCCCAGACATTCAGACATTACTTCATGAGTTCCGCGCCATCACCACGGAGGACTTGCCCGACCATCCTCCACCACTTCGGGACATCCAACACTAGATCGATCTCATACCGGGCGCTAGCCTTCCAAATTTGCCCCACTACCGCATGAACCCCAAGGAGCATGACGTCTTACGTACGAAGGTGGAAGAGTTGCTACAAAAGGGCTTCATCTCCGAGAGCCTTAGCCCATGCGGTGTTCCCGCCCTTTTGGTTCCTAAGAAGGACGGGTCCTGGAGGATGTGCGTTGACAGTCGCGCCATTAACCGCATCACCATCAAGTACTCCTTCCCCATTCCCCGCCTGGATGACATGTTGGACATGTTGGACGGGTCACAACTGTTTTCCAAAATGGACCTCCGAAGCGGGTACCACCAAATCCGCATCAAACCGGGTGACGAATGGAAGACCGCCTTCAAAACTCCGGACGGCCTCTTCGAGTGGAAGGTAATGCCTTTCGGTTTGTCTAATGCTCCAAGCACTTTTATGCGTCTTATGACACAGGTGCTACGTCCTTTCTTGGGCAAGTCGGTGGTCGTCTATTTCGACGACATTCTCATCTTTAGCAAGACCCGGGAGGAGCATTTATCTCATGTTCGTGCTGTGTTGGAAGTTTTGGCGGAGAACAAACTATTTATTCACCTCAAGAAGTGCACCTTTCTTGCGCCGCGGCTGAACTTTCTGGGTTTCGTGGTGGGTGCGGACGGCATACAAGTTGACGAGGAAAAGATACAAGCCATCCGAGATTGGCCGGCTCCCGCATCCCTCTCCGAGTTGCGGTCCTTTCATGGGTTAGCCACATTCTACCGGAGGTTCATTCGCGATTTCAGCACCATCTCGGCTCCCATGACCGATTGCCTCAAGAAGGGGCGTTTCCTTTGGGGGGACGAGGCTGACCGATCTTTCCAACTACTCAAGCAGAAGCTCAGCTCGGCACCGGTCTTGGCGCTACCCAGTTTTGACAAGCTATTCGAGGTGCACAGTGACGCCAGCGGTGTTGGCATTGGGGCGGTCCTTTCCCAAGACAAGCGGCCGGTTGCCTTTTTCAGCGAGAAGCTAAGCGATGCTCGGCGGAAGTGGTCCGCTTATGATCAAGAGTTCTATGCCGTTGTCCGGGCCCTCAAACACTGGGAGCACTATCTACTACACAAGGAATTCATCTTATATACGGATCATCAAGCCCTCAAGTTTATCCACAGCCAGAAACGCATGGATGGTATGCACCTCCGTTGGACCACTTACCTTCAGCGTTTCCCGTACATTATTCATCACAACCGGGTTCCTCCAATGTCGTCGCGGACGCCCTCAGCCGGCGGAGCTGCTTATTGACCACCCTCCAACACGAGATCATTGGTTTTGACATCCTCGCCGAGTCATATGCTGACGACCCGGATTTTAAAGACACTTGGAGCGCCTGCTCGAGGGGCGGTTCACACGGCGGGTTCTTGATACTCGAGGGGTTTTTGCTCAAAGACAACCGCCTGTGCATCCCCCGCTCGTCATTACGGGAGAAGCTGATTCGAGATCTGCATGGTGGTGGGTTGAGTGGTCACTTGGGCCGCGACAAGACACTTGCTAGTCTCCACGAGAGGTATTTCTGGCCGCAGTTAGCCAAGGACGTGGGGAATTTTGTTCGGAAGTGCTATGTGTGCCAACAATTCAAGGGTCAAGCACACAACACCGGTCTTTACTCTCCTCTTCCGGTCCCCTCTGGCGTGTGGGAGGACCTTTCCATGGATTTCGTCTTGAGCCTTCCGCGAACTCAGCGCGGGGTTGATTCGGTGTTCGTCGTGGTGGACCGTTTCTCCAAGATGGCCCATTTTCTTCCTTGCCGCAAAACATCTGATGCTTCCCATATTGCGCGGTTATTTTTCCGCGAGGTGGTCCGTTTGCATGGCGTTCCTACCACCATCACATCCGACCGCGATCCGAAATTTCTTAGCCATTTTTGGACAATGCTGTGGAAAATGTTTGACACCTCTCTCCAATTTAGTAGCTCCGCTCACCCCCAAACGGATGGGCAAACCGAGGTAGTCAACAAGACTTTGGGAAATCTAGTTCGTTGTATTTGCCAAGACCGGCCGAAGCAATGGGATTTCGCTCTCGCCCAAGCAGAGTTTGCTTACAACAATGCGGTTCACCGCTCAACCGGTCGCACACCGTTCTCCATCGTCTACACCAAGGCGCCCCGCCATGCGCTTGATTTGGCCCGCTTACCCGCCGCCCCCTCTTCAGCCACGCAGTTAGCGGAAGAGGCCCGCGACATCCAGACCGAGACCCGCCTCAAGTTGCTCGAATCCAACGCCAAGTATAAAGCTATAGCTGACAAGCACCGCCGCGAGCAGATTTTTCAAGTCGGCGACTTGGTTATGGTCTTTCTCCGGAAAGAGCGGCTTCCGGCCGGCCCCCACCACAAGCTCATGCCGAAGAAGTTCGGCCCCTTCCCCATCGTCCGCAAAATCAACGACAATGCTTACGTGGTTGATCTACCGCCAGAGTTTAACATCTCCAAGACCTTTAACGTGAGCGACTTATCTTCGTTCTACCCGGACGTGCCTCTTTATGCCGACCACTCGTGGTCGAGTGCTTCTCACGTGGAGGAGAATGATGCGGAATACGGTGCGGCCAACACCGTCAGCGACGAAGCCCGCGCCGAACCGGGGATTGCATGGCTCGAGAAGTTCGACCCGCTTTGGATGCCGCGAACCGTCTAATTAATGAGGCAGCGCTATTTATTTTATGTCTCTTTGTTGTATTTGTTTATGAAAGACTTTTATGTGTGCTATTAGCATGTGTGCGCTAATAGTTGTTCTCTCCTTCCCCATAGTATAAGAGGGAGGAGATTGTATTTTTTATTTTCAGTTTTGGTATTGTGTTGAGAATCTGTTGCCCTAGCCGCTTCCCTCTTCTCCGCGTGAGATTTGCCGATCCGGAAGGATCCCGCCTACGACGTCCCCTCCGCCCGTGCGGCGCGAATCCGGCCGGGAGGCTCCGCCGTTCCCCTTCCTGGAGGTATTTCCTACTTCAATGGCTCAGGGAGAGGAAATGTCCGTATTTGGACAACTTATCAACCATCACAAAAATGACCGTCTTGCCCTTAGACCGAGGCAAGCCATCAATGAAATCCATGGACACTGTATCCCAAATCTGGTGCAAAATCTCCAAGAGCGTAAGTAGCCCAGCTGGAGAGGTGGTCTCGTACTTCTGCCGCTGGCACACGTCACACTGCTGAACAAATAATTGGATATCTCGTCGCATTCCCTTCCAAAAGACATTGGCCCGTGCCCGCTGAAGAGTGCGGAGAACACCGGCGTGGCCGCCCGTCGGGGACGAGTGGAACTCATGCATCATGATCGTCCTCCAAGCCGACTGGGAGGGTATGACCACCCGACCCCGATAGTATAGCCGATAATTTTGTAGATGATAGCCCGGAGCTGCCTCACGTGTCAGTCATAGATCCTGCACAATAGCGTGCAACTCGGGGTCTCGCTGGACCTCCTCCTGAATCTCATCAATAGCATCCAGCTGGGGCGTAGAGATGTGGGCTAGAGCGCCCTCCGGCAAGCGAGACAAGGCATCAGCAACCCGATTGTCCTTCCCTTGTCGGTAAACAATCTCGTAGTCGTACCCCAAAAGCTTGGTGACCCACTTTTGTTGGAGGGAGGAGGAAACCCGCTGGTCCAAGAAGTGCTTCAAATTCTGATGATCTGTCTGAATCTTGAAATGACGCCCCAGCAGGTACGGTCGCCAGAGGGTCATGCATGGATGACGGCCAGCATCTCTTTTTCATAGGCCGATAATCCCAACGTCCTTGGAGTCAATGCCTTACTATAAAAAGGCAAGCGGTCGCCCTTCCTGCATCAACACAGCACCCAATCCCACCCCGGAGGCGTCCGTCTCCACGACAAACTCCTTGGTGAAATCCGGGAGTGTTAAGACTGGAGTCGTCATCACAGCCCGTTTGAGTGCCTGAAAAGCTGCCTCAGCCTCATCCTGCCAAGAGAAAGCGTCATTCTGTAACAGTTGTGTCAACGGCCTGGCAATCTTCCCGTAATCACGCACGAACCGCCGGTAGTAGCCGGTGAGGCCCAAGAAGCCCTGCAGAGCCCGAAGGGCTGGGGTCGCAGCCAAGAGACCATGCTCTCAATCTTCCGAGGATCGGCTTTTACCCCTGCAGCCGAGACCAAGTGCCCCAGATACTCCACTTCCTTTTGACCAAACGAACACTTCGATCTATTAGCATACAACTGATGTTGGCGTAAAATGGAGAATACCTGGTCAACATGGCGCAAGTGGTCCTCCCAAGTAGCACTGTAAATAAGGATACCATCGAAGAAGATGAGCACTAAGTGACGAAGAAGGTCCCTGAAGATCTCGTTCATATTCTCCTGGAAGGTGAACGGTCCACCCGTCAACCCGTTGGCCATCACCAAGAATTCATAATGACCGTCATGAGTCCTGAATGTTGTCTTGTGGACGTCTTCCTCCATCATGAGGATCTGGTAATATCCAGACCGTAAATCAAGCTTGGTGAACCGTTTCGCCCCATGTAGCTCGTCAAACAGGTCCTCAATCAATGGGATCGAAAATTTATCCTTCAGTGTGGTACTGTTCAGGGCGCGGTAATCCACACAAAACCGTCAAGACCCATCCTTTTTCTTGACGAGAATGATCGGAGCCGAGAAGGAGCTCATACTCGGCCGTATGATGCCCGCATCGAGCATCTCCCGTACGCTGCGCTCAATCTCGGCCTTCTGCATGTGCGGGTACCTGTAGGGTCGGATATTGGGAGGCTGTGTCCCTGTCTTGAGTACAATCTGATGATCCCGAAACCGTGAAGGCGGAAGTGTACGTGGCTCCTGGAAAATGTCGGCGTACTGCTCTACCAGAGCCTGCATCTGCATAGGCACCTCAACTGATCCCGCCTCATCCGTCCTCACCCCCAAAAGTACCGCCATCAAACTTCCCGCCTTCTTGAGCTGTTGGAGACTGCGGAGAGAAATTTCCTTGACTAGCGAAGAGGTGAGACCCCTCAAACAGAACTGTTTCCCACTCTGCAAGAACTCCATTGTCATCTGGTCCCAATCGAAGGTGACCCTCCTCAACTGCTGCAGCCACTGAACTCCCAGCACCATGTCCGAGCCCCGAATGGATAAAAGATAGACATATGTGCGTCCGACGTACCCCTGCATCCGAACCTCCACTCCCTTCAGTACACCCTGGCACTGCAATTTGCTGTCATCGGCCACCATGACCTAGAAGGCAGCCCCAGTGTCAATCAAATTCCCAACCTTCTGTGCCACATCCGGATGGATGAAATTGTGCGTACTCCTGCTGTCCACCAGGATGGTCACCCTCTCCTGTCGGACCCGCCCCGCAAGCCGCATAGTGAGTGGAGGGGGGTTACACCCCTCCATAGCATGCAGAGAGACCCCTAGCTCGGTCAGGTCCAAGTCGTCTCTGAAATCCAGCTCCTCTGGGCTCAACTCGTCATCCACCTCCTGTTGTAACATAAAGACCTGGACCTTCTGGCATTTGTGTCCCGCCGAAAACTTCTCATCACAGTTGAAACAGAGTCCTTTTTCCTTTCGTTCTTGTAACTCACTCCAGGACAGCTGTGTCACTGTCGGTCGTCCGGCTACCGGCGGGTCCTTCCTGGCAGTAGCCGGTGTAGTAGTGGGCCTCACTATCGTGCGGGACCGCTGCCTGTTGAACCGCTCTTCCTGAATGCGGGCCAGATTGATGGCGTGATTCAAGCTGCGGGGCATGTACGCCTGAACCTCATCTTTTAGTGGACCTTCAACCCAGAGACAAAACAACTGAGGAGTGTCCTCTCCTCCCAGTGCACCCTATTTGCCAACTTTTCGAACACCGTCCTGTATTCCATCACGGTGCCCTTCTGACGTAACTTTTGCAAGAGGGCCTCAAAGTCCTCAAACTCCATGGGCCTGAACCGAGCAGTGAACCCATCAACAAACTCCGCCCACGGCACATAATCCCGTCCCCGCAGGAACCATTGCGTCCACTGAAAAGCGTCGTCCTCCAAGTGAAAAGACGCCAGTTGCACCCACTATACCTCGGGTACCTCTTAATAGCTGAAAAACAGCTCCGCCTTCTGTACCCATTCCAAGGTGTCCCCTCCAGTATATCGAGGGAAATTCATGTGTGTCAGCTTCGGCGGCATGTACGGCCGCTGACCGACCTGTCACGCCACCCCGCCTCCTGTCCAAATCACGGCAGTCTCCTTGGTTCTTTGTGTTCAAAAGGAACGCCCGGGAAGCCACGGCGAAACGGCCCCGCCGCCGGAGCACCACCCCACTGCATGCCTCCTCTTGCTGGATGAGGTAGCAAGCCCTCCCCTCCTCCATATGGGGGAACCGGCCACCCACCCCCTCTAGCGCCCAAATCGCCGAAACCCGCTGTGCTGAACCCACCGGGGCCGCCGCCGCCTGCGTCGTACCCGCCGGAACCAATTGGTTCAGCCCCATTGTCGCCTCCATCACACCTCAGTCGCCGCCTGTATTGTCGGCCAAATAGTCGGGCCTCGTCCGGGGGCGTAACAGACCTCCATAACATTATAGCTATCCTTGGGTTGGACGAATTATCTAAGTCATCCCGAGTAATGATTCGCGATAGTTTATTCAAGGGTTTGTAAATCCACATAAGGAGACTAACATTTGACTGTATTCAACAATATAACTTATTCATCCACAAGCTTCACAATGAGAGGGAGAGACAAAGGAACGAAAAATTAACGACTAGGAGGAGTAATGTTAAGTTAAGCAAGCAAATCTCTAATTTTTTTAAGCTCATATATGAATTAGGCATAAAAATATACTAATAATTATCAAGTCTCAATTTAAAGGGAGAGTCATACCGTAAGCCCTTAAGTGCAGAGGGCAAGCAAAAGGGATGAAGGTTAACTTGGGTTGTGAGAAAATCCCATCTGGAGCGTTCCTTGAGGGAGTCTGAGTGATTGCAGTAAAAAAAATTCATCGTGGCAAGGGAGGAAAGGCAATGATTGACTGGATGGTGGTTCTCATGGTCGGAGATGGACGATTGAGGGTGGAAGAAGTCGAATGGAGGCGGGGCAGGGAGCTGGTGACGGACGTCCGGCTAGAAGTCGTCGAAATCATGAACTTTCGACCCATATGTCTATGAATAGGCCGATGTCCAATAGAGGAGGGGTCGTCAGAAAAGAAGTGGGCTTCTGATGATGTCGATGGGGCATGGACGTTGGTGGCATAGAGGCTTGGAGGGGGCTCGGAGAGACTGGAGAGGGAGGCTTGCTGGGGGACCGAAAGAACAGAGAAAAGTCTCTTCGGTTATTCCCAGCCTGGCTATTCAGGGGAAAGGGCTAGCCTATGAAGCACTGGTACTTCCTTGAGGGCACGTACCCGTATCGAATATGTATCTGGTACTGGTACATACCCGGTACTCGATTGAAACACATGTTACTCTAGTCTGTAAATACACTTGGACTTGACAGATCATTCTGCATATTGTGATAAGAGTATGTTTTCCTAAAGTAAACAAAAGATTTATGTCTTTCTTTTAGGAGACATTTTTTGTGACTCATAAATACAACTAGCGATATTTGTTTATTATAGTAACAAAATGTGCTTCAGATTTAAGTTTTTTGGTTACAACTAAAGAATTTAATTTAAATTTTATTATTTTGTTTTTACCATATACATATGGATTTACGAAGCACGGATATGCCATTATTAGGCATGTACCCATACCGGGTGCGTTTTAGGTACGGGTACACGCACCATACGCGCGGATATTAGTAACATCGTGCTTTTAGGTTTTCCTTGGTAAATTTTTCCATCGACCGCTACCACTTCCGCCTAAGCTCACACTGTCGATCCGCTGCCTCTATTGATCCTGTTACCACTATCGTTAATGATCCCGTCGCCGCACTTGTTTCCGGTTGCCGCTCATGTTTTCTCTACTGATCCTACTGTCGCTGTCGCTAAAGATCGCTTAGGTCATAACAGTTGTAAATCGTAAGTTCTTCCTCTTCTTATTCTTCATCCTCATCTTCTTATTCTTCCTCCTCTTCTTCCTCCTCTTCTTATTTTTTCTTCACTTCTTCTTCTACCAACAATACGGAGGAAGATTAAGAAAAAGAGTGATAAACATCGTAAAATTTGAAATGATTATGAATATTTTATGTCTAAGAATTTTATGTTATATTGCATTAGTTGTGGACTTGTACTTCAATTGATTATTTATGTTTCATGTTTTATTATTTTGAGAATTCATAATTGCATTTGTGATATATACATATAGATTTATTATATTTAATACAATGTACCCCGCCATACTCGTATCCTTGTTTTTTAAATTTTACCGCATCGACGTACCGGATACGGATCATACCTGGTACCCATACTCATACCGGTGCTTTCTAGGGACTAGCTATAAATAAAGAAGACTTTTTAGGCTTTATTTATGTGGGGGGCTTCAAGTAGGCCAGTTGTTTATTGGAGGTATTAATTATGGGAGTTTCAACAGGTCGGTTGCTTGGGTATTGAGCTTTAGTGGAAATTAATTAGGCTAAGTGATATGAATTGGCTTTAGGTATTCTTCCATCAAGATTTAAAAAAAAATCTGAAAATAAAATATAAATTAAAATTTCAGAATTATTACTTGCTTTACTCCTTTTTAAAATAATATAAAGTACTAAATTTTTAATGTCAATTCATATGCTTGCCTAATTTAACACTATTCCTAATTTGATGGATCATTTTATTCATGGTCTTGTTAGTCGGTCAAACCAATAAGCCGTACGAATGATGCGCAAGCGCAGTACAAAACATACATTTCAAGGAGGAAAAATAAAGCCAAACTGGCGTGAAGACATGCGCTAAAGATATAAAAAACAAAATGCAGTAAAAAAAATAACGATGCAAGTTAGGTTGAATCAACAACCCACTCACATGTCACCTTATTAAAAAGTAGCCCAAATGTTAGACCAAAAAACCTATATGCGAGGGGCGCATTGAGAATAGGCCCATGTCATGAAGGTAGTAGCCTTGAGCACTTAAGCTGTTTGGGAAGGCATTAGGAGAGTAATGATGATTGTGAATGCAATGGTGAAAAATGCAGGCAGCATTTGGGTAGTTGTGGTCACAAACACCACTTCCCCAAAATGATATTTTGGGATAAAACACCACCATAGTCACCCGTGTGTGGTCAAGTGTCAGTGGTAGAAAATTTTCTGACAAAAATAGTTTGGGACAAAAACTTGAAGTTCCAAATGCAAGTAAAGTATCACTGCTATGTTTACTACCATATTTTCGCATCATCATTGCTTAAATCCCACAATTGTTCAAACATTGTATTAATATATCATGAGGCCCTCTACCTACAACTAATTAGTTTCAGGTTGGATGTTTGAGTTCTAATTGTAAGTAAAGGTTAAATCACAAAATGCCAGTTAAGATAATAATTTATTTTCTTGTTAAGATCACATACAACGCAAAATGTCCTCGAAGGAACTATTGTTGACTTATATATGGTTCCTATCACATCAAGAAAGTAATAAACAAAATTAGTAAAATGTTCACAAAATTAATGAGCTAACATCAGCTTTAAAGGAGTTGAAATAAAAAGAGATAGAACACATCATATTGACTTTTGAGAGATCATTTACTCAAATTTTAAAAAATCTTAGTAGAGCCCATGAAAATAGTGAGAGAGAAAATGCACTAAGAAGACACATTCCTTGAAGGCTAAAATGCATGATTTTTTCAGTCGCACCACAATATATCTTGCTTCCCCAGACATTGTTGATTTGTTTTTTTTTTTCATTTTTATTCAGAATTGTTTTGTTCTAAAATTCTGCTGACATTGTTGATTGTTTTTATTCAGGATTGCTTCCCCAGACATTGTTGACATTGTTGATTTGTCATCTGCCAAATTTAGCATCAACTGTTAGAGATTTTCATGATTCATTCTATTGTGTATTTAATCAACGGTCCTTCAATTGAAGGAAAATCTTGATTGCTCGCTCTTACAACTATTTGAAATTGTTAGTGTTAATTGTTTGGGTTTTATTCCTTTACTTATACTTACAAAATACTGCCGGATCACTCCCTGCATCAATACATCCTCCTAGTTTATTAGACTTGTTTTTATCTGGCACTGCAACCTAGGATTGCATCACTTAAAATCGCACATACACTGCCCAACCCTGTGTTAAGCGTTCCCTAGAAAATTCTCATGGCCTTATCGGATTGTGGTTTAATCAAATTAGGAGTAACAATGCTTCGGTGAGGTAACTAAGGATTACAAAGAGATGAGGTCAGTCAAGAGCGTGAAAATTTACTTATGGAGCATGGAGCAATGCTTCAATGTGACCTGATGAACCATGATGGGTAAGAACCATATCAATGCATTCCCCTGATGTTATCTTACTTTGGTAGCAATGAACATGTGATTAAGGGAGTGAATGGGACATAAGAAAATGGGAGGAGTCCCAACAAAAATCTACCCAAGTATGTGAAGGATGAAACCATGAATAAACTTCATAGCTTGGAGCATAAGTTTGTTTTCCTAAAGTATGTGAAGGATTTAAAGAGCTAGTACTTTGTATCCTAACCACGAGTGAGAATTCTGAATGGTTCGGTTCATGGATGGACTCAAATACAACAAAACACTTTAGTTGCAGTTTAAGGGACTGTAAGAGTTGTTGAAGGCCACGACGATGTCTGAGACATTGATCAATTTCAAGGCTCGGTATAAGTCAGGCACCAATCCCAAAGATATTGACAAAAGTGTGGAGGATATTGTGATAAATCTAACCTTCAAATTGGTAGGAGACGTAAACCTTGGGCTACAAAGGAAAGGCATGATGGAATAGGAGATGTGAGCTAGGTGAGTGTCTATCCCTGAGTGGTTCTTTTGCAAAATGCCACACAAGGCGTGTGAATGCCCAACACGGGCTAAACTTAGCTCTCATGAAGTCAATAAAAATGAGATATGACTAAGTTCAGTGTGTAACATCAACTTGTTGAAAATAAAGAAACAAACAAGACCAAGAGACTAATGTTTGTGGTGAAAATCGTTGGCATGAGATGAGCACACTACTTTGCATTGGTGCATCTAAAGTCTTTATCTCTAAGGAGGTCATTAAGAAGCTTAGTTTTAGCACAACAAAGGGAGCTGACAATTGGGTGGGGTGCAAACAGTTGCATCATTGGCTAAGGAGGACCAAAGAATCCATCAAAGTTGACCCCCCCCCCCCCCCGACTATGAACTTGACCTCATGAGGGACTTCTGAATTAAATAAATGTGATGATTGTGTTTTTTTAACAATTGCACATCCTTCATGCTCAATGTCAATGTGTGTTTCTAGTGAGACGAGCCTCAAGAAAAGACTGTGATTTCAATCATGCAAGTGGAAAAAGGAGCAAAGAAGAAATAAGTACCGGTCTTGGCAACTTCAAGGTTAAGGGACCAAACATTGCTGTCACCTAGTAAAAAAAGTGAATCATCTGAATGACCATGCCCCAGATACTCGAATCCTTGTCCTGACACCTTACCACATGACCACCTCCTAAGTTGGATAAATTACGGAAACAACTAAATGTATTACTTGATGTTGCCAACGTATCACATTCTAAGGCCTCGTTTATGCCCCAATATTATTCCAAAGGAGAGTTAAATGGTATTCCAAGTGCTGCGGGAGAATGACTTCTCTCTAAACTGTAAGAAGTGTTAATTTGAGTACCAGAATAAAATTTTATGGTCACTAATAGGAATTAAAATAGTAGATTGTTGTTGATAGATACTAAAAATTCCTTGTAAGATATGCTCTTGCCAAGTACTCAGTGGTACCAACCCCTAAGGATCCCTCTCAAAAGAGAGTTAAAAAGCTCACTAGACATCCTTCTAAGACTCATTACTCTCTCTTATATAGAGAAGGACTTGCTAGAGACTAATTACCAAATTCATCGAGAGGTAAAATGCATAAGACATAATATCCATGAAGACTGACCATTCTGCGTAGTCGTATCAAATGTATTACAGGAAGGGGGTTAACATTGATGAAGCGTGTGATGGTCTAAATCATCGTATATTGGGAATCGCCAACAAAGGTGTTTGGAACTTGTTTGGAACTTGTTGAAATCTGTGATCTAGGAGTGATCAAGGTACAGTCTTACTATCAACGTAATATAAACTTATATGGTGCACGTTAAGAACGTATGGATATTGGCTAAATGATCGTATTGATTTTTATTTATATTAGATATAAATAAAAAACCAAATCCAAAATTGTGCATTTATGACATGTAATTAATTGGGAATTAATTAAATTGGGATAAGAGTTTGTTGCTTGTTGAATTAGATTCAAAATGGTTGCTTAGCCTATAACCGACACGCATCGATTTAAGAAATCAATGCACGTTGATTGGTTTGTGCTTAATAGAAATCAAAACGTCGAGTGGATCTCAACTTGGAGAAATCGACGCACGTCGGCTTGGAGAAATCAACGCACGTTGGCTTGGAGAAATCAATGCACATAGGCTTGGAGAAATCGGCGCATGTCGGTTTGGAGAAATCGGCGCACGTCGGCTTGGAGAAATCGGTGCCCGTCGGCTTCGAGAATTCAACGCACGTCAACTTGGAGAATTCGATGCACACTGTCGACTTGGAGAACTTGATGCACGTGTCGACTTGGAGAACTCGACACACGCGATTTGTAGAATTTGTCATACGTCAATTTGAGAAATCGATGTACATCGATTTGGCTTGTGGTTGCAAATTCGACTAGAATTTGACATACATTGAATTGGTCCCGATTCAAATTTTGACGGGTTCTTTCTGTTTATCAATTTTGAACTGAAAACGGCTATCTAAATACCATAACTTCCGCTCCTCAGGGATTTTCAAAATCTCCCACTCTCTATGATATAAGGGTAGTTTGAGAAACTACCATATCGATTATGAGATGAATCGTCCTGAGTGAGAGGAACAGAGGAGAGTCTCTGCTAGAAATGAAACCGGTAGGCGATCATCTCCAACCCCAAGACCGCTAGACGAACTACGTGGTGTTTCTGGCATTTGTATGGATACCAATAGAGACATGGATTGCGTTTCGTGTTTGGTTCTATCCAACACAATCTCCATGAAATCTGATTTCATTGCCTATATATATTTAACTTTCTTAATTTACTAGTTTTATATAGTTCTTTGGCATGAGTACTTGTATTCCGCTACACATTATATGTTCAACGAAACACAACACTACATTCATTCTTTGACTAGCAAACTAGTATCAAGAGAAACGACATGCTCTGGAAGGGGAAACAATGGTAGTAGACAACTCATTTCTATGTGGGGTTCTATAAGCTAAATGATGAAGTGAAGGAAGAGCTTGCGTTCTTTTCCTGTGTGGTCAAAGCTTCAAGGTATATATGGATGCCACCCATTATTCCATCAATGACTTGAAGCACCTAAGGGCATTTGAAAGACAAAAGTTGAATGCACCTACAAGAGGTACTCCGTGCAAGAGATGGAAATGATCATTGATGGCACACTTCCTTTGCGCATGGATGCATTTCCAACCCAGGACGAAGTTTGTTGTCAAGGCGGACAATATGTCATCAAACAACTTCCATAAACAAAAGAAACTCACCTCAAAGCAAGTTGGACGACAAGATTTCCTAGTGGAATTTGGTTATGACCTTCAGCATTAACATTGTAGATAATACACTGAGTCAAAAGAATAAGGTTTTTCATGCAGAAGAAGCAAGAACACCATCGCGAGAGAATGGCAGGGACTATGAGCTCATCACTTGTTTGTGACTACTTTTGTTGGTAAATGTTTAGTCTCTACAATTTTGGCTAATGTCATGAAGCTTATATAAGTTTCAACAACCAGAGATAAAAAAGTGTGCAGTACTTGTTAGAGTAACATAAATCTCTCTAGATATGCAGAGTTTTGAAATGTAGATTCTTCAACAATCTTGTTAATAACTCCACAATATATGTGAAATTTCTATGTAACTTTATACTGTAGAACATTCTAGAGAATAGTATTCTTTGGGGGGGGGGGGGGATACTTCACAGTACAAATGAGGAATGGCCCTCCCATTTGCAACTCTCGTTGCAAATTGCGATGCAAAAATCCTTTTAATTCTTGGAATAAAGGTTAGAAGTTATAAGAGTGTTTTAAGTTATTTCTACTATCTCTCTCGTGTGTTCATGTGAGCTCCTTGACCAAAGGATGACTTGGGAGGAAAGGATCCGAAGGTTACACCTTACACATGCTCAAAAGAACGAGGATTGTTGATGGGTCCGATTTATATAGGATTTTTTGGACTCATTTGGGCTCATTTTCACGCACTTGCACTTCACTTTTAGTTCATTACTGCTTATATTTCACTTGTTCTTCACTCTTACATGAAGTGCACATTTTTCCCGTTGTGGTGCGCAATTGTGCTTTATTCTGCTGGGGGTAAGCATGTGGTGTTTCCCATTGCTTGTTTTTGTTCTTATTGCAGTTTTGGACCCAGGGCAGAGCCCAATTGCTTGTTTTAAATCTATGTATTTTGCACGGTCGTACGTTTTTCCTTCGTGCACGGGTGTTTTGCCCGTGTGTTATCCTTTATCGGCTTGATCGCCTATCGCACGACCGTGTGAAATTCCTTCTCTCACGGGTTGTTTTGCACGTGCGAGATCATGTGCTGAAAATCGGTGCTCTGGCACCGCTCGTGCGTTTTTGGGCACGCACAGTCGATTTTGACCGTGCAAGAGCAAATCGCACGAGCGACCTGCTTTGTCTAAAATTTTTATAATTTTTATTGGTCGTGTGTTTTCTTCATGCACAGTTGAATTCAACCGTACAATAATAACACTCAAGCCTTTATCCCACTATAGTGGGGTCGGCTATATGGATCCTTCGTCGCCATTGTGCTCTATCTTTTGTCATAATCTCACTAATGCCAAAGTACATCATGTCTTTCATTATAGTTTCATTCCAAGTCTTTGTAGGTCTACCCCTCCCTCGTATAACATGCCTAGTTACTACACTCTCACAACGCCTAACAGGTGCCTCTAATGGTCTCCTTTGTACGTTTCCAAACCATCTTAGACGAGCTTCTCGCATCTTCTCTGTAATTGGTGCTACTCCTGTCTTATCCCTGATACTTTCATTCCTAATTTTATCCAATCTTGTGTGTCCACACATCCACCTAAGCATTCTCATCTCCACAACTCCCATTTTTTGCTAAATGTACACAATTCACTGTTCAACACTCAGAACCATAGAGCATCACGGGTCTAATTGCAGTACGGTAAAACTTGCCCTTAAGTTTTAGTGGTACTTTACGGTCACATAAGATCCCTGACGAGCCTCTCCACTTCAACCAACCCGCTTGGATTCTATGTGTCACATCTTTATCAATACCTCCGTCTTTTTGAACTATCGATCCAAGATATTTAAAACACTCGCTATGGGAAATATCTTGATCACTCAACTTAATAACGAAGTCATCTGTTCTTCTTGTACTGCTAAATTTAAGCTCCATATACTCAGTCTTTGTCGTGCTCAACCTAAAACCCTTCTTTTCTAAAGTATCTCGCCAAAATTCAAGTTTTGCGTTTACACCCTCGCGCGTCTCATCAATCAAAACGTTATCATCCGCAAACAATAAACACCAAGGTATTGCTTGTTGGATATGTCTGTGAGCTCATCTAAGATAAGGGTAAAGAGATAAGGGCTTAAAGTTGAACTTTGATGTAAGCCAACAGTGAGAGGAAATTCCTATGTTAATCCTCCAGATGTCCTCACCCTTGTCACTGAATTTGTATACATATCTTTGATTTGTCAATATATGATATATTTACACATTTCTTTTCTAAGACTCTCCATAAGATCTCTCATGAAACTCTGTCATAAGCCTTCTCAAGATCAATAAACAGCATATCCAAATCTTATTTTCTTTCTCGATAATTGTCAATGAGTCTCCTCAAGAGATGCATAGTTTTCATGGTTGACCTCCCTAGCATGAATCCAAATTGATTCTCCGAGATGTTAGTCTCGGGTCTTAATTTTCTTTCTATTACTCGTTTCCATAGTTTCATAGTATGACTCATCAATTTAATTCCTTTATAATTAATATAATTTTATATATCTCTTTTATTCTTATATAAATATATCAAGATACTTTCTCTTCATTGGTTTGACATCGTTTTTTATTTCAGTATCTTATTGAAAAAACATGTAAGGCACAAAATTCTTTCATTTCCTAGACATTTTCATGCTTCGATGAGTATATCGTCTGGCTCAACCGCCTTTTCATTTTTCATCTTATTCAGATCTATTTTTACCTCTGATACTTGAATTTTACGATAAAACGTTATGCTCGTATACTTTTTTGATTTACTTAACTCTTTCAATTTCAATTCATTGTCCTTTGTTTTATTATAGAGTTGATAAAAGTATCTCTTTCATCGCTCTTTAATATCCACATCATCCGTCAAAACTGTATCTGTTTCATCTTTTATGCATTTTACTTGACTTAAATCTCTTGTATTTCTTTCTCTAGCTCAAGCAATTTTATATATGTCACGCTCTTCATCTTTGGTTTTTAGTCGCTTATAAAATTCTTTATAAGTTTGACTTCTTGCTTTACTTACTGTCTGTTTAGCTTCTTTTTTGGCGACTTTATATCTGGCTAAGTTTTCATCATTCCTACAAGCGTAGAGTAACTTATAACTGGCCTTCTTTACCCTCTTTTTTTTTGCACTTCCTCTTTCCACCACCAACGTTTTTTATTTGAAGGCGCACGACCTTTTGATACTCCAAGCACGTTCTTTCCACTTATCCTTAAATGTGAAGACAACTTCCTATGAGACATTAGGATCGACATAAATTCAGCCGTGCGAGAAGAAAATTGCACGAGTTGCTTCTTGGCCTGAAAATATTGTAATCTGTCCCGGCCCATGTGTTTTTATTCGTGCACGATTGTTGCAACCGTGCCAGAGGAAAATCGCATAGGCGGACCCTTGGCCAGATCTGGAAATTTCTCGATAAATATCACATGGTTTCGAAGGCACGACCGTGCAAGTTCATTTTTTACAAAATTTGGTAACATCTCCTTATTCGTGCACGATTGTTGCAATTTCCCCTGGAGCCTAGGCGCAAGGCGCAGGCGCGCGCCTGAGGCACATGAGGCGCAAAAATGGGAGAAAAAGGAAATTGAGCGAATTGAGCGTAAAATTCGCTGAAATTGAGCGAATTGAGTGCCGAATTGAGCGAATTGGGCACCTAATTCGCTGAAATTGAGCGAATTGGGCGCCCAATTCGCTGAAATTGAGCGCATTGGGCGCCCAATTCGCTGAAATTGAGCGAATTGGGCGCCCAATACACTGAATTTCAGCGAATTGGGCGTCAAATCAGCGAATTGGGTGTCAAATCAGCGAATTGGGCGCCCAATTCGCTGATTGGGCGCCCGATTCTGTCAATTTCGGCGAATTGGGCGCCCGATTCGGTCAATTTCGGCGAATTGGGCGCCCGATTCGGTATATTTCGGTGAATTGGGCGCCCGATTCGGTATATTTCGGCGAATTGGGCGCCCGATTCGGTCAATTTCGGCGAATTGGGCGCCCGATTCGCTCAATTTCGGCGAATTGGGCGCCCGATTCGCTCAATTTCGGCGAATTGGGCGCCCGATTCGCTCAATTTCGGCGAATTGGGCGCCCGATTCGCTCAATTTCGGCGAATTGGGCGCCCAAGTGCGCCTAGGGGGTGCCTCGAGTGCGTCTTAGATCAGTTGTTGGCCATCTCAAAAAAAAATTTGAAAAAAAACACCTTGAGTGACACAGGCGCGCCTTTGGTGCGCCTGGGAGCGTGTAAGGCGCGCGCCTAGGCGCGCCTGGGGCACATCGCCCGCCTCAGCCTTGCTGAGGCGCGGTGGGCTGCGCCTGGTGCGCCCGGCGCCTCAGGCGCGCGCCTTGACAACACTGCGTGGGTTTTGCCCTAAATTCAGATCTTCGCTCCATTCCGCCCAGTTACGCCCAGGTTTCTCCCTCCATCGCCTCCCGCCTTAGGGAGGAGCTCTGGGCTTCCTTCCTCCATCTCCCTTCCATTAGGGCTTTGCCCTAGGCCGCCTCTATCATCCCGAACCTCCACGAAGTGATTCGAAGCTTCAATCGCTGCTCCAAGAAAAAAAAGCTTGCCAGAGACGTGGTCAGATCATGTCATCCGAAGAAGACGGGTAAAGTGAGAGGAGGTGAGAGCCCTCTGTACCCCGGACGTCAGTCGTGGACCGAACAAGGACGTGAAGTGACGCCTCATCGATTCCTTCTGAGAACCCACGACGAGTTTTCGGCCTCGGTTGTGTCTCGCGCACCTTTTCTCCATGTTGTAGTTTTGATGATTCATTCTCATGTATTGGATGATGCACATTGTACTTTTGTGGTGAATGTTGTTTGATTTGTTGTGCTTAAGGTTGCGCTCCCGGTTCCCTTTCATCTCAACGTTGTGTTGGATGGATTGTCGCACTAGCAATTGCTAGTTGGGTGCTTTGCGAGGAGGTGTTTGCGATCCTCAATTCTGCTGATAATTCCACCCCAACCGCTTGTCTACTCTTCCATCCGCCTAACGAAGCAGTGCATAGCAGCCTGCATAATCTCCATAAACCTTGAGATGCGGTGCTTGCGACCCACCTAGTTAGTTTTAGTTCTTTTTAAATTGCAAATCACCAAACAAAATTCAAAGCTCCGTTTTCAAATCCTTACAATTAATTCTCTAAGAGATAGAATCGCGCGCCCCAACTTGCATTCCTTCGAGACTGATGCTCGGGTATTCCTCCTCGTTTTATATTACTTGTACGACCAGTATACTTGTCGTAATCACATCAATTGTATAGCCACCAACGAGTGGTCTCAGAGCTAAGTGATCGGCACTCCGACATCTAATAACACTATCACACACACCATTTGAAAATGGTGGAGCAATTCCATGGATAAAGAAGTGTGCAACTACAGTCATGTTCTAACTCAGGTTGTTTGAGATTTGTGCAATTTGAAAGTCAATCTCTAACTCAGTCCGAAAGAATCATAGTTTAATGTACCTAATTACATAGAAAATGCATGAGAAACCTATTTGAAAATTTACACTCATAAGACTCATTCATGAACAAAGAAGAATCAATGTAGCGGACCTGTCACAAAGTCCAAACAATCAGGGCAGGTGAATGGATGGATCTACCAAACCATCATGAAATTGAGATCTGGTAAATCAATATAATTATTTATTGACATTTAATTAGCGGCCATGATATCTTTCTCTGGAGGTTGAAAGTGTACAAACAGGTCCTTGGAGTTACAAATAGAATCTTTACAAATTTAATCTTTTACCAAATTTGGGATATGATTGAGATGTCATTAAACTAAAACTAAACTTCCGTAAAAGTATCCAAATAATAAAATGAAAATTGGATGATTGTAATTACTAAGATGAATATCAATCAGAGCCCAAGCTGTCAACGAAAAACAAAAGGGGTAAAAAAACAGAATAGAATCACATCATGTTTCAAGCCTTGAAGTTCAAATAAGTTACAACGAAAACATTAAATGGAACATGATGAAGATCAAACAATTTTCTATGTAAAGCAAACATGGAAAGACATACTCCTCACAACTTTATAACTAGTACCTTTTAAATCTAAAAGCATTTCACGGTTCCCTGAAGAACCATTTGAAACAATTATTCGCCCAACGGCCCCAACATCACCACTAAGATCTATAGAGTCCCCATCACATTCAACGAGTGCCTGCATGAAATAAAGGTACTAAAATGCATAAATAGAAGAGACTCACTGGAAAACAGGTAACTCCCAATATTAAAATAAAGTTCCTTCAAAGTTTTCCAGGTAAAACATCACCATCAAAAACCCAACTTGAGTTCGGCTTATGAATCACAATTTTCCATTTCTTTGCATCGAGCACCAACCAAGATGTTAAATATAGACTATGCAAATAATCTTTTATAACTTTTTTCCATGCTATTGGGTCTACATCCTTCTCCAATGTAATCCATCAACACTAACTCAATGTGTTTGTATAAGTCTTATATTTTCTAACCATGGCTCTACATCCCGAGAAAATTTAAGTCTAATTTCTATCATTTTGTCTTTCATAAATATCTTTCACTATTTCTCTAATGTAATCAGTATTTAGTTTATCTTTCTAGTTCTTCCACATGCATTTTAGCATTCTTATTTTTATCACACTCAACTTAAATAACAATAAATTGCATTATCTTATTCAGAGACATAAAACACCATTAGCCTAATATCAACTTTATAAAATTTACCGTTATTTCTACAAAGTTCCACTTATTACACAATACTCTCTAGTCACTTTTCTATTTTACCTGCTCAATCCTAATTCTAGAGTAAATTTTCTTATTTATATGTTGTTTAGATTATCGTCATTGTGATCCGCGTATAATGGTGCTTTGCACGATGGAGTATTGTTTTAGTCCCACATCGCATTTCATGAGTTGTCTCTTGTGCTTTATAGGTACTAGAGTGCTTCTCCACTCTAACCAGATGGTTCTGAATTGGATGCTCCCAGATTTTATACATTGCATCAGAACCAGATTCCCAGGGCTTGTTCCTTTAATACCCACTTGTTTATCCACAAGTGGGGTATGTTTGATGGTTTCACGACAAGGCCATATGTCGTGTGGGACCACACATTGTTTGGATTATCCAAGGTGTAGCCTGTGTCTGTTGGTGCTATATGCGATGAAGTGTTGTTTTAGTCTCACATCATGTATCTGTTACGAGCTTCGTGCCCAGTTATTATCGACTGGGGACCTTCTTATTTTGTGTCTTTATTATTGACGTCCATTATTATTGTTATGTTGTCGTGTCTTTTAGTAGTGGTTGAAGGTTACGAGTTATTATTATGAGGTTTTGTAAGCTCATTTAAAAGGCATGTGTGTTTGTATGAAGGACAAGCAAGAAGAATTCTATTCTTTACCCCTTAGATTAGATTGTGATAGCTCTCTTTTCCCAAGCACACCCCATCTAGGCAGCCGCGGTTCCGGCTCCAATGTATCATTCGTCGTCATCATCCACATCTCTGTTCATCCTCCAGTGATGTTATCGATGTTACGGGAGAAGCTCATAACAACTTAGTTTCAGAGCATTTTGGTTCTCCTCCACTGCCACAAACAACAATCTTCAGTCCCAACACTTCGTCTTCGTCAACTGTCAATCCCTTGATGACAACAGCAACATCTTCATCCGCAGTGGGATCTGCGGAATCAAAGCATCAGCTCTTTGCGCCTTGGTTATTAAAGGCGCAGGGCGCATCAAGGCGCAAAGGAGCCTTGGAGCCTAGGCTCAAGGCGCAGGCGCGCGCCTGACGAAGGAACCACATTCATTTAAAAAATAAGCATTAAACATCAGTTCATCTTCTTGACAAGATTTTTCATATATTTTACTCATTAATCATTCATTGTCATTTATATCTCTTAAAAAATAGAAGTAATGTGATCACTTGCATCATATCTAAGTCTTAACGCTAGATTATGTTTCACGAACACTAAATCATGCAAAAATTATAGAGTTCTTACATTATTTTTTCTTTTGAAAAAAAAGGTTTGCAATAGAAATCGCACTCAGACGTGTCTTTTATGCTCCAAAGGCACACGAAGGCGCAATCCTTTGAGACTGTTGAGCCTGGAGCCTGAGGCGCGCCTGAAACAACATAGCTCTGCGTAGAAGAGTCAGGATCGTCATCATCTGCAGTCAAGCGCAGAAGAGCCGGGAACATCGTCGTCTATAGTTGTTCATGCGCAGAAGACCCAACACATTTCCGCACAATCGTCGTCGATTAGGTAAGCGCAACAGCCATCGACCTGCAACTCATCGACATCTTCTGCAATCGTTCTTGCGCAGAAGAGACGGGTACATTGCAGTTTGCAATCATTCCTGCGTAGAAGACCCGACACATCTTCGCACAAGCATCGTCATTGTAGGGAAGCACGGTAGCCATCAACCTGCAGCTCAGGTAGCATCGTCGTTTTCATCGAGCATCGCCGATTTACTTCCTCGTCGGCCTACAAAGCGCGTCTCTGCTTCTCCTTCCTCAAGCCACACGGTCCTCCCTCCACAAAGCTCTTCTATTTTGAACCCCACGTAGCAACCATCAAATTATTTCCCCGAGCCTCCCTTCCTTTGAGCCACAAGCACGTTTCTACTCCAGCTTCAAGCCTTGCGCCTTATTTTTTTCGAGCCCTGAGCCATCTATTCTGTGGAGGTCTTCTATTCCCATCGAGCCCAATGAACGCCCCATAATAATTAATCTATTTTTATTAATTAATTCAACATGCTATGGGGGTCTTCTTTGGAGTCAATATAGGGAATTGTTGTGGCTCACGTGGCATGCCAAGTTTGAGCATGCTCATTTCGCTCGCTCTGCCTGACTCGGGCTGGCCCATCACCTGATACTCCTCTTGTTCCACTCACACCATGGGGGGCGCCCCAGACCAAATGACTTAGAGTATTGCAGTGATGCAGACACTCGTCGCAAATCAAGCCGATGTAGACAGCCTACACCAAGAAAATCTTGCCTCCATTCAGATCAGGCTTAATGGTCTCACACCAGTAGTCCAAGTTATTACAATGCATGCACAGTACCAGTATCAGTCGGGTTAGGAAACACCGGTACGGGTACGAGTATCGGGTGTGATGCGTATCAAAAATGGCAGTACAGCAAGATTTTAAAAACAAATGTGGGTATGACGGGATACGTTGTAATAAATATAATAAATATATATGTATATCTCACAAACATAATTAAAAATCCTCAAACAATAAAGGATAAAGCATAATTGCATCATATAATCAGGAAGTAGCCAATAGATTTGCAATAGAACATGGAAGTATTAATAGAATACAACACCTAACAGAGCAGAATCACTAACAATTAAGATTAACAGAGGGCGGTTAACAAAAGCCTAGTGCAAAATATAAAAAATTTACTGTAACTGCGATTCGAAAGTAAAAGATAAGAATGTCACCATAGTATAATTACAGTGTACATAAATCAAGAAAAAGAAAAAATTCTGAAATTAGGAGGAAGATAAAGAGGAAGAAGAAGAGGGAAAAGAAGAGGAAGAGGAAGAGGAGGAAGAAGAGGAAAAAGAGGAAGAAGAGTAAGAGAGAGGAGGAGGATGAAGAAGAAGAGGAGGAAGAAGAACTTACGAGCAGGGCACACCAGGGCTTCGATTGATCGACGGAGGGTGTTGTTGTCAGGCCTTCAATCGACGGACGACTTCGACAGCAGTAATGGAAGAAGGGATCGGGAGCGGGCGAGCAAAGAGCAGTGGCGTCGACAGCAACAACGGGAGAAAGGGATCGGGAGTGGCAGCAAGAGCAGGATCGAATAAGGAATGAACCGAAGAAATAACCATAATATCGTGATAACACGCGTGTTCGCATGTCTGGTACGCGTACGGCGTACCCGAATCGGAAACGTGCCTGGTACGAGTACGGGTCTAATATTGACATGTTCGTGCTTCCAAGGGGGTCAGGGACCTCTACTACCCCCGCTACACATGTGTCGCCACCTTGTGTACGACAGGAAGCTCATGTCATTCCCCGTTACAGTAAGTTGGAATTTCCCCCTTACAATAGGAAGACGGATCCCTTAGGTTGGCTCTCATAGTATGAGTAATTCTTTGGATACCAACAAATGTCAGCAAAGGAAAGAATTCGTCTGGCATCATTCCACATTCTCGACTCAACTCAACTATGGTTCGTTCGTTTGTACGTCGACCAACCAGGCTTGACATGAGAGGCCTTAAAGAAACTATGCAACTTGTGATTCGGTCCTTGTATCCGCAACAACACCCTCAGTGCACTCACAACATTACGCAAGACAAGATCTATGGACACTTATCTGAAAAAGTTTCAGCTTCTTCTGGAGCACGTCACGACCCACCCCCCCCCCCCTCCCCCCACCCCCACCCCACCCCACCCCCCGAGATGCAGGTCGAAATCTTCACAGTAGGGCAACGCAAATGACTGCGACTGGATGTCGAATTTGAGGCACCTCGATACTTGGTGACTGATATAAGCTTAGCCAAATTGTGTGAACGACAACTTCAGTTGGATCAGGGTATTTATATGCTTTCAGGAGTCAGTATTCGAGACGAACAATCCGAGGGTACCCAAATATCCTTCGGTTGTCTCGTGCGGAAATGTTTGATCGACGGGCAATTGTTATACTTTAATTGGGATAAGTATTATATCTGCAGACATCGCTGCAAGAGGATATTTAATCTGGACGTAAAGGACTAGAATGACGAGTCCATTGGGTGACGTCAGCACCAACTCCGATCTCCTTTAAGCTTGAGGTCAATCTCATTTTGAACGGTGGGAGTGATATAACAGGCTTCGCGCCCAATTATTATCGAGTGGGTCCCTTCTTTCTGTATCTTTATTATTGACGTTCTTTATTATTGTTATGTTGTCTTGTCTTTTGGTAATGGTTGGAGGTTAGGAGTTATTATTATGAGGTTGTGTAAGCCTATTTAAAGATGTGTGTTTGTATAAAGGGCAGTCAAGATGAATTTTATTCTTTTTCCCATTGATGAGATTGTGGTAGCTCTCTCCTCCCGAGCACACCCCACCTAGACAACAATGGTTTCAGCTCCACTTTATCCTTTGCCGCCGACATCGTCACCTCCAATAATCCATTGGCGACGCTACCGCTATTATGGGAGAAGCCTGTATTAGTATCCTAAGTTACCCTTTTGTGTTTTATAGGTGATGAGAGGCCTTTTCAGTCTAACTTGTTGGTTTTGAGATGGATGTTCTCTGATTTTCAATACTATATCCTCACTCTTTTAAATAATCTATCAATAGTAATTAACATGTTAAGAGGCATGCTAACATATGTTCACCGGTTGGTGACCATACCCAAATAAGTGGTTGATTATTTTAAAGGAGGTTCGGCCGGATGCGTGGAGAAAGAAAGAAAACCCTAAGGTACGCTCTCCCTGGCTCTCTCTCTATCTCTCTCTCTCTATCTATCTATCTATCTCTCTCGACATGGTATCAGAGGAGGTTCGTTCCTCTGCGTCGACCTGAAGGCTTGTCGTGGTTTTTTCTCTGTCGAGCTCGATCTTCGTCGTCGCGCTCGCTCGATCTGGCTGAATCCATCGCCGTTGTTTCATGGTTGTCGTGATCGTGCTCGTTTCGCCGCGATTGTCTCCGTCGTGCTCATTTCGTCTCTGGAGCCTTCGTCCCCTCTCTTTGGCTAAAGCAATCGTCTCCTCCTCCAGAGATTCTGGTGGCTGCTCCGTCTGTTGACATCCATTAGTGCGGCTGAATTCGTTGTCCCGTCTCTCCGGTTGGAGCCGCCGTCTCCTCCTCCGAAAATTCTTGTTGTTGCATCGTCTGTTGACCTCTGTTGGGCGGCTGAAGTTGTTGTCCTCTCTCCCCGGCTGTTGTTGTTGTTGATTGGGCCTGCTGTCGGTTGTTGTTGGCGCTGTTTCACTGTTTCGGCCTCTTTCCCTCTTCTCCTTGGTGATTGTTCCTATAGAGGACAAATTGAAGGGTGTTAATACCTCTGAAGGGGTGGTTGATCAACCTAAACAATACAGTGGAGGAAGTTCTAACATGGACTTCAATCAAGGTGTTACTCAAATCAAGCTCAATGGGAGAAATTACCTCATATGGGCTCAGTCTATGCGGATATTCATTGGGAGCCGTCGAACACTTGGGTTTCTCACCGGATGCAAGCTGGCACCAAGCAAGACTGGTCCTCTATATAAGGAATGGGAAGGTGGAAATCTTATTGTGATCAATTGTCTTATCAATTCTATGGAACTCAAGATTGCAAGTCACTTTCTATTTTATCAAACTGCGAAAGAAATGTGAGAGTTGATCGAACGAAATTACTCAAAAAAAAGACTTTCCTAGAATATATCAACTCCAGACTGAGCAGATCCACATGACAAGGATAGGTGATTTTGAGAAATATTATAGCAAATTGACCCATAAGTGGGCAGAAATTGATCAGTATTCCACTATTCAGGCTATAGAAGACTACAAAATTGAACTTATGCAACGGAGGGTATTTGAAATGCTTTCTGGTCTTCCTCCTGAACTCGAATTCGAGAGATTTTGGATGTTGGGAAGAGATTTTGTGTCTGATCTAGAGACAGTGGCTCACTATATTCGAGGGGAAGCAAGCCGTATAAACTCCCTTCATTCAGATATTCATGTTGGTCATGAAAAATCCGCCCATGCTAATGAGCAGAAGAAATGGCATCCGAAAAATATGAGACAAGAAGACAAGAGTAAAATGAAGTGCCCTCACTGTGGAAAGAAAGATCATGAGAAAGAGAAATGTTGGGATCTTCATCCTCACTTGATCCCTCCAGGTTGAATTCATGGTCCTGATGGGAAATATGTGAGATCCCAAACTGTTATGCATGGCAATCTTGAGAATAATGGGTATCTTCAGGCAGAAAACAAGAGTTTGACTAGAAAACTCAAGGCTCTGAAAGCCAATGTCGTTGGACAATCTCTTACTGGTGATTTGGCAAGGGACGGTTGCTCGTGTTCGTGTAACAGCCCAACATAGTTTAACAGGAAATCAGCAGTCCGTCTGGGCTCGCGATAATAAGCAAACTAAGTAACGGTATATAAACTGGTATAAAGTAGGAAAATTAAAAGTGTTAAAAGGAAACTAACAGCAGAAGTATGGTAAGAAATATATTAACTATGGGTAAAAGTGTACCTCACAAATGTTGAATTCACAGAGCCAACTAAACAGTAAACAACACTATGAAACTGATATACTGTCAGTCTAAAATAAACAGATACAACAAATACATAATGTCTGCAATAAAAAAAACAAATACAATAATAGCAGTACAACTATACAAAACTGACGACTGAAGACTGCACTGTCTATCCTAAGCGAATCTCCTGACCTGAGCTCCATGTAAAAACAAATTCCAAATGGGTCAGGCTTACTAAAGAGTAAGAAAAACTACTCCCTCCAGCAATACTTAAAAGAAAAGAAATATTTTAAGTGATTAATACATGGATTGAAAATATGCAAAATTTTCAAATATAAAGCTTGGCACTTGAGTTCATGATCTGGCATAGAATCGACCTATCGTGTGATCTGACGCACTATTTTCTTAATTGTATCAATCGTTGATTTCTGAAATTTTGGAGTTATAACCATTGTAGGTTTCAACCAGTTTCATTAATTTTGTAATAGCTCTAGTCACTAAGGACGACTGTGCACAACTAGAAACTGCAGTCTGAGTGGCAAACATAATGATGCCCTGAATAGGGTGTCCCTCAATGGAACACAGACTCCTATCTGAGGAGTTCCATATCTGTAACAAGGGTCAACGACCCTGTGCTTGAAGTTCAAGAGGTGGCCTATTGGCCCTGATAACACAGTGGTGTGCCTCCACCAGCATCACGAGGGTAAACCTTCCTCGCTACTTTTCTGAATAAAATTTAGACTAGCATACAGTGAATTAACTTCGGAGTAGCGCTCTAGATAAATACGCTGGCTTAGGATTTTCATGACACTAAATCTGCTAATTTAACCTAAGCGTATAACTACTCCTTTGACTTGGTTCTGCCTATAAGAACGTGTAGCTTCTAAGTGCGTATACCAATATGATTAATACATGAATTAAATATTAATCTAACTGTTAGACTAAAAAAAGTAGAGTTTCTTACCGTGGTGTTACGAAGTTCGTACATGCGGCGAGGCGACATGATTCCCTTCGAATAAATGTCCCCCACAACTCCTTATCTCCAACGTCCATTAAAAATCTGAAATCCATGGTAACCCTAATTTAAGTGTTTTCCACTTTTCCCCCTTAGGGTTTTTGGTGGAAAAACTCAAAATGATAAGGATACAAATTTGAATTATTTATGAACAACAAAATGTTGCATTTACCTTGCTCTAACAACAATTAGATCCCAAAATAAGCGACAAATTTCTGAATATGGAAGATCGAATACTTCGCTTTCTAAATTAGGGCAAGAGAATGCGAAAGAATAAACAAATTTGGTTTCCCACTTAAATAGGAGAAGTGAAATACATCATGTAACCCACTCATATCCCCGGGTAAGGCCAACCTATATGCAACCTCACATATGCGCTCTAGTACCTCGAATGGGTCGACAAATCTAGGACTCAATTTCTTCATCAGCTTAATCCTAGAGACTCTTTTGACTAGTCTCACCTTCAGATAAACGTGGTCCCCAACCTTGAATTCAGCTGCTCAATGTCTCTGATCGTAATACTTGGCTTGTTTATCCTGAGCAATCCGCATACGCTCCTGAATGAGTCTAACTCGATCTGTGGTCTTATCTATCCATGATTCTTTGCTAGAAGCTCTCTCTTCACTTTCCGCCCAACACAAAGGTGTCTGACAACGTCTGTCATACAAAGCATCGAATGGCGCGTGTGAGACTTGTTGATGGATCCTCGGCTTCTATGGCTGGTAAAGGGGTTATTCATCTTTCTCCCTCTGTTTCTCTCAAATCTGTGATTATTGTTCCCTCATTTTCCAGAAATCTGTTATCTGTGAGCTATGAAGCACGGATACTTCCACGAAAGCAGCGTACCCATACCGGATACGTATCCGGTACGTACCCGATACTCAACGGATACACCTATGTGGACACACTTGAACTTAACACATCATTCTGCATATTGTGATAGGAGTCTGTTTTTCTAGAGTAAACAAAAGTTGGTTCTATGCTAGGAAGTGTTGGTACGTCCAATTAAGTTTTGTATCTGTACCGAGTATGTTTCTAGTACTGGTACATTTCTGTTACAATTACGTGTATTGAACATGTTGAAATGGCACAAGTTATTAACAAAACGACCAATTTGCCTCTAGACTAATCGGAGATTGAAGATGTTGATCACCAATGAAGAAGAAGAAAAAAGACTGATAAGTAGACTTACGTTTAATTTTATCTCTTTTGGTTAACCATATAAGATGTTAATTTTGTAATATTTACGAATACTTAATGTTTGAAAACTTCATGTTACGTTGCATTGATTTGTGGACCTATACTTCAACTTATGATTTATGTTTGATGTTTTGAGAACTATTTATTGCACTTGTGATATATATATATATATTATATTTGTTATAACGTATTATGACGTACCCGTATCCTTGTTTTTAAAATTTTGTCGTACCGCCGTACCGGGTACGTATCGTATCCGGTACCCGTAGCCGTACCCATGATTCCTAGTCTGTGAGCAGTTTAACTAAACAGCTTAATTGTTCTATCACTCTTTCTCCTCTCATTGTGTTTTTCAGGATCTGGCGAGTGGGAAAACGATTGGTGGTGGACATGAGTCAGGTGGTGTGTATGTCATGGACAACTGTCAAGCTCTTGGTGCTCAGAAGTCTACCAATCCCGATAAGTTGATGTTGCGGCATAAAAGATTTGGGCATGCTTGTTTGAAGACCTTAAAAGCTACCTTTCCGCATTTTTAATGTCTTATGAATTGGCTAAGCACTGTAGAACCAATTATGCTCCTAGTCGAAGTGTGAAATGTTTTTATTTGATACATTCTGATGTTTGGACTTCTCCTATTTGCTCTATGAATGGCTTTCAGTATTTTTCTATTTTATTGATGATCACTCACGCTTTACTTCGGTGTATCTCATGAAAAGGAAGAATGGGGTTTCGAAAATATTTCAGTTATTTTATTATCATGTGCAGACTCAAATTTGGAACTAAAATTAAAATTCTTAGGAGTGATAACGGAGGTGAATACACATGCAGTGATCTTCAGAGGTTCCTACGAGACCATGGCATTATTTTCCAAACTTCCTGTTTGGGGACTCCTCGGCAGAATGGGGCAGCCGAAAGGAAGAATCATCATATCTTGGAGACCACTCATTGTCTGTTGCAAGAGATGCACGTCCTAAGGGACTATGGGATGAAGGTGTCCTCACCTCTTATTAATCGGATGGCTACTGGTACTTTGGAGGGAAAGTACCCACTAAAGCTTCTTTGCCCAAATATTCCTCTATTCAATCTTCCTCCCAAAATTTTTGGATGTGTTGTTTTTGTTCATATTGTGGGGCCTCATAAAGATAAGTTAGGCTCACAAGCGATAAAATGTGTATTTGTGGGATATGTTGTCAACCAAAAGGGGTATAACTGTTATTCTCCCACTCTTCAGATAAGATTTATATCAAACGATGTTACTTTTTTTGAAAATACTCTCTATTACTCCGATGAGGGCAAAATTATCGCATTTCAGGAGGAGAGAAAAGATGAGAATGATTTGTTGCCACCTCTAACTGTTCTGGTTGATGTGCTTGCTCCTGGAAGTGTGGATATTCCTGTTAGAAAGGAAGCTCCAACCAATAATCTTCGTGTGTACAGAAGGAGGAAGGATCTTCAAGTTTACTAGAGAAGGCAACACAGGAATATTGGTCAAGAATGTCACACTCATGCTTCACCCACCACCACTCTGCCAGATCCAAACAATAACACTCAGGAAACCACTTCTGCGCTTCAAGTTCATAGTGGTCGTACTAGATATCCTATTGATAAGTATGTTGGGTATCACTCTATCTCTCACTCTTTGCAAGCATATCTTGCATCTGTTTCCTCTATTTCTATTCCTAACAGTTTTTTAGAAGCTATCTTGAGTCCCCATTGGACAAAGGCTATAGAGGAGGAGATGGATGTTCTCTAATGTCAAAAGACTTGGAAAATTGTTCCTATCCCACATGGGTGTCACCCCGTCAGATGCAAATGGATATTTACTACTAAATTTCTTCAAGATGAAACTCTTGATAGATATAAAAGGGAGATTGGTTATTAAAGGTTTCACTCAAGTTGATGGAGTTGACTTCCAAGAGACATTTGCACCTGTCGCTAAATTGAACTCTATCAGAATCTTACTATCTATTGCTGCTCATAAGTCTTGAACTTTGCACCAGCTTGATGTAAAAAATGTCTTCCTCCATGGTGAATTAGAGGAAAAAATATATATGACGCCTCCTCCTGGTATGGATGTTCCTAAAGGATATGTGTGTCGTCTTAAAAAAATCTTGTATGGTCTCAAACAATCACCTCGTGTCTGGTTTGTAAAGTTAAGATACAAACTTGTGCCTCTAAGCTTCACTCATTGCACTTCAGATCACTCAGTGTTTGTCTACAGAAATGAGGAATGTGCCACAATTCTCATAGTATATGTCGATGATATCATTATCACCGGAACTGATCAACACCACATTACTTTGGTAAAAAAGGAATTGGATTCTGCCTTTGAAATCAAGGATTTGGATCTTCTTCAGTACTTCCTCGAAATTGAGATCGCTCGATCTGTCGGGAAGATTATGATCTCTCAGGGTAAATATGTCTTGGACAGTTGGACCTCCTCAGTGACGTTGGATATTTAGGAGGCAAACCCGTGGATAGTCCTGTGGACCCTAATTATGACATTCATAAGAAGAATTCTCCTAATCTTGAGAGGAAGTCAGAATTTCAAATTGTGGGAAAGTTGATTTATCTGACTATTACCAGACTTGATATTCCTTTGTTGTTGGCTAAGGCAGTCAATTCATGCACAGTCCTAAAGTTCATCACTATCAAGTCATTCTGCGGATTCTTAAATACTTGAAAAAAGACCCCGGAAAAAGCATTCTCTATCAAGATCATGGTCACCTTAAGGTCCACGGGTAGGATGATGTTGATTGGGCGGGTTCTTCCCTGGACAGAAGATCTACAAGTGGATATTCTATCTTTATTGGTGGCAACCTTATTTCCTGGAGAAGTAAAAAAACAAAATGTTGTTGTTCGTTCCTCCACTGAAGCAGAGTACCGTGTCATTGTTGTTATTACCTGTGAACTCATCTGGGTTAAATCCATCTTGGGGGAAATGGGATTTCCTATTTTTGAGACTATGCACATTTACTGTGATAATCAAGTTGCAATTCATATAGCTAACAATCCTGTTTTTCATGAGCGAACAAAGCAAATTGAAATCGATTGTCACTTCATGTAGAACAAAATTCAAGATCAGATTGTTATTGTGGTGTTTGTGACATCTGATGATCAACTTGCTGACATTCTCACCGAAGTTGTATCCGGTAAATCTCTTCATACTTTCTCTCTTAAGCTCGGGATGTTGAATACTTAAGGTGTTAGCTTGAGAGGGGGTGTTAATAGGCAAGCTAACATATGCTCACCGGGTGGTGATCATACCCAAATAAGTGGCTGATTATTTTAAAGGAGGTTCGGCCGGATGCGTGGAGGAAGAAAGAAAACTCTAAGGTACGCTCTCCCTGGCTCTCTCTCTCTCTCTCTCAGTCTCGACATAACACTTAGAGAACCTAGATATCTTATCTTCTAATAATATAGTGATAATTACTAATATCAATCAAAGTTGCAGATCGAGTCATGATACTTGACAATCATGTTTCACATGATATTATAGTTGAAAAATATTATATAAATTTCAATTGCAGTTAACTAATAGGATAAAATTTTACAATTTAATTGCAACTCTATTAGGTTTGTACATATCAACCAAAAATTGTGCTATTTAAATCACGGTAAAAACATTTGGAAGATTCTTGAATCCAAAAAAACAAAAGGGTTAGTTGTTATGGGCTTTGGGCCGACTTGCCTTTTTACGCACGAGTGAATCAAATTTTGGTGTATGTTGTCTTTCCCTTATTCACATTATTAGCTTGGCGTCGGTTCAGGTATCATGTATTCTCTTATTTGAAGGCCCATTGGGCTAGTGACACGCATGAATTAGAGCCTTAGGCAACCATCTAGGAAGCATCAATACGGGTACGGGTACCGGGTATGATACGTATCTGATACGACGGTACGCCAAAATTTAAAAAACAAGGATACAGGTACGACATGATACGTTATAACAAATATTATATATATATCACAAGTGCAATAAATAGTTCTCAAAATATTGAAACATCAAACATAAATCATAACTTGAAGTACAAGTTCACAAATCATTGCAACATAACTGAAGTTTTCAAACATCAGCCAATCATAAATATTATAAAATTTAACATCTTATATATTTAACCAAAAGAGATAAAATTAAACTTAAGTCTACTCATCAGTCTTTTTCTTCTTCTTCTTCATTGTTGGAGATCAACTTCATTGTTGGAGATCAACTTCATTGTTGGAGATTGACATCTTCAATTTTCGGTTAGTCTAGAGACAAGTTAGTCGTTTTGTTAATAACTTGCGTCGTTTCAACACGTTCAATACACGTACTTGTAACAGAAACGCCGGTATTAGAAACATATTGGATACAGATACACAGCTTAATTGTACATACCAACACTTTCTAGCATAGAGCCAACTTTTGTTTACTCTAGAAAAACAGACTCCTATCACAATATGCATAATGATGTGTTTGTCCAAGTGTGTCCACATAGGTGTATCCATCGAATATCGGGTACGTACCGGTACCGGATACGTATCCAGTACGGGTACGCTGCCTTCGGAGAAGTATCTGTGCTTCATAGGCAACCATAGTATCCTCTTGCGCCACCATCTCCACCCCGTCATCTCTTTGGTAAACTACCAAGTTGTTACGGATTAGCCTGTAACAACTTATTATCGGAGCCAAATTTCACTTTCCACTCGTCCTTGCTTCTCCAACAAGAGATACAGAAGACACCTGACCTCAGGGGGTGGCTCGGGAATCTTCGTATGGCCCTTAGGATTCATGGTGGAAGACGCTACGTAAAATATATCGGCGTCAGCGCGATCTCTCATAAACTCACTGCGACGTAGAATGTGTAATGGCATGGATGAACTCGTGTTAGTGGAGGGTGTAACCTTCTCCTTGAGTTTGGTTCGTGTCAATGTAATCTTACGACCCTTGTCGTAGAATACGCACATGTTTGAGCGACCAAAGCACGAAACATCGTGCTCGAAAAGATAAGGTCTTCCTAGCAGAACGTGGGCGACATCCATCAGGATGACGTCGCACCAAAAACGGTCCTCGAATGAGGCAAGAGAAATCAAAACCAAGCACCTTTATATAACTTGTATGGTTGTCTTATTGACCAGATCACACGGTTGAGAAGGGGATGAGGCTCAGGAATCACATGCATCCTCTTTAAATCCCTTTGGGATATAATGTTCACACAGCTCCCGCTATCGATGACCAGCTTGCAGGAACCGCCTGCACTGGGAAAGAAGATATAGAAAATAGTCGTACAGTGTCAATCCTCATCGATACGCTGGGCACAGAGAAAACATTGAATAACACCGACCACAAGGGAGGGCTCAACATTGCTCTCCCAACCGTCCTCGAAGGTAGCAGCAATCTCCTCATTAGTGACCTCCTCAATATACCTATGGGCTCGCCTTCTTCAACAAATAAATTTCTCGTGGGGCACTGGTCCACCATATGGCCCTGTCAGAGCAACATTAACATTGAACATTCCTTGTTCGGGTGACCGCAAGAGGTCTGGTGGAGACAGCCTTGCCTTTCGTGTCCACGGGAGCACGAGGGGGTCCTACAGGAGTGGTAGTGGCCGAATGTGGCCTCCTAAATGTGGACCCATCTGATCTGGAGGGAGCATGACGGGCACTTGCTAATCGAAGGTATTGCCCAAGCTCGAAGGTCATCTGGTGAACTTCCTCTATTGTAACCATGCAAAACGGAATAAGCCCCCAACGTAACACAGCCCTCAATCCAGAACGGAATCAAGAGGCAGTGGCGCTAGTCTTCTCGCATAGATCACTCTTCACAGTTAAGTTGTCGAATCGAGATATGTACTCTGCCACAAATAGCGTGAACTGGCGCAACACATAAAGCTGATCAAACAACTGGTCCCGATATAAGTAGGGAAGATACTTATCTTTTAAAAGGCACTCCATGCTATAAAGCGGATGATAGAGTGGTATTCATCTTGGTGGAGTTATCTCTCCAGGTTGGTCAGAAGATCATCGGCAGTCCAATAAGCTCATCCTCAAAAACCTAACAAGTCGCTCATCCATCATATTGTACGACTCAAAATAGTGGTGCATCTCTTAGAGCCAGTCGCTAAAGGACTTCAGTTCTAGTGATCATTGAAGGAAGAAGTGTCAATACGTATGCGGCGAACAGTGTCCCCTCGGCGTGTGGTGCTCTACGCGATACTAGATAACCATCATAGTAGTCATCATGTCCATAGTCAAAATGGCCTTGGACTCAATCACGAGGGGTTGGGGGCTGAGGCAGATAGTCCTCTTGAAAACGGAACAGCCTAACTTAGGCAAGTCGACGGTCATGAGTGTGATCAAGGGGATGTCTCATGGGTAAAGTGGGCTCTTGTGATGATTGATTCCAAGCACAGCAACCTTGAGACAGGAGGGTGCTCCGTTCTTCCTCAAAATGATCGTCAGGTGGCTTAATCCCTCTGATCCTCAAGGATATCCAAGCGAGCGCATAGAACGTCTAGTTGACCATTCAATTTATCGAAGTCGTTGGAACTCTGCATGTATCATTTCGGAATTGGAGTTGGTGGTGCTCTCGTCGGTTATGATTGGGTCGAACATGGGCTAACGATAAGGTTTGCCACTACGTAACATGCAAGTGGCCCAAACATTGGGATCTGATATCAAATTTAACGCAAAGTAAGTTATGAAGGTGGATTGACATTAATGTGATCATGTGTAAGTGGTGTCAGGTTCACTCAAACAAATATAATTTAGATTATGCATGCACTACAACACTCAAAAAACACTCAAGCCATTATCCCACTATAGTGGGGTCGGCTATATGGATCCTTTGTCTCCATTGTATCCTATCTTTTGTCACAATCTCACTAATGCCTAAGTACATCATGTCTTTCCTTATAATTTCATTCCAAGTCCTTATTGTTCTACCCCTCCCTCGTTTAGCATGCTAGTGACTAGACTCTCACAATGTCTAACAGGTGCCTCTAATGGTCTCCTTTGTACGTGTCCAAACCATCTTAGACGAGCTTCTCGCATCTTCTATGCAATTGGTGCTACTCCTGTCTTATCCCTGATACATTCATTCCTAATTTTATCCAATCTCGTGTGTCCACACATCCACCTAAGCATTCTCATCTCCGCAACTCCCATTTTTTGCTCATGTACACAATTCACTGCCCAACACTCAGAACCATAGAACATTGCGGGTCTAATTGCAATACGGTAAAACTTGCCCTTAAGTTTTAGTGGTACTTTACGATCACATAAGATCCCTGACGCGTCTCTCCACTTCAACCAACCCACTTGGATTATGTGTCACATCTTTATTAATACCTTCGTCTTTTTGAACTATCGATCCAGGATATTTAAAACATTCACTACGGGAAATATCCTGATCACCCAACTTAATAACGAAGCCATCCATCCTTCTTGTACAGCTAAATTTAAGCTCCATATACTCCGTCTCTGCTCTGCTCAACCTAAAACCCTTCTTTTCTAAAGTATCTCGCCAATATTCAAGTTTTGCGTTTACACCCTCGCGCGTCTATTTAACCAAAACGATATCATCCGCAAACAATAAACACCAAGGTATTGCTTGTTGCATATGTCTGGTGAGCTCATCTAAGATAAGGGTAAAGAGATAAGGGCTTAAAGCTAAACCTTGATGTAAGCCAATAGTGATGGGGAAATCCTGTGTTAATCCTCCAGATGTCCTCAGCCTTGTCACTGAATTTGTATACATAACTTTGATTATGTCAATATATGAAACATTTACACCTTTCTTTTCTAAGACTCTCCATAAGACTATGCATGCACTATTTGAATTAATTCAGAATTAAATTGGGTAATAAAAATTATATAGGCTAAGCAATTAAACACGGCATTCACCACAATTTTCAAATTAGCAAGCAAAACAAGTTCTCCTACGCACGAAAGGCTTTCAATTAAACTTGTATAAATGAATTTTTATAAAATAATAAGAAATTAAACAGCAAGCGCTAACAAGTCAAGGTTCCCAAACAGTTATACAATATTCATCCAAATATCCAATATTAAAGAGAAAACACAATACAAGATACTTACGAGTATGAAGATCAGGCAGCGACGGTGGGTGGAGATATGGGAGGAGAGACGGTTGTAATCAAACCCGACAAAGGACGAAACGCGTTGGTGCGGGGCTTTGACAAGAGGCTATGAGGCAGAAGGTGGCCTGGACAATAATAGGAAAATGAAACAGTAAGGATTTTAAAGAGGTGGTCTATGAAAATGCTTCGACTGGGAAGGGGTGTAAGGTTGAACGAAAGGTAGGACAGCCTAGACATGGGAGGTGGAGGAAAGGGGTGGTGGTCACGGTGGCTGCAGGGTGAGTTGTCGAAGGAAGATCTTGTGGTAAGTGGCAGGAACGATGAAGGTCATGCGAGAATCGACTGGTGTGAAGAGGACGAGGCATTTACGGTTTGGGCTTGACAAGGGGGGTGGTGTGCGTGAAACATGAGGAAGGTTTTTGATTTGCAGTAAAATCGAGAGGGGGTCTCGTTTGAAGTAGAATGCGGTAGGGAAGAAAAGGCAAACGGTTGTGTCTGTGGCGAGGGGTAGTCATGTGGGAGTGGGGCTACGTTGTGACGCCGCACGCTAAGATCTCTCGGCCTCACACCATAATATGATTGTCGGATTTGGATTTTTACAAGGCTAATAATCATCCACAATGGCAACCATCACCCCTATTTATAATGAAAAGGGGACTTGGGCACACTGCATGAACTACTTTTATTGGTCGTTACACCCGGTGTCAGATTAATACTAAATGAAGTCCAAAAAATTAAGAAAACAAATATTAGTAGGAAAACAGCGCTCAGGACAAGCTCATGTCTCGGATCGCCGATCCTATCAAAGCCTCGTGTGCAAGAACACAAATGCGGGACCTGTCGAGTGGTGACCCGATCTCCACAGTCAATCTTGTGGTTAATCCCTATCACCTCCTCACTTCCATCACTATAACAGCACCAAACCCCCACATTACTCCCTCTCCACAGCCATATCTCACCTTCCCCTTACAGGAACACTCTAGCTGACTCTTCCTCTGTCGGCTACAACCTTACCTAGTGACATCATATGTCGTCGGCTCTCCCTCCTCACTCTTATCGCCCCATATGTCGACATATGCTCTCCCGCCTAACTCCTAACTCCTCATATGTCGTTGGCCCTCCCTCCTCACTCCTACCTCCCCATATGGTGTTGTCTGCTCTCCCCTTCCGCCCACCTACAACCCCCCAAGTTCCTTGAAAAGAGTGTATGTCCTCACCCTCCAGCACCCGCCACCTAGCAGCCCCCTCCTCCCAACCAAAATCCCACAACCCCCATATTCGAACAACCCAAATACACTGACCCCAACCCATCCCACCCCTACCAGCCCCTCTCCCCCCTTTGGGCAGCCACCAAAGCCTCTACTATCATCGGATCTTAAACCCTTCGCGTATGCCATTTTATTTTGTGAATTTTCTTATTGTACGGACCTTTATTTTTAGCATTGTTGTAAGAATATGACAACTTATATGATTATGGATGCTTGGCTCCCGTAGTTTATTTGTTGGAACTAATCTTGGTTTGCAGGGACTTTACCACTTACGCAGAGAAAAGCCTAAATCTACTTGCCTACGAATTAATTGCACTGTTTAAAAGTAACTACTTGGGATTTATTGCTTATTTACTGTCTGTAATCTTTTTGTCAAACCTTGTGTTAATTGCATACATCATCTTAGGCTTGAATGGGTGGTTTTCCCCGACACTACTGTTGGGTTTTCTATGAAGGTTGGCACAACACTTGTGCACGCAGCGGAAGGAATAAAACAAGAACAACCCAAAGAGAAATGGATCGGGCCATGAATGTTGAATCAAGAAGTTATCAAAAATAACAAGACAAAATTACCTCTTCGGTGTTGAGTCACAACTCAACAAAGATGCTCCAAGATCTGAGTCCTGTCGGTGGGGAGTTCCACGTAGAATAATGTCTATGTCTCTGCAGAAATCCACACGAGCGGGAGAACACCTAGCTTCGTCGCACGAAGGGTCGGGAAGGAGATCGACCGCACCTTGCGATTCCACGGACTACTAGGTCCGCGCCAGGAAAGGCAATACCGACGACGATCGTCGGAGAGGAGGAGGTCGGCGGAGCACACACGGCGGCGGAACACTTCCGTCCGGCGGAATCGGGATTGGGCGAATCGGGAGATCGGCGGAACTCTTTCCGTCGGCTTCCGTTCGGCTACAGAAATCCCGATGTTGGTCGATGATTTCCCCAAAACCCTAAGTGTCTATTTATACTCAAAGCATAAATAAACCTAGGCAAAATCGCTATCCGCAGACCACAGCAAAATAGGGTTTCAGAATTGATCGGCGAGAATCACCTTGCAGAAACGGCGTTGAGAGCGTTGAGTCATACTCGACGATTCTCGACGAATCTGCCTTGGCGTTGAGAGCGTTGAGTCATACTCGACGATTCTCGACGAATCTGCCCTGGCGTTGAGAGCGTTGAGTCATACTCGACGATTCTCGACGAATCTGCCTTGGCGTTGAGAGCGTTGAGTCATACTCGACGATTCTCGACGAATCTGCCTTGGCGTTGAGAGCGTTGAGTAATACTCGACGATTCTCGACGAATTTGCCTTAGTCTCTAAGAACCTTCTTTGGCAACGTTTGCCCAACCCCATTCTGTGCGGTGATTGGTAACCCTTACCAACACAGTCGGTCTTCCAACTTCTCCACATGCTCTTATGTGCGACCCTGCAGGCTCATATCGCGTTGGCAGTGAGATTACATGTTTGACCACTTCTAGATCACCATGGTAACTCCAACAGTCTCCCACTTGATCTTGAAAGTACCAAACCAAAAACCTCACAAACAATGAGCGGCATCTAGCAATGCATCATTGCTCCCCAAGCAATAAGAGTTTAGAACTCATAAGCTTTTATGACCAATGTTCCAGCATTGTCTTTGTCCCTTTGTCTCTTACATCCGGAAAGAACTAGAGGCATGGACCGTGTCACCCTCATAATAGCTCAATCCAAGTTTCCTGATCTAGAACGGACTTCCAGAGAATGGTGAGTTCAATATCATATATTGACTCAACCAAGCATGGTCATGCATTTCTCAGTCCAGTTCCATCAAGGGGCCCATGGATGCAACTCCTGTCATTTAGGAGGACAAATCTCATATTTGCTCACACACAAACACCCAAATGATTCGTAACGTGTCCAACAACCACCCTTATCATCAACCTTTCTCAAGGAAGACTTTAGATGGCATCAAAGCACGCTCTTCCTCACTTGATGAATGCTGCGACGTCAGGTCAAAGGACCACAACACCATTGTCAATAGAGACCTACTTGTGACACGATTAGATAACAATCCACAAAGTAGTCTCAGGATGGGTCTGTCCAGTACAACTTGTTCATTAACAAATACCCACGTGATGACTTGATATCACAATATCATGACCTGTGAGAACTGGTCATCAGTCAACGTACGTGTTAGTCTTAAGGTATCATCATCACCCTTAGCTTCTATGATGATACAACGACCAGGGACCTTTTAAAAATGAAGCTTCAAATAAATCATAGGCTCTCACATTCAAGTCACGTACTTGATGTCCTATGAAAGCGAACACTCTAAGGGTATTTATTATGTTACAATTTAACTATCACATAGGAAAATCATAATAAAAGAACTTGTCATTAATTGTAAAAGGAAACATTTGGTACACAATTCATCATATGAATAAACAATAAACAGCCAACAGAATATATGTTTACATGCAACCCACAAGACTCCCACTAGAGTTGATCACTTAGGTATCGCATACTCATTGATCTAGTATGACCATCATGTTTTCTCTGCGCGAGAGGCTTTGTCAGTGGATCCGCAATATTCTCCTCAGTCGGCACTCTGCAAATGTTCGCATCTCCTCGTTCGACAATCTCACGAATAAGATGGAACCGCCGAAGTATGTGCTTAGAGCGCTGATGGGATCTAGGTTCCTTAGATTGTGCAATTGCATCATTGTTATCACAGTAGAGAACTACGGGACCAACAATGTTAGGAACTACATCAAGCTCGCCGATGAATTTCCTAATCCATACAGCCTCCTTCGCTGCGTTAGCTGCAGCGATATACTCGGCCTCTGTTGTAGAATCAGCAACTGTCTCTTGCTTGGAACTCTTCCAGCTCACAGCTCCTCCATTAAGGCAAAACACAAACCCTGACTGAGACTTTGAATCGTCTCTATCAGTTTGGAAGCTAACATCCGTGTAACCACTTACAACGAGCTCTTCCTCTCCACCATACACCAAGAACACATCCTTTGTCCTTCTTAAGTACTTCAGGATGTTCTTGACTGCAATCCAGTGACACTCACCGGGGTCTGACTGATACCTGCTAGTCATGCTCAAAGCAAAGGAGACATCGGGTCGAGTACACAACATTGCATACATGATTGATCCAATTGTCGAAGCATATGGAATCAACTTCATGCGGTCCTTATCTTCACAAGATTTTGGACACTGGTCCTTAGAGAGATTCACACCATGAGACATGGGTAAAAATACTTTCTTGGACTCAAGCATGTTGAACCGCTTCAACACCTTCTCAATGTATGTACTCGGGGTCAAACCCAGCAACTTCTTCGATCTATCTCTATAGATCTTAATACCGAGTATATAAGTCGTTTCACCCAAGTCCTTCATAGAAAAGCAGTTCCCTAGGTTGTTCTTAACAACTTTCAGGGTAGGAATGTCATTCCCAATCAAAAGTATGTCATCTACATACAATATCAGGAAGACAACAATGCTCTCACTGATTCGCTTGTAAACACAAAGCTCATCTTCATTCTTGATGAAACCAAACTCTTTGATTTTCTCATCAAAACGAAGATTCCAACTTCGAGAGGCTTGTTTCAGTCCATAGATGGACTTATTCAGCTTGCATATTTTAGTGGCTTCATTTGGGGATACAAAACCCTCGGGTTGTGTCATGTACACTTCCTCAAAGAGATTTCCATTAAGGAAAGCCGTTTTGACATCCATCTGTCAGATCTCGTAGTCATAATACGCAGCAATAGCAAGCAATATCCTTATGGACTTTACCATGGCAACAGGGGAAGAAGTCTAATCATAGTCAATACCATGAATTTGCTTGAAACCCTTAGCCACCAGTCGCCCTTTGAATGTCTGTACATTCTCATCCATGTCGATCTTCTTCTTGAAGACTCATTTGCACCTTATGGGTCGTACCCCTTCAGGTGGTTCCACCAAGTTCCAAACTTGGTTTGCATACATGGAGTCCATTTCGGATATCATAGGCTCAAATCATTTGTCGGAGTCCGGTCCATTCATAGCCTCTTGATAGGTTGCTGGTTCATCATCATGATCCATAAGCAACACATTACCTATTTGAGACACGAGAAATCCATATCTCTCAGGTTTAAATCTTTGTCTACCGGATCTACGTAGGACCTGTGTTTCTTGAGTAGGTTCTCTAGCTACAACATCTTGTAGTCCAGTCTCAGAATCCAATTCCGGTTCATTCACTATTGGTGGTTCTTGAACTTCTTCAAGTTCTACCTTTTTAGTCTTTCTTGATAAGAACTCTTTCTCCAAGAAGACACCAGTCCTTGCGACAAACACTTTGCCCTCAGACGGTAGGTAAAAGTAATACCCTTTCGTTTCCTTAGGATATCCCACCAGATAACATTTATCCGATTTGGGTTCCAGCTTGTCAGGCATTTGACGTCGCATGTATGCCTCACAGCCCCAAATTTTAATGAACGACATACTAGGACGCTTCTCAGTCCATATCTCATATGGTGTCTTCAGAACCGTTTTCGTCGGAGCGCGATTCAGTGTCATTGCAGCAGTCTCTAAAGCAAAACCCCAAAAGGAAACAGGCAAGTCTGCATGACTCATCATCGAACGTACCATGTCTAACAAAGTACGATTTCTCCTCTCAGACACAACATTATGCTGTGGTGTTCTAGGTGGAGTGAGCTGTGATACAATACCACACTCTTTCAGATGATCACGGAACTCATGACTCAGGTATTCGCCACCTCGATCAGATCGGAGTGCTTTAACCCTTTTTCCCAACTGGTTTTCTACTTCATTTTTGAACTCTTTGAACTTTTCAAAGGTCTCGGATTTGCACTTCATAAGATACACATATCCGTATCTACTGAAATCATCAGTAAATGTAACGAAGTAGAAATACCCACCTCTAGCCATGGAGCTCATGGGTCCACATACATCACTATGTACAATACCCAAGAGATCATCAGCCCTCTCAGTATAACCAGTGAAAGGGGCTTTAGTCATTTTGCCTAACAAACAAGATTCGCATCGCTCAAATGATTCATAATCAAATGAGTCCAAAAGTCCATCTTTATGGAGCTTGGATATGCGCTTCTCGTTTATATGGCCCAAACGACAATGCAAGAGATATGTAGGGTTTGAGTCATTTGTTCTTAGTCTTTTATTATTTTCTACATTATAAATCTGATGGTCCAAGTTCAAAACGTAAAGACCATTAAACAATTGGGCTACAGCATAACAAACATCATTCTTAAATATAGAACAACAGTTGTTCTTAATTATAAAAGAAAATCCAATCATGTCCAAGCATGAAATGGATATAATATTTCTAGTTATTGCCGGAACAAAATAACAGTTATCTAGTTCTATTACAAGCCCACTGGGCAAAGAAAGACGGTAAACCCCTACGGCTACAGCAACAACTCTTGCTCCATTGCCGACGCGCAGGTCCACCTCCCCTTTACTCAGCAATCTTCTCCTTCCCAGTTCCTGCATATTTGTACAAATGTGAGAACCACATCCGGTATCCAATACCCAAGATGAAGGAGCAGAAAGGTTTATCTCTATAACGTAAATATTTGAAGCGGAAGTCATACCTCCCTTCATTTTCTGCAGACCCTCAATGTACGAAGGACAGTTCCTCCTCCAATGACCAGTCTTGCCACAGTGGTGGCATTTCCCCTCCTTCACCGTGCTCTTCTTTTACATCAGTGCGGAAGACTTGGGCTCGAGATGTGACTTAGGTCTCACCTTCGTCTTCTTAGAGCCCTTGGCATTGCCCTTATGCACCATCAGTATGGGGCTGGCAGGCTTGGCCTTCTTCATATTGATCTCGGCAGTTCTCAACATGCCTAGGAGCTCGGGCAGTGTCTTGTCTATTTCATTCATGTTGTAGTTCAAGACAAACTGCTCGTAACTGTCCGGCAACGATTGCAGGATCAGATCTGTGGTTAACTCTTGACCCAGAGGAAAACCCAGCCTTTCAAGGTTCTCTATATACCCAATCATCTTGAGTACGTGAGTCCCTACTGAGTCTCGAACTCCCATCTTGCACTGAAACAATGCTTTTGTGACGTCAAACCTCTCTTGACGAGCTTGCCCTTGAAACATTTTCTTGAGATGCTCGTCAATCTCCCTGCACCCCATGTTCTCATGTTGCTTCTGAAGCTCAGAGTTCATGGTGTCAAGCATAAGGCATTCGACGTCCAAGGCGTCATCAGTATACTTCTTATAAGTATCTTTATCAGCACGGGAAGAATTCCCGGTCGGCACCTCGGGGGTTTCTTCTTCCAAGACATAGAGCTTTCGCTCTTGCCTGAGAACAATTCTCAGGTTTCTGTACCAGTCCATGTAGTTAGTCCCACTGAGCTTATCCTTCTCAAGGATGGCTCTCAGAGACAGAGTGGAGTGTGAACCACTTGCCATGGAATTCTACAAGAATTCATGCAGAATAAATCAGTACCAAAATTTCAAAATACAATTATTTTTCTTAATTTGGACTTCAATTAAAAACTCCCACTATTTTATTCGAAATAATAGCCCTCACTATCAATTCGGAGAGTTCATGCGAGCTACTCTCTTAGTGGACAAGATCCGTATTTCACCAACACAATGAGTCAGTTTTGGCTTTTCTCTCACGATGTGGTTATTTAGGTAGGCAACGCTTGTTAATTGCATCCTCATGCAATTCTTGTATGGTTGGTGAATAACTCCTTATTCGCATCCATCATATGGTGCATGCCAACCCTATGTCTCTAGGCACTCAACCTTTGAGGTCACCTAGTTAAGCTTGACCTGATGTCGACAGTGGGATATCACAATTATCCGCTCGCACCCTTACCAAGATAGATTAATGCACCTTGTTTTGGCAAGCCCACACTTCATCGATCGAGGCAGGAAGAGTGTCATCCATCGGAAGGCATCCGAACACTTAATATTAGAGGAAGGGATTTTGATTATAGGTTAACAATTAACCACGATCAACATTTGATCAATGTGCACATCCACAGAAAAACATATTTCTAAAATCCACATGCATCCCTTATGTGCACAACCTGACACTATCAACATTTGATAGAAAAGAATGGCTAAATCTGAACATCCGGACTCTTCCAAATCTTCAGATTTACATGCATTGGACAAAAACAAAGACAACTCAACTTAAAGCAGTAGATAAGCTCGTCTCTCATTGTTGGATGCAAAATCCAAAACAATACATTGGTTCACTAACCATTCGAGGGACGGTTACTGCTAAGGAGACAACAATTTCTAACAACTAGAAATAACCACGAAATTCCAGACGTTCCTAGCAGGGTTCCAAGGGGCATTAGCCCCTAACCTGTGGGTTATGGGCCCACCGATCTCCCTTGGAAAAACCATCAACAATTGATGTACCAAGAATAAATCTAGACATTTAGAACACCTCTAAATCCCTAGGTTTACACGCACTGGAATAACCTAACTTCCAAAACAACAATTATGGTCGAAACCTCCCTCTGATACCACTGTTGGGTTTTCTATGGAGGTTGGCACAACACTTGTGCACGCAGCGGAAGGAATAAAACAAGAACAACCCAAAGAGAAATGGATCGGGCCATGAATGTTGAATCAAGAAGTTATCAAAAATAACAAGACAAAATTACCTCTTCAGTGTTGAGTCACAACTCAACAAAGATGCTCCAAGATCTGAGTCCTGTCGGTGGGGAGTTCCACGTAGAATAATGTCTACGTCTCTGCAGAAATTCACATGAGCGGGAGAACACCTAGCTTCGTCACACGAAGGGTCGGGAAGGAGATCGACCGCACCTTACGATTCCACGGACTACTAGGTCCGCGCTAGGAAAGGCAATACCGACGACGATCGTCGGAGAGGAGGAGGTCGGCGGAGCACACACGGCGGCGGAATACTTCCGTCCGGCGGAATCGGGATTGGGCGGATCGGGAGATCGGCGAAACTCTTTCCGTCGGCTTCCGTTCGGCTACAGAAATCCCGATGTTGGTCGATGATTTCCTCAAAACCCTAAGTGTCTATTTATACTCAAAACATAAATAAACCTAGGCAAAATCGCTATCCGCAGACCACAGCAAAATAGGGTTTCAGAATCGATCGGCGAGAATCACCTTGCAGAAACGGCGTTGAGAGCGTTGAGTCATACTCGACGATTCTCGACGAATCTGTCTTGGCGTTGAGTGCGTTGAGTCATACTCGACGATTCTCGACGAATCTGCCTTGGCGTTGAGAGCGTTGAGTCATACTCGACGATTCTCGACGAATCTGCCTTGGCGTTGAGAGCGTTGAGTCATACTCGACGATTCTCGACGAATCTGCCTTGGCGTTGAGAGCGTTGAGTCATACTCGACGATTCTCGACGAATCTATCTTGACGTTGAGAGCGTTGAGTCATACTCGACGATTCTCGACGAATCTGCCTTGGCGTTGAGAGCGTTGAGTCATACTCGACGATTCTCGACGAATCTCGACGAATTTGCCTTAGTCTCTAAGAACCTTCTTTGGCAACGTTTGCCCAACCTCATTCTGTGCGGTGATTGGTAACCCTTACCAACACAGTCGGTCTTCCAACTTCTCCACATGCTCTTATGTGCGACCCTGCAGGCTCATATCGCGTTGGCAGTGAGATTACATGTTTGACCACTTCTAGATCACCATGGTAACTCCAACAACTACATCTAGGGTTGAATATTTGAGTTATTCTACATCAGAAAGTTATCGGTTTTATGTAATAATTTGAACCTTCAAATATAAGAGGCATTTTTTAGAGCAAGAGGTGAACTTGTTTTGGGAACACCATAATTAAATGTGCTCTGGTGAGAATAATCTTGAGATGGGTGACCTCTTGTGAAGTACTTATAGATCACCTATGGAAAAGGAGAAAACTTTGTTGTTCAACTTAGGCTTCGTTTGGCTCAGGCAGCGGGAGGAGAAGGAGCGCTTTTGGAACCGGAGGGGGAAGGCCGGGGTTGGAATCCCTCCATTTTCCTCCATTTCTCATGACGCGGCGGTTGCAAACAGAGCAAACGCCGTCGCCGGCCATTTGGTTATCCGCCATGTGGCGGCGTTTGCCCCAAACGGAGAGCTCCAAACGAAGCCTTAGTTTGAGATGGGATGAACTAAAGAAGATAATAAGTCTAATATTGTGAGTTGGGTTGTTACAACTATATGCTCACTTTAAATCAAGTTATATTCTTTCTTCTTTTTGCATTTTGCATCAAGAAATAGATCAATAACTGTAGAGACATGCTATCTTCTGTTTTACTCTATTTAGGTAGAATAAGAATTGAATCAACAGCTGAGAGTATCAAACTCTTCTATGCATATTTAACCAATATTATATGCACGATGAAGTAACTAATTGCAAAAAATGAAATTTCATTGAAGGGCACATTGTTTGGTGAAGGAGGAAAAGAAGCACCTTTGAGCGTTGAACCTTCTCAGGTAATACCAGTGGCAGTCTTGAAGAAACCTAAAATCATGGCAGGAAACCATTCAAATATTTTATCAAGATATAAATAAGATTAAAAATAGTAATGACTATACATCATAGACAATTGATAGAATGAGAGAAAGGGTAAAAAATGCTCATTTTTATCCTCCAAAAATGTACAATTTGCAAGCGAGATAAGCCATAAACTCAACCAAGTAAGAGGAAATATAAAATGGCCAAATTGCTGGATAACTATTTAAAGCCAATGCATGCTAAAATAGTGAGTCAGGTGAATCTAGTCTGAGAATTTGAAATGTTAAATAATGCTAAGATGTAATGAAAAAGTCCATTAGGAGGATCCCATGTACAAGTCCATGTATATTTTATTTAGTCTCACGTTGTAGATGTAGAAGGTTCTCCCTCTCTTTCTCTCTATATAAGTGTATGTATTTCTGTATTTAAAGCTATAATAAAATTCTGTGTTAGTTTTCTCTCTCTTGCGTCTTCTCTAATGGTATCAGATCCATCGATCCCTCTGGGCGGCTTCTGATTTTCTAACCGCAACCCTCTCTGCAGTTTCCTAACTCGCTATACTCTGGGCAGTTAGACTTCTTCTAACCGCACGACTTCCTGCTCCTAGGCGGACTCTCTCTTTTATTTGCAACCCCACCCCCCTTTCGTGGTTCCACCTCAATCCTTCCCTCTAGCAATTTCTACTCCAGGCCACCATCTCTCTTCAGACCGCTAGTCTAACTGCCCCTTGCGGACTCCTTTGCGATCTCCGGTTAGGCACCTTTTGCGTACTTCTCCCTTCTTAGCCGCTTCTTTCTCCTTTTTGTGGCATCCACCTTTCTTCTCCTATCCCCTGGCTTTTATAATCTCCTGGCCAGTGGGCCCCTCGCTTTCGCGGATTCCTCTTCTCTGCGTCTTGCGTCTTTCTAACTGCCAGTCCGCTCTTTGCTTTATCAACCCCGGGTTCTCTTTCTAACCGCGCGTTTGCTCTTTACTCGCCACGACCTTGTTGGTTAGTCGCTTGCCTTGTCCGCTAGCCGCTCTCTGCCTTCTAAACCGCGGGTTCAATTTTTTAATCGCGTGTTTCCTCTCTGCTCTCTACTCGCAGCTCCCTCGTTGGCTAGCCGCTTGCCTTGTCCGCAGCAGCCTCTGTTTGCGACTTACTCCCCGCTGCTCTCTACTCGTTGCGGCTTAACTTGCGGCCTGCTTCCCGCGGTTTGTCGCTTCTGCGTGTTGCTTGCATCGGCCTCTGTTTCTGGTGACCTTTGCTCTCTTATCGTCGTGCTAGTCGCAGCCTGTCTGCTACCAACTAGTCCGATGCGGCCTTCCATAGCCGCTTTCCTCTCTGGCCACTCTTATCTGCGGTTTGCCTGCTTCTATCAGCCAGGTCGTCGTCTCCTAGCCGACCGACCATTCTCTTCTAGATGTCATGTCCTCTAGGGCAGCTCCTTCCCTTCCCGCATGTGCAGCTGCCCCGCCTTCTGAAGTTCGTGATGAGCTTCGCATAACCATCATCTCTCTCAGCAGGAAGGCCAACTTTGTCGAATGGGTACATTTGGTTTGTCGTGTTCTACAGACCAAGGGTCTTCTCCATCATCTCACTCGGGCCATACCTACTGACACTACCGATGATTGGCTCTGTGATGACGGACGGGACCAATCCTGGATGCTTAATTCCACGGACGCTGAGCCATACCGAATGGCCATGTATTATGAAACGGCCTAGGAAATGTGGGATGAGTTGCATTCTCTCTACTCTGGCAAGGACAGCTTACAACACCTGTTTGATATTATCTCTGTCCTTCAATCACTGGACCCTGAAGCCACGGACGACTTGACTTCCTTTGTTGTGAAAGATAAAACTCTGGTGGAAGTCTGGATACAACATCAGCCCCCCTCCACCGATCTTGCAACTCAACAGGCGCAGAAAGAAGTTGTTAGCATCACTATGATGATGGCTCGTGTTCCCAGTCATCTTCATAGTGTCCGGGCCCAAATTCTTTCCCCTTCCACTACGCCCTCTTTGTCTGATGTTTGCTTTATGCTGCTCAAGGTTACACCACCATCCGAGGTGCCTCCCAGCTTCTCTTCGGCTCTGCTCCAGTAGTCCCTCTTACCTACTCTTGCTCCTCTAGCTCGTGGCTCTTCTAATCAGGTAGGTCGCTTCACGTCTCGAGGTCGAGGACGTGCAGGGCGATCTACTGTCAACTGTACCCACTGTAGTCGGGATGGTCATCTTGAAGCCACCTGCTACCACAAGCATGGATTGCCTCCTCATCTTACTGCTACAACTGTTGCTGCTCCTCATCAACCAGGCTCTACTCCAACCGAGTCACGCTCGTCTACCCAGCAAGATATCAATGACCTTCGCCTATAACTTCAGCAGCTTCAAGGCATTGTGAAAGTGAAGGGATAGATACTACTCTAGAGGGGGGGTGAATAGAGTTATCAAATTTTGCACAAGACAAAACTTAATGGTCTACCCAACTCCCTTGGAGTGAAGTGCGGAATGAAAGATTATAGATATAGTTTTAACCCTAGAGCCTAACACAAGTGATGTGCACAAACTCAAGCTAACTGTAATTACAGTTAAGGCTTGGAAAACCTAATCAGCAACTAGCAACCTAGTTATATCTAATCACAGCCACAATACAGGAATTAAACAATGGAATCCAGACGACACAAGGAAATTTATAGTGGTTCCCCAAACAACTTGGGTACGTCCACTCTTCTACCCACACGGTAGGAATCCACTCAGGTTTTTGATCAGGTGCCCTGCCACCAACAGGATCTGCTTCAGGTAGATCCAGAAACCCTTTAGACTTTTGATCAGGTGTCTAAAAACCAAGCACAGGTTTTTGATCAGGTGCCCTGCCACCAAGGGGTACTTTTGAAGGGAGTAATAACCATGTACAGGAGGGGGAAGAAGGTTAAGATGTCTTCTCTATTTTACAATAGATTAGAGAAGCACAAAAACTTGCACTGAGCTAGAAAGCTCTAAAGAATCAAGGCTCCCCCTGGCTCAAAGATGTCCAGGTGAAGTCTTGCTTCAGTGCAGAAAAACTCTTCAGAAAGTTCTGAAGGAAAAGCTACAGGAAGAAAATAAATAATAAAATCAAAAGATCTTCAAGCAGCTATCTTCTTCTTCTTCTTCTTCAAAGGAACTCTGAATTTGAACTTCCTGAAAGCAGGAGAACTCAGGTTGAAGAAGAGTCGAAGATCTTAACACTTCTCAGTTAGATGGAAATTGCTGAGAGCAGAAAGCTTGAAGGCTTGAAAGCTTAAGTGAACAACTGGTTAGCTATTAGCTAGCTTGAATCCTTCTTCAAAGGGTCCTTTATATAGCAGATACAAGCAACGGCTCTCTTCAGTTTGAATTACTTGTCTTCTTCTGAGGCTTGAGACCTGGGCTGCAAATAACATACAGCAAAACAAACTCTGCAGCAGGATATACTATAAAAGGAATGAACCTCTTTTTAAGAAGCTGCAGGATCAAATCAAATAACAGAAGGACTAAATAAAGTCATATCAAAGAAATACTCTTTATAGCAAAGAGAAGACTTTTCAGTCTAACGGCTATAAAGGGCTGTCAGCAGATAAAGTAATTTACAAAGACAGCTAATAAGACAAACAACTTTATCTAAAAAGATTTGACTCAGGCAAAAAGAATAGAGCATATATGCCTGGAAATATTATCATAATTCAACTGAAACAACTTGCCAGAAAATGTATTAATTAATTAAATATAATAAATAAATACAAAATATAAAGGCAGGCAGAAAGCGTCGAACGACCTTCGGAGATCGTCGACCGACGCACGGAGATCGTCGAACTATCGGGAAGATAGTCGAACGATCCAGATAGTCGACCTATCGAAGAAGATAGTCGAACTACCTCGGCAGATAGTCGACCTATCAGAACAGATAGTCGAACTATCAGATAGTCGATCTATCAGGACAGATAGTCGAACTATCAAGCGCAAACAGATAGTCGACCTATCAAGCAGATAGTCGACCTATCTCAGAAAACAGATAGTCGACCTATCAACAGATAGTCGACCTATCAAAAAAGACCAGATAGTCGACCTATCAAAAGATAGTCGAACTATCAGATAGTTGAACTATCAGGACAGATAGTCGAACTATCAAAGACGACAGATAGTCGACCTATCAACAGATAGTCGACCTATCAAAGCGGAACAGATAGTCGACCTATCAACAGATAGTCGAACTATCAGATAGTCGATCTATCAGGACAGATAGTCGAACTACCACGCCAAGCAGATAGTCGACCTATCAACAGATAGTCGAACTATCAACGCAGACAGAGCGTCGACCAACTGATAGACGATCGTCGATCAGCCGATAGACGATAGTCGAGCGGCGTTCGACTATAGTCGAACGAAAAACTACTTAACCAAATTCTCAATCTGGAAAAGTGAGGACTCTACAGCTAGACTACTAACCATTGACCTTAGATAATTCTTGGGTCAAGGAGCACAAAGGAGAGGACTAAACTCAAATCAAACTAGGGTACCAACAATCTCCCCCTATTTGAGTTAAGTCTCTCAAAGACTAAAACAAACAGCTAGCTATAGAACACTAAAAACAATACATGAAATAGATAGCAAATAACTAGCAGATTATCAACCAGATAGATAATAAACAAATATATCACAGCAGTTAATCAAACTATTAAGAATCTACAGAGTCTGGCAAGGGGGCAGAGGAACTAGGAATAAAAGAGATTTTCCTTAAAGGATCATCAGATTCTTTCTTTGATAGCTTCAAATCCTGCACCCCAATGATCTTTAATTCTGCAGCTCTTGGGACTACTGCTTCAGGATGCTTTTCCATGTATTTAGAGGGGTCAAAAACCTCAGGATTAACCTGGAACTTTTCAAATTCTTTCTTTCTGAAAGCAGACATGGTAGATAAACCAGTCGTATCTTTACCTTCTGCTTTAGCTTTTCTTATTTGAGCTGCTCCAACTAGTTCTTGAAAACGAGCCATCCTAAAATTAGGATCAAGCTCAGGATTTTCATACACAGGCTCAGGAGGAGCAGCATCGGATTCTTTATCTTGAATAACTAGATAAGACATTGGAAGCAAACTTAGCAAAAGGATCTTGCTAGAATTTTAAAACAAAGTAAACTACTTACCTTTTAAAACAGCTTTCTCAGACTGAACTGGTGCAGCAGTTGAAACCTTTCTCTTAGGAGAAGGAGGAGGTGAAAAGGTTGGCTTTAGATGCACAACCTCCTTAACTTGTTCTTTCACTTCTGCTTCATGCATTTGACTGTCAGAATGAGATTTTCCATAAGAGCTGTGAGAACTTTTCCTTGATTGATGCTGAGACGAAGCAGATCTTGCTGATGGAGCAGATTTTCCTGAAGATGCTGAAGGGTTGGCAGAAAGATTACCAGACGCTCCTGCACCTGGAGGAGGAGGAGGAGGACCTCTGGGAGTCCATCTTGAACCAGGATTATCATATCTTTTAGATCTTTTCCTTTCTTTCTGCTGGTTCTTAGAGAACCACATCCAGTGCTGAAATTCCTTTGACTTAGGGTCAATGCCCTTCAGAATATAATAAGGAATATCATTATCTTTACTGGGAGGAGGAGGAGCAACAGCTTTCCTTTTCCTTTGGGCAGCTTTCTTTTTCCTTGATTTCTCAGATACATCAGAATCATCTTCATCATCAGAATGAGATGAGGGAGGATTTTCATAAGGATCATAGGCTTCAGAAACAGCCTTTTCTTTAAGCTTCAGATCTGATTTCTCTCTTTCCTCTTCAATGGCATCCAGAGCCAGAAGGGAATCTAAGTCCAACCCTGGTGAATCATCCCAAATGGTTGACTTTTCAATTTGCAGCTCTTTTTCTTTCTCTTTTAAAGAATCTTGTACTCTTAAATTCCAGGCAGCTCTTGCTTTTTCTTCTTCCACACTCAGAGCAGGAGTGTCACCTTTGATTTCATCTTGCTTTTCAGACTCATCTTCTCTATCATCTAAAAAAGATTCCAATTCAGGATCTACTTGGATATCAGGAACACTTGGGGCAGCCTCTGAGACAATTACTATTATCTGAGCAGATAAATCTTCTCTAATAACATCTGTAGAATTTATGAATACAGATCTGCTAAATAAACAGAAATCATTCCTTCCAGGAATTCACAAACTAACAAATTAATTGACTCATCAACAAAGCGGATGAAAGAATTACCTTCATACTTGACCATCTCCCATGATTCATCTAGATATGAAGTTATAATTCCTTCTAGGAATCTAGCAACCACAGGAGTGGTGAGATCTTCTAGGCAGACTTTTACTGCAATTTCAGATAGCATGATTCCATCAGCTATTTCCTTATCAGATAATACTTGAACTACTTCTTTCTCAGCTGGAGCAGACTCTTCCAGAGCTGTCATTACAGTATCTGTTATAGCTGGAAGGAAGGCAGGAGGTTCTGAGGCATCTTTATAGAACATCTCCCCCTGCCTGATTTCAGTGGAGACTGAAACCAGGCCCCTTGAGGAAGATGGCTCAGCAGATTTTGAGAGAGATTTGATGGAGGCAGTTAAGATATCAATGGAGGATGCAAGGGGAGCGATTGCCTCTTCAATCATAGTGTTGATTGAGGGGGTAATCAACTCCACAATGCGGGAGATGAGTTCTGGAGTGATCTCAAAAGATGATGAATGTATAGTGGATGGAGCTGCAGCAGATATGGGTGAGGTGCTGGGATGAAGAATGGTGTGGACAGGGGATTGAACTGGAGATGGAGCTGGAGAGTTAATTGGAGAATTAACTGGGGAATGAATGGGAGACGGAGGCGGAGATGGAATCCTCTCAGAACCTAACAAATCAAAGCTAGGAGCAGATATCCTAGCCAGATGAGCAGGTAGAGGAGATGCTGGAGGGGAAAGAGGAACAACCGTGGTTGTTTCTGGAGCAGAAGAGGGAGAAGGTCGTACTTCAGCTGAAGTTGATGGAACTTCAACTGAAGCAGACAGCAAAGCAGAAGAGGAGGGAATAGCTGAGCCAGCTTCGACAAGGTGAGGAGTGACTGATTCAGTCCTGGTGTCCTCAGATGTTGCTGGAGCAACCCCTGTGAGAGCGGGTTTCACAAAAGTTCTCTTCCACTTAGAGAACAGGTGGGGATCCATCTTCTTGCTTGCGTTAATTGTTGTTGCGGTTGAACTCAGCAGCTGGGGGTACTTTTCCTTCAGGAAGATGCCAATAACCCTTCCTAGGGTGACTTCCTTCTTACCAGTCTTTTTCCTTATTAAATCAAACACAACTCCTGCCCAATCTATCCTTTTCCGATTAACAATCGCACACATCAGTGCGAATTGTTGTCTTGTGATATTATCATGGGCAGAGTGCTTACCAAGGAGCACTTTTCCTACCAACTCAGCGAGGAACTTGATCTTGAAGGGGAAATTTACTTTGAGCAGCTTGGTGGGAATGCCCTCAGCATGTCCCAGCTCAACTAGCATTCTTCCGAATTACTGAGCATCTTGCTCATAATCCTCTTCACCATTTGTTAAATCAAAAATTTCAGTCAAAACGGCCGGAGTTAGGATTACCTCTTCTCCGCCGATGGTTCCAGTCATCGAGTCGTCGGTGGAGGACGACGTGAAGGCCCATTCCTTGATCTCTGGGATGTTTATCTTAATCCTTGAAGACATTAGCCTCTCTAATCCCTGATCCCGGCACAGCTGCAGAACTTCTACGATCCCTGCATCGCAGCTACTGAACGCGTCGAAATCCACGCTAAAACCTGCATCAAACTTTACAACTGCTAGAACTGCGAGAGAAATCGCCATGGATTCGCTGGAGAAAGCTTGAGAAGGACGGAGAAGACGACGGGGACGAAGCGGCAAAAAATCGCAAGCGGGAAGGCAGAATGCGAAAAGGCACGCTCCGTCGACGATAAAACACAAGATCTTTTAACCTAGGTCGACTATCGGCTTTATATTAGACCGGAAATAGTCGATCTATTAAAAAGATACTAGACCCGATGGTCGAACGGCCGTTCGACGATCGGCTCAGAAGCAGAGTAGTCGGACAATCGTTCGACTATTTCTGGCTTCTCAAACAACAGACTATCGTCATCCAGAGATCGACGATGAGCTCGACTTGTTCGACGATGGTCGAACGCCGGTCGACGATCTTCAATCAGACAAACTTTCATCAACCATAGGTCGACGATGGGCTTGACCCGATCGACTATCTTCGAACGTCGTTCGACTATCTTCAAACAAGTTTCAACAAAGGCAGATATAGTCACACTTAGTCTCGTCCATTGATCATGCCTAGTTGAACTAAAAAGAACAGATGCTTCTGTTCATCTAAAGGCTTGGTGAATATATCACCTCTCTGAAACTCAGTGGATATGAACTCAAGACAAATCTTGTTCTTTTCCACACAATCTCTCAGGAAATGGTGCCGAATCTCAATGTGCTTCGTTCTAGAGTGGTGCACAGGATTTTGTGCAATTGAGATAGCACTGGTACTATCACACATGATTTTGGTGTTCTTGTGTGAGTAACCATAATCCACAAGCTGTTTTTGAATCCACAGGATCTGTGAACAACAACTGGCAGCTGCTATATATTCAGCCTCTGTAGTTGAAATTGAGACAGAAGCCTGCTTCTTACAGAACCAAGAGACCAATCTCTCTCCCAGGAACTGGCAAGTTCCTGAGGTGCTCTTCCTGTCAACTCTGCAACCAGCATAATCAGAATCAGAATATCCAATTAATTCAAATTCTGACTCAGCTGGGTACCAAAGTCCTAGATTTGGGCATCCCTTCAGGTATCTCAGGATTCTCTTTAGAAGAATCAGATGAGATTCCTTGGGGTTGACCTGGAATCTAGCACAAAGGCATGTAGCAAACATTATATCTGGCCTACTTGCAGTTAGATATAATAGGGAACCAACAATGGCCCTATAATTCTTTTGATCAACTGGCTTGCCGTGATCATCAGAATCAATAACTACATTAGTAGTCATGGGTGTAGGCATTGCTGAAGCATCAGCCATCCCAAATTTCTTTACCAATTCCTTGGCATATTTGGATTGGGAGATGAAGATACCATCAGCATCTTGCTTAACTTGGAGACCAAGAAAGTAAGACAGCACACTCATACTACTCATCTCAAACTTGGAATGCATTAAGTTGGAAAACTTTTTGCACAGTTTGGGATCAGTGGAGCCAAAAATAATATCATCTACATACACCTGAACTAACAGGATTGTGTCCTTGTGATGCTTGACGAAAAGGGTTCTATCAACTACTCCCCTAGTAAAGTTGTGCTCTAACAGGAAACTAGCTAAGGTCTCATACCAGGCCCTAGGAGCTTGCTTTAGTCCATAAAGAGCTTTCTGCAACTTAAACACATGAGAAGGCTGAGTTGAAGAAACAAACCCTGGTGGTTGTTCAACAAACACCTCTTCCTTAAGCTCACCATTCAGGAATGCACTTTTGACATCCATTTGGAACACCTTAAACTTCATGTAGGCTGCATAGGCCAAGAAGATCCTTATTGCTTCTAGCCTTGCAACAGGAGCAAAGGTTTGGTCATAGTCTATACCTTCCTCCTGTCTGTAGCCCTGAGCTACAAGCCTAGCTTTATTCCTTACTATAATTCCATTAGCATCCAACTTGTTTCTATACACCCACTTGGTGCCTATGATCAGTTGGCCTTTAGGTCTTGGAACCAAAGTCCAAACTTTACATCTCTCAAACTGATTGAGTTCCTCTTGCATTGCAATGATCCAGTGGGGATCTAGCTCTGCATCTTTAAAGGTGAGGGGCTCAACCTGTGAGAGGAAACAAGCGTGCATCACATCCTGTCTTAATTGATGTCTTGTTTGCACACCAGCTGATATGTCTCCAATCACTTGAGATGTCGGGTGATCTCTAAGTGTGACAATATCAGCAGGTGGGATGTGATCTTCAGCAACAGTTGGGATTAATTTCTCAGGAGGAATTTGATCTACTGTTGGTGGTACAACAACAGCTTCAGCAATGTCTTCATCACTGTCTGATTCAGTGATCTGAAGAGTTGATAGTTGAAGAATTTCTTGAGGGGCATCATGTACCTGCAAAGAACTTGAGGAAGGAGAATTTCCCTTCTCCTTGTAAAACATCTGAGACTCATCAAAAGTCACATGCACAGATTCTTCAATTTTACAGGTAGATTTGTTATAAACCATATAAGCTTTGCTTACTTGGGAATATCCAAGCATGATTCCCATTGAAGCTTTTGCTTCAAATTTTCTAATATATTCTTTATTATTGTTATGAATATAAACAATACAGCCAAAAACTCTAAAGTAATTAATTTTAGGTTTCTTTCCCTTAAGCAACTCATAAGGAGTTTTACACTTAAGTTTGTGTATCAAACTTCTATTCAAGACATAATTGGTTGTACTAACAGCTTCTGCCCAATAGGAGAGAGGCATGTTAGCATCTGTCAACAATGTGCTAGCAGCTTCAATAAGTGTTCTATTCTTCCTTTCAACTACCCCATTTTGTTGAGGAGTTCTAGGAGCTGAGAAGCTATGTTTGATACCTTCTCTCTCACAGAATTCTTGCATGAGAAGAGAGTCAAACTCAGTACCATGATCACTTCTGATCAAGGCCACATGAGTAGAGTACTCAGTCTGCACACATAGTAGAAAGTCTGTAAGGGCTTTGAAGTTATCAGACTTAGTTCTTAAAAAGAAAACCCAACTGAACTTAGAGAAGTCATCTATAATTACTAAAGTGTAATACTTCCCTCCTAAACTCTGTACATTTATTGGGTCAAAGAGGTCCAAGTGTAATAGATACAGGATTCTAGGAGAATCACTCTTATTTACAGATTTAAAAGAGTTTTTGGTTTGCTTGCCTAGCTGACAAGCCTTGCATAGGCTCTCCTTCTTGTAGGGGCAAGAAGGTAAACCTCTAACAAGGTTGTGCTTAGATAACCTAGATATATTTTTAAGGTTAACATGACTAAGCCTCTTATGCCACAAAGAATTATTATTAATAGTTACTTCATTAAACAGGCAGATTTCAGAATGAGATGAGTTGAAATCTACTAAATAAATATTACCTATTCTAATACCTACTAAAACAACATTATTATTTAAAGTAATATTGCAAGAGGAGTTAGAAAATGAAACCTGGTAGCCAGCATCACATAGCTGGCTGACTGAAATCAAATTATGCTTCAGTCCATTGACATATGCAACTCTCTTGAAAGTAACTGCTCCAATTGTGATCTTGCCATAGCCTTCTGTCTGACCACAGCTGGAGTCTCCAAAGATAACCTTTGGGCCGAGCTTAGCTTTGAACTTTGACAGAAGATCTTTATTTCCTGTCATATGCTTGGAACATCCACTATCCAAATACCACTTATTTTGAGTGATTGGATAGGCCTTCACCTGCAAGACAATTATTTAGACAGTGTGGACCCAGGTAACCTTGGGTCTCTTGTTTTTCACATAAGAAAAACTGGAAATGTATGAAAATGCAGGCTGAGGGTGATAACCTAGTGGGTGAGATCTCCTAGGTGGGATTCTCCATGCAGATGATGGGTCAACAAACCTAGGGTTTCTATTTTCACTTAGGTTTCTATGGTACTGATTATGATTTTGAAAATCATGTTGAAAACGTCGATCGACGTTCGACGATGGGTGCTCAGATCGTCGACCTTCGTTCGACCATTGAACTTCCGATCGTCGAGCTGCGTTCGACGCTCTTTGCATTTCTTTAAAGAATTTCTTTCTCTTTTCTCTCTTAGCTTTATTTAAAGTTTTATTAACAAGGTTTACTTGCTCAGTGTTCTTCTTTCCACTAGCTGAAATGAAGTTTACTGGAGTTGAAAGATTGTTTTTAAGAAAGACTGGGGGTTCACTGGGAGAAGCTCCTAAGCCTAGTTTGTCATTACCTGACCTAGTGTTGGTCATGCTGGTAATTTCTAACAACTTAAGGCTTCTACCATTAAGTGATTCTTCTAATCTCTTAGACTTAGCTAACTCTATTTTAAGAAATTTAATTTCTTCACTACAAGTAGTGAGATCTTCCTTTAACCTAATGTTTTCTGTAGCTATTGATTCTGAGTCAGCTAACCTATTTCTAAGTTCTTTTATTTCCTTTTCAGAACTAATCAAATCTAAGCATAAAGATTTAAATTCTAATTTAAATTCTTCTGAAGTAAAATCATAGGAAGAGAGTACCTCATCTTCTGTAGGCATCTCTTCATCAGAATCAGAACTCTCTGCAGCAGAGTGGTTGCTGCAGGCATCTATTGCCATCAGGCAAACTTCTTTTGCCTTCTTCTCTTCCTTATCCTCACTGCAGCTTGATGAGGAGGATTCTTCATCAGAATCACTCCAGGTTTCAGCAATGAAACCTCTCTCCTTCTTCTTGTTTTTGTAGGAGGATGGCTTGGAGTGCTTCCTGTGCTGTTCCTTTTCTTTTCTCTTTTCTTTGTTCTTCTCCTCTGGACACTCTGGCAAGATGTGTCCAGGCTTCCTGCAACCATAACAAATAATTTCTTTAGCAGGAGAGCGATCATACCTTGGTTTGTCTTCATAGCGTGAAGACTTCTTTCTGAACTCCTTTCTCCCCATCTTGAGAAACCTCTTGGCAAACAATGCCATTAGTTCCTCATTAGATTGGCTGCCTTCAGAAACATCAGCAGCCTTAAGAGCTAGAGATTGCTCTTTTCTTGTTGGAGTGGGGGTCTTCGCTTCTGCTTCAGCTTCCCTTGTCTTCAGCACTTGCTCAAAAGACTTGAGCTTGCCGAGAAGGGCTTCAGTGGAGATCTCATTTGTACTTCTGGCTTCTTTGATGGGCCAGATCCTTAGATCCCATGTGCTAGGGAAGCACATAAGAATCTTATCATTGACCTCTGTCAATGATATGTCCTTGTCCAGGGTCCTCAGCTCATTGATGATTGAGCTGAGCCTGGTGTACATTGCTTCAACTGATTCAGCATCAGTTTTCTTGAAGTTCTCATATTGTGAGATCAGGTTGGACCTTCTGTCCTTCCTTTCATCAGCTGAACCAGCTACAATCTGGTTCAGTGTGTCCCACATGGCTTTTGCTGAAGAGCAGTCAGCAACCTTTTGGAACACCTCATCAGACATTGTCTGAGCCAGTATGTTCATTGCCTTGGCATCTGCAATTTTGGCCTTCTTGTACTCATCATTGTAATCTGGAGGAGGCACTGCACTCATATCAGATGATGAGGCAGTAGCAGCAGCAGGTGCTCTTGGGGGACCTGACAAAATAGAAGCAAAGATGCTTTCATCAATAGAATTCATATATAGTTTTATCCTTGTCTTCCAGATGCCAAACTTAGCTAAGTTGCATACTGGAGGTCTGGTGCTAGAATAATCCTTGAACTGGGCCATGATAGTGAATATCTATAAGCTTTGGTATCTATCAGGATCTTGTGACTTAGGTGTTAGCCTATTCAGTCAGTCAACCTCCCTCTGATACCAATTGAAAGTGAAGGGATAGATACTACTCTAGAGAGGGGGTGAATAGAGTTATCAAATTTTGCACAAGACAAAACTTAATGGTCTACCCAACTCCCTTGGAGTGAAGTGCGGAATGAAAGATTATAGATATAGTTTTAACCCTAGAGCCTAACACAAGTGATGTGCACAAACTCAAGCTAACTGTAATTACAGTTAAGGCTTGGAAAACCTAATCAGCAACTAGCAACCTAGTTATATCTAATCACAGCCACAATACAGGAATTAAACAATGGAATCCAGACGACACAAGGAAATTTATAGTGGTTCCCCAAACAACTTGGGTACGTCCACTCTTCTACCCACACGGTAGGAATCCACTCAGGTTTTTGATCAGGTGCCCTGCCACCAACAGGATCTGCTTCAGGTAGATCCAGAAACCCTTTAGACTTTTGATCAGGTGTCTAAAAACCAAGCACAGGTTTTTGATCAGGTGCCCTGCCACCAAGGCGTACTTTTGAAGGGAGTAATAACCCTGTACAGGAGGGGGAAGAAGGTTAAGATGTCTTCTCTATTTTATAATAGATTAGAGAAGCACAAAAACTTGCACTGAGCTAGAAAGCTCTAAAGAATCAAGGCTCCCCCTGGCTCAAAGATGTCCAGGTGAAGTCTTGCTTCAGTGCAGAAAAACTCTTCAGAAAGTTCTGAAGGAAAAGCTACAGGAAGAAAATAAATAATAAAATCAAAAGATCTTCAAGCAGCTATCTTCTTCTTCTTCTTCTTCAAAGGAACTCTGAATTTGAACTTCCTGAAAGCAGGAGAACTCAGGTTGAAGAAGAGTCGAAGATCTTAACACTTCTCAGTTAGATGGAAATTGCTGAGAACAGAAAGCTTGAAGGCTTGAAAGCTTAAGTGAACAACTGGTTAGCTATTAGCTAGCTTGAATCCTTCTTCAAAGGGTCCTTTATATAGCAGATACAAGCAACGGCTCTCTTCAGTTTGAATTACTTGTCTTCTTCTGAGGCTTGAGATCTGGGCTGCAAATAACATACAGCAAAACAAACTCTGCAGCAGGATATACTATAAAAGGAATGAACCTCTTTCTAAGAAGCTGCAGGATCAAATCAAATAACTGAAGGACTAAATAAAGTCATATCAAAGAAATACTCTTTATAGCAAAGAGAAGACTTTTCAGTCTAACGGCTATAAAGAGCTGTCAGCAGATAAAGTAATTTACAAAGACAGCTAATAAGACAAACAACTTTATCTAAAAAGATTTGACTCAGGCAAAAAGAATAGAGCATATATGCCTGGAAATATTATCATAATTCAACTGAAACAACTTGCCAGAAAATGTATTAATTAATTAAATATAATAAATAAATACAAAATATAAAGGCAGGCAGAAAGCGTCGAACGACCTTCGGAGATCGTCGACCGACGCACGGAGATCGTCGAACTATCGGGAAGATAGTCGAACGATCCAGATAATCGACCTATCGAAGAAGATAGTCGAACTACCTCGGCAGATAGTCGACCTATCAGAACAGATAGTCGAACTATCAGATAATCGATCTATCAGGACAGATAGTCGAACTATCAAGCGCAAACAGATAGTCGACCTATCAAGCAGATAGTCGACCTATCTCAGAAAACAGATAGTCGACCTATCAACAGATAGTCGACCTATCAAAAAAGACCAGATAGTCGACCTATCAAAAGATAGTCGAACTATCAGATAGTTGAACTATCAGGACAGATAGTCGAACTATCAAAGACGACAGATAGTCGACCTATCAACAGATAGTCGACCTATCAAAGCGGAACAGATAGTCGACCTATCAACAGATAGTCGAACTATCAGATAGTCGATCTATCAGGACAGATAGTCGAACTACCACGCCAAGCAGATAGTCGACCTATCAACAGATAGTCGAACTATCAACGCAGACAGAGCGTCGACCAACTGATAGACGATCGTCGATCAGCCGATAGACGATAGTCGAGCGGCGTTCGACTATAGTCGAACGAAAAACTACTTAACCAAATTCTCAATCTGGAAAAGTGAGGACTCTACAGCTAGACTACTAACCATTGACCTTAGATAATTCTTGGGTCAAGGAGCACAAAGGAGAGGACTAAACTCAAATCAAACTAGGGTACCAACACATTGTTAATCGCTCATCTGGCTCGGTTGCTTCTTTCTCCACCGAAGGTATATCTTGTATCTCTCATAGCTCTCACTGGATCGTGGACTCTGGTGTTACTCACCGCATTACCTCCCAGAAGCCACCTCAGTACATGCACTATGATTATCCCAAGTACATCACTGTGGCAAATGGCGACACAACTCCGGTGTCTGGAGCTACTGACCTGCGGCTCACTCCTACTCTCTCCTTATCCTCGGTCTTTCATGTTCCAGGATCACCCTTTAATTTACTCTTTGTTCTTGCTCTGGACCTTGATTGTTACCTAATCTTCTCTCCTTCATCTTGTTGTGCAGGATCGTCGAACCCGGAATATCATTGGTAAAGGACGGCTGTCAAATGGGCTTTATCTCTTGGATGTTCTCCCTACCATCCTCTCTTGAGTTCCCTCCGTTGATTGGCATCGTCGTCTTGGTCATGCTACTCTCCCGATTCTAAAGAAGGCTCTTCCTGGTGTCTCCTTGCATGATTTTTCTTGAGAATCATGTATCTTTAGCAACCAGCATCGTGTTTCTTTTTCATCTACATGTAATCGGAGTGATACTCTGTTCTCTTTAGTACATTCTGATATATGGGGGCCCTATAAAGACCCCAGTATTTTTGGTTATCGATATTTTGTTACATTTATTGATAATTATTCGCATTTCACATGGTTTTATCTACATCGTGATCGTACTGAACTAACCTATGTCTTTCAAGCCATTATTATTGAGACGCGTACGCAATCCTCTGTTACCTTAAAGATAATTCGCACTAATAACGCTCGTGAATATACTAGCCACACTTTCTCAAATTTATGCACCGAGTTTGGGATTGTCCATCAGACCTCGTGCGCTTATACCCCCCAGCAAAAGGGTGTGGCCGAGCGGAAGAATCGACATCTTCTTGATGTCACTCGGTCACTTATGTTACAAATGCAAGTGCTCACCAAATATTGGAACTTTGATGTCTCTACTGTTTGTGATGCGGAGCAGAGATGAGGACACAATTTGGGCCCGTTCGGGGCTGATTTGGCAACTTTCCATATATGGCGTGCCCGAATCGACGATCGGGCTCCACGATTGCGTTCGGAGTGTCGCCGCGAATCAAAATATTATATTACTTTATTTTTTTCAGTTTATTTTTGATGTATTTTAAGGGCGAACCCACCGTCCAATCATAGTCATTGATGGGGAAACCCTAATGTGTCTTTTCTTATAAATAGGAGATATGAGGGCTGAATTCAGGCATTGTTGAATTTGGAGAAAAGCATTCCAGGATTTCAGCGATTCCTCCCCGGTGCCGACGCCATGGAACCCTAGGTGACGACTCCTAGGCCGCCAAACTCCTCCCCAGGGTACACCCTACCCTCACCATCGTTTTCCCCCTCCCCTCCTCCATATTCGGCCACCAAAGAACCCAAAACCCCAACCACCAAAGTCGTAGGCCTGCCGTCCAGCCGGCCTCCCCTTCCCTGCCTCCACCTCCCTTGTCTGTCGCCGCCTCCTGGGCCGGAACAGGCCGTCGTCCTGCTGACCCCCCTCCAGCCCCTCCGCCCTACCTCCTCCTCAAAGTCGACCTCCTCCAAGGCCTCCTTTGCCCTAGCCGCCCATTCCTCTTCCTTCCCCTCCGTGGATCCACTTCCCATCGCTCTGAAAACCCTAGATCTATTTTGATCTAGTGCTACCACCCTCCGATCAATCACTTTCATCGGTACTTCCCTTCCCGTAGCCCGGATCCGCCGTCAAAACACCGGATCTATCCACTTACACCCGGATCTATTTCCTAGTGGCCGAATCTCTCCGTTTTTGGCCCGTTTCCCCTCTTTTTCATCGTGGGCAGACACCTCGCCGTCACCGTGCCACCGTTTTCACCTTCGATCGCCCGTCTTTACATCCGGCCTTCAAATCCTCCAGTGCCTCGGTTCAGCCCTCTACGTTGTAAGCATTTGTGGTATTGTATTCTGTGACTTACTCCGGCCTATGGTGTGGGTAATAGCGGGTACCCAGACATCGGAGTGAACCAGATCAAACGGTCGGGAAGATCCACGACCTTGCTTAGGTGAGAAGGAGGAGCGGTGATGCTTGCCTAGCTGACATGCGTCACAGTTGAGGGGAGGACTCTGCCGAGGAAGGTGAGGCATAAGTTGACGGATCATATCATAGGACTCAGGCAGTCATAGAAGATAGCACACAACCAAAAGCTCCTGGAAGTGTTTGTATTGCTTGGCTAGATCCGCAGAGAAGGGGTGATTCTGGAGGATTTCGGCTTCGAGAGCCTGAACTTGTTGGTATGCAGCAACAGGAGACATGGAGGGACGGGCAAAGAAGTCTGCATACAAAGTATAGATGCGAGACGTCTGAGCCCCCTTTGAGTAAAGAGCGGCAAGATGAAGTCATGCAGCCTTGACTGTCTCATCATGACGGATGACGGGGAGGCATTCATCAGAAAGACTGTTATTCAGCCATGTGCGGACAAGGGCATCACTGGCATCCCAATCATCAAAAAAAGGGGAATCTTGCGGAGGAGGGTCATCGGTGAGATGATGACGTTTGCGTTGAGAGCGGAGAAGGAAGGTGAAGGAGACACTCTAGTCCGGGTAGTTGGGACCGACCAGTTTGGAAACGGTGCCAAGGTTGCCCGAAGGAGTAAGAGTAGGGGGAGGAGCGGCAACGGGAGTAGTGGTGGTAGAGATATCAGAGGTTGTCATAGAAGAGAGCGGAGAGAGAGGTCGCACGGCTAAGCAGAGAAAGAAGCTCGAGCGGCTAAGCGCAGACCGCACCAAGGAGGACAGGGCGCGGCGACTTAAGAACAGGTCGTTGCGGCTAAAGAGCAAGAGAGGCTAGAAAAGGATGGGCAGAGAGGTCGCGTACACAAACGAGTAGCGACAAGGAAAAACAAAACCGCGCGAACAAGGAGCAAACAGGCGGAAGGAACAAGTCGCGAGAACAGGTCGCGAGAACAGTTCGCGAGAAGAAGAATGAACGAGCCGCGCGGACAGGTCGCGCGGACAGAGAGGGCTCAAGAAATCAGGAGGAAAAGATCGAGTCCCTCTGATACCATGTGCGAACAGAAAACAAGAGACCGAAAAATTGGAGTAACAAAAATTTTATTATCCAAAAAAAGTATCTATTACAAATGTATGACCTCCCTTTTATAAAATGGAGGAGAGAAGAGAGATTACAAATAAGCAATGTGGGACTAATAATTACATGAACACACATCTATACAAGCCGCATAAGCCGCGCGGTTAGACTAACCGCACGGCCACTACACTGAGGAGGACAAGCAGCCAATATCTTCAAGCCTCCATAGACCAGACGCCAGACCGCCAGACACGAACCAGCAACAGCTCGGCTACAAAGCCGCTGGGAGGAGCCTCCAGACCGCCCGGTCTCCAAACCGCTGGGACAAGCCACCGGACTGTCAAACTGCCAGACCGCCAGGTCTCAACCCGCCAGACCGCCCGGTCTCAACAATATCCCCGTAAGAAGGAGCGGGAGCCGAAAGAGCAATCACAGACTTAAGCCTGCATAGATCCAGCGCTAATAAGGACTCAAACAGTCATTCGTAGGGGGGTGCTGACTGGGAACGTTACGGCGAAAGAGGAGGCAAGAGACGGGTGCGGAAGAGGCGGGAAGAGGCGGGAAGGAGTGGAGCCTTGCGGGAGCATGCGGGAGCTTACAGAAGGAGCGGAGCCTTGCGGGACCTTGCGGAAGGCGGAGACTTGCGGGGCCTGGCAGAGCGTGGTGGAGCTTTGCGGAGTCTTGCGGGATGCGGGGCTTTGCGGGACGACGGAACAGTGGAAGTCAAAGGGAGGAACCTAGGGCATTAGCTCTGATACCATGTTATCGAAGAGGAAAAACAAATAATAATTGTTAAACCGGGGCTCCCCTCTCATATATGAGGGGAATACAATAAGAACAAAAAAAGAAATAATAGAAGTAATTCTAACAATATCTTTGGTAACAAAACGCTCCCAAAGATGCTTTATGGTTTTCTATTTTCTAGATGAGTCATTTTCGATAAGAAGAATGTCTTCAATGTAGATAACGAGAATAATCAGGTCATGGTTGGTTTTCCTTATAAAGAGAGAGTGATCAATGTTGCTTCTGGAGACCAACGGTAGAGACGACCTGGTTGAATTTGTCAAACCATGTGTGAGGTCTTTGTTTGAGATAATAGATGCTCTTTTGAAGCTTAGTAGGTTCCACACATGAGAATCCCCCCGAGCAACATAACTACGAGGTTGCTCCATACAGACATCAAGCTGAGACATTTGCCAAATCTAGTTGACATCCACGGAGAAGAGGACCCGGATAGTACTAATACAGGCAATCGGAGAGGTGTCAAGGAAATCAACATCATATGTCTGGGTGAGCCCTTTGGCAACTAGTTGAGCCTAGTAGCCATCCACGGTGCTGTCTGGGTGAAACTTGATGTCAAAGACCAAGTGATAACTGAAAACATCTCCCCCATATGAGGAAGGGACAAGAGTTCAGGTACCCCATAATTATAATACAAAGATTTCCTAATTAACGACATCTTTCTAACAAGGTATGCGAAGAGCTTCCTCATGTGTAGTATGAATGGTAGTGGTAGAGAGTGTCCATGTAAATTTGTTGCAAGATGGACAGAGATTGGCATAAGAGACAAAATTAATAAGAGGATGTTGGGTGCTTCCTCTTACCCCTTTGCACAAAGCAATGGAAAGATCCAAGTCCGAGTCTACTGAAGTGTGAGAACCTTCTGAAGAGGAGAGCGCTGGCTCGGAGACTGTCGGCGGGGATTCTGGAGTGGAAAAGGTGAGGATAGGTGAGGAAACAAGACGCCGACGATAATGATATGAAAAGGGTGAAATTGAAGGTACACGTGTCAGAGTTGGGGTCAGTTGTGAGGTAATAGAGGAAGTGACATGAATGATAGGGAACGATGAGATAAAGGTAGGAAAAGGGGAGGTGGTAGAGAGAGGGAGATTGTTTTCAAGAGTAAGAGTTTTGCCATCCTTGGAAAAGTAAGGATTGGACTCAAAAAAGGTAAGGTCAACAGAGACATATTGACGTTTGGTGATAGAGTCGAAGCAGTGATAGCCCTTCTAGGTTAGAGAGTACCCCAAGAAGATACATTTAGTGGCGCCAGCGGAGAGTTTATCGCAACCAGATGCATGAATATGTACATAAGCAATACCAAACACATGTTGGGTGAGGGGAAAAGTGTACTGGTTGAATATAAAAAAGAAAGGGATCTTCCTCTAAAGGGTAGAAAAGGTAAACGGTTAATAAAAAATAAGAAATGAGAATTGTATGACCCTAGTAGGGGCAGGGAATAATCATCAGACATACGAGTGTCCGAGTAACATTGAGGAGATGACTATTTTTTCCTTTCGACAACCTCATTTTGTTAGGACGCGTGCACACAACTAGTTTGATGAATAATACCGTTGGAGGTGCATAAAGATAAGAATTGTTGGCTCAGGTACTCCTTCGCATTATCGGTTCGTAGATTTTAAGCAGCATAGCAAACTGAGTGTCAATTTCATTATAAATTTGTGAGAAGACAAAATTTTTGAACGTTTCTTCAAAAGATACACCCAAGTGCATCTAAAGAAATCATCAATAATAGTTATAAAATAGAGACTACCACCACCAAAATACTTCATGGGACTAGAACCCGGATATCTGAATGAATAAGGGCAAATGGATGAACAAAACTTGTATTTAGTTTAGCTATAAAAGTAGTACGATGATGTTTGTCTTATTGTCAAGCCTTAGATTCAAAGTGGAGTCAGCCTTGCAAGATGGTATGAGCTGGAGGAGGGGACTCTGTGGTGGATAATCAAGGAGACGATACCACTGGAGTAGAGAAGTGGAGATGGAAGAGGCAAAGAAAGTGGGAAAATCGTCAAGGTAATAAAGACCGACGTGCCCAGTAGCAATTATTTTTTGCGAGTGAAGGTCCTGAAAATAACAAGCAGTAAGAGAAAATGAGATAGAGCATTGCAATTGTTGTGAGAGAGCATTGACAGACAACAAATTGCAAGGAAAATTGGGGATGAATAGAGCGTCATATAACTGCAGAAGAGAGGCGGTAGTCACGACTCTAGCTCCATAAACAGGAGCAGGAGAATCATTAGACACAAAAAATGAAGGTAGAAAGTTATGTTTCCTGAGGTGCGAGGAGACTAGAGGATTTTCAGTCATATGATTAGTGGCACCTAAGTCGATGAGTTACTTACCGTTAGTAGCAACATGCGCGCTACCTAACGAAGTGTCAATTGAGGCAGATTGCTCTGAGGCATTGATGAGAGACTAAATATCTACCGAATAAAACTAGTGGGCGGACTCTGGTGGCGGGGTGGGCGGTGAGGCAGAAAGCTCAAGCGCAATAATGCTGGCATTGGCCTGAGAACGGAGGTAAGGATGCTTCGCAAAGCATTTTTCAACAAGATGGTCAAGTTATACACAATGGAAGCAAAGAGGGTGAGGTCCCCCGCGACCCTTGGTGCAACCCCCAGTGCTGCAGAAAGTTAATAACAACAGAGATGGGAGCGACAATTGCATCCAATATATAAGTGTCAGGTTCTCCAAAGATCTGTTGGTGGATCATCTCATAGGAATCGGTAAGACGAAGAAGATAGCAGATCACCATGAGTTCCTGAAAATGTTTTTGTTGAGTGGCAAGGCCAGTAGCGAAGGGGTGATGCTGGAGAGGTTCGGCGTTGAGAGATTGAACTTCCTGGTACGCAGCATCGGGAGAAAGAGTTGTCGAGCGAAGAGATCCGAATACAGGGAGTATATGCGAGAGATTTTGGACCCTTGGAGTAAAGGGCGGCAAGATGATACCATGTTGCCTTCACAGTGTCGTCATGAAGGATGATAGGTAAACATGCATCGGAGAGTTTGTTTGCAAGCCAGGTACGAACAAGAGCATCATTGTCGTCCCAATCAGCGTATGTGGGAGACGTGGGGTCAAGAGGAGCGTCAAATAGATGATGGTGTTTGCGTTGAAAGCACAAAATGAAGATGAAGGAGACACTCCAATCTGGATAACTGAGTCCAGTTAATTTTGAGGTTGTACCGAGGTTTTCAAAGGCACTAGAAATAATTGTAGGATGTGCAATGTTGGCGGAAGTAGGAGGAAGTGGTGCATTAGTCATAGTGGATAACAAGGTTGGGGAGCACGAGAGTAGAGATGATGACTCCATGGGGAGAGCTCACAAAGTAGGCAGGGAAAAAATGTGGGGATGATGGAGAACTCACAGAGGGGTTGGTGACGTCACGGGATTAGAGGTCGGGGTAAGTTGATGCACGGGCAAGCTGTAGTTGGGAGCAGGTCTTCGAGGGGCTGTGAGAAGTTGCTCTAGGCAGGGACGCGCCTGCCGAGAGGAGGAAGTCGTCGTAAGTACTCGTACACAGGCACACTAGAGGCCATCGGGAATCGATCGTGTCGATCGTTGTTGGTGTGAGCTGGGGTGACGATTACGCTGAATATATGCAACAAGCACTACTTGGGAGGGAATGCGGGTTCCAATAGGTGAGAATCACATACGCTGATATAGACTCAAAGTCTACATCAGACACGCACTTGTCTGGGAGAGTTCGACTGGGAGGGAACGACAGACTCAACTGGGCGCGAGTCGCAGACGCACGCGAAAGAAGCCAAAGAGAATTAAATGTTGTGAATACGTGGAGCGACGGGTTGAGGAGCGGTGAGTTCTTCTCCTTCCAGCAAAATCCATAAAGATCGTGAAGGGCTTCAATTTTGGTCGAGGATCCCGATTGGGATGGGAGAGAAAGGGTGGGATCACTCGAAGCAGGTTGACTAGTACAAGGAAGATTTCAGGTGAGACCGGAGAGTTCACGCAAGACTTGAAAAGTTTCGCAGAAAGATTGGGAGTATTCACGTAAAAGGAGAGGAGCGAGGAATTCCGCCCTGCTCTGATACCATGTGAGAACTTGAAATATTGAATAAAATTAAAAAGTGTAGCCCATTGCACAAAGCATCCATGCGCAGAGAAGGTCCAGGGAAGGATCCCACCACAAGGGTGAAATATAGGCAAACCTTACCCTGCATTATTGCAAGAGGCTGCTGCCAGGACTCGAACTCATGATCTCAAGGTCACACAACACCTCAACAGATGTGCCAAGGCTCCCCTTCTGAAATATTGAATAAAATTATTTCAAAAAAATCTAAATAGGACATGAGAGCTACCCTCTTTATATAGAGTAGAGAAAGAGGAAGAATTTACATTTGGAAATGTAAGACTAAATACAAAAAAAAAATGTACAATAGGAATCTTTTAAGGCTTTTAACTTTGAGCTTTAAGCCTTTAATAGTAGCAAAAGAAAAGAACTCAAAGACCACAACCTTGCTTAATATTGTTGAAGACGTAAGTCATTATCGTGTATGTACACCAATGTTTGGAAAAGTTGAACTTGACTGGACTGATAGACTTTGGCATGTCGGGTGCATCCTCCCATGTCTCTAACCCTGTATACGTGATTCGCGCATACATTCATGCCCTTCTTTGATTGGAATTCTCAAGCCCATTGGACATATGTGAGGTCGTATGGAGAAAGTAGGTTGATCCATTTTAAGGCGTTTGTAGTCCGCTTGCTGTTTTTTTCCTTTCAAACAGGAGCTTATCTTACTCCCCAAATTTTAGATATTATTTTGAATTTCACTTTGAAATTCATGTACTTACATTGTGGTAGCTATATTTACACTCCCTCAAATAGTGAAAATGTAAACGATATTGTTTGTCCTAAAATCTATCCACGCACCAGAGACCAACGGACACATGGAAGGAAGTCAAGAGATAGCATCTATGGATGCTGTCCAAATCTCAGGGAAAAGACAATGGAATCTTCTAAAATGATCTTGTCTTCCCCAAATCCCAATTCCAAAGTTTTAGAAGTTGAGTTTGGAATCAAACTTAGAATTGAAGAACATAACCAATCTGCAGGGGGGAGATGGTGAACAATAGAAAAATCATGTCATTGATGTGGAACAATAGAGAAATCATGTCATTGATGTGGAATGCAATCACATCGTTCAGCAAGTAGTAGCTCAAACAACAATTCTGATTAGCCCATTTACATCAAATTCTGAGGTAATTGAATGAGGATAAAGTGTTGGAAAAAGGAGCTTGACAAAGATCTACAAGAATTTTAGGAATAATGACTACAATTCAAAGTAGACATTTGTAAAGTTGTCTATCACGGTGAGCAAGTTGATGTTAGGAAGCTTGAAAAATAGATTGAGCATCTTAAGACCTACTCTTCTTTCAAATCATTGATCGTGTCCAAATGATAATGTTCACCGAGTTGATGTTATCTGTTCATGCACTTATGTGGTAGAATAAAGTCTAAGGCCCCGTTTGGCGGGGCGGATCCGCGCCGGTCGTGAGGACGGCACCGTCCGGCCGTAGTTTCCGCGCATTTGGCGGGGCCGCAGTCGGGCAGTGGGGATCCGCCCTGCCCCGTAATTACCGCAGAAAAGGCGCAGATTTCATCCGCACCGTGGGAACCGCGGTCGCGGTTCCGCTACGCAGATGAAATCTGCGCCACCCGGCACCCCCGCCAAACGAGCCCTAAGAGTCGCCGATTTGAAAATGATGACTTGGAGCTAAATCAAAGCCATCCAGAAGAGCAAGTCATATTCCATTTGCAAAAATAAAAAAGGTTATTTTTAATTTAAATTTTTTTGAATTATAGTTTACAAAGTCATTAGTTGAGAAGATGCGAGAAGCTCGACAAAGATGGTTTGGACGCGTACAAAGGAGACCATTAGAGGCACCTGTTAGGCGTTGTGAGAGTTTAGTCACTAGGCATGTTAAATGGGGGAGGGGTAGAATAATAAAGACTTGGAATGAAACTATAATGAAAGACATAATGTACTTAGGCATTAGTGAAATTATGACTAAAGATAGATACAATAGCAACAAAATATCCATATAGGCTATAGCCGACCTCATTATAGTGGGATAAAGACTGGAATGTTGTTGTTGTAGAGTATACAAAGTCATAAGTATGTCTGCGGCTGACATTGGCATGTTGTTTTACATGTTTGTTGTACATTTTAAGTATGCCCTCAAAAGGAAAGTATTTGTCACTGGAATATGGTTAGGCATTGGTTTGAATTTCAATTTCAATTCCATGGATTTAGATTTGTTTCAAGACTACTTAAACTCCATTAGATAATGGTAATATAAAGGAGATTGTTTTATCTTATATTTATCCCCTCGCTCTCTCTAGTTCTCTTGCCCTCCTCATGTGAGCATCTCTTCCTCTTTCTCTCCTAGTTGATAGCTAGGATACACCTGGAAATCGAGAACCACATAGAAGGAAATCAAGGGATAGTGCCTAGGGTTGAGATTCAAATCTCAATCGACAATCATCAATCCCCACAAAGGGAAAATCTTTTGTAATGATCTAACAAACCGTAAATCCCAATTCCAGAGTTCTTGATCAAAGGGCGTCCTCCTAAATCTTGAATCTCCAATCAAACAGCACTAAATAGATAGAAATATCTGTTAAATGGACATGAAATGAAATTTGATCAACTTTAAGGGGCACAGACATGACATGAAATTCGATTAACTTTAAGGGGCATGTCTAGGGAACCACAAGTTAGCAATTAACTTACTAAAAGTGCAGCAGGCTTCACTTTCGTATCTTCCTGTACAGGTCCATCTTCAGGTCCATCCAAGGCATCTGTGGGGAGAAAAATACAAAAAAAACATATATGAATTGAAAATAAGAAGGTAAGGTATATAGCGCCTAATAAAATGCACGAATGTGGTCATTTTACCTCCTTTTGGAACAAGATTCTGTTTTTTTGGAGTTTTAGGTTTTCTGGGCTTGGAAACAGGAGTGCCTTCCTCACTATCAATCAGGACAGCATCCCGTTTCTTGCTAAGCTTCTCTACTCCATTTTTCACATGATGGGATGATTTTGTAGTAGCTTCTTGGGAGCTGTCAGAACTCAGATAGAGTGCAACTAAAGAAGTGTCAGGTGCCTGTTTAAGAGAGAAAAATAAATGAGAAGTCAAGCAAAGAGGTATATCAGTTGACAACTGCTCCATAAGTTTTGGACTGTTCTTTCCTTGGAAAAGTTGCAGAAAATATTGAACAATACCCATAAATCATCATTTTTTAAAGAATTCTGAAGTTAAAAAATATATTTTAGAAAATTATGATTTTGTTTTCAGACATTTTGCCTGTGGAAATGAAATCGTCATTTCTTTAAGAACTTTGAAGTAATTTGAGAATGAGCAGCGCGTCAAGAGGTGCATATCACAAAGTCAGCAGAAGCAGTGACTGGGGAGAAGTGCACCAGCTGGAGACTACATTTATCTGGTGTGGCGGAGGGACTGGCTGAGGGTATACTGCTAGAAGGAATATGTGGAGTAGGGGCTAGGGTACCCGGTGGTGGAGGATAATCGAGGGCGACGAAGGAGCCTGCGGACTGGGAACTGATGTGATTGGGAATGGTGGTTTCAGCTGGAAAACAAGCGTCGGAAGAAATGACTTGGGATTGGAGGCACAGTGCAGACATGGCGTCGTAATGGTGATAGAGAAAAGGGGTGTCAAGAGTTGCTAAGGTGGAGAGTGCGGTAAGGATGACCTGGTGTCAGGCTGGAGCTTCTCGGTGTTGCGCGTCAATAGCGGATTAGGTCACCCGTCACCATGGAAGTGTGTATGAATTTCATAAGCTTGCTCATTTGGTCAATGAAATTTTTCATGTTGATGAAAGTACTCTTATAAAATAATTAATAAATCAAACTAATAAGTAAAAGGGTAGGGCGTTGGTGGCATTAGGCTCGATATGGATAAATGGGAAAGCAGCTCTGGTGTTGGACTTGAGCTAGGTGACATGCGGCAGGAGTTAATTTTTTTGATGTGATGACAAGGTTCTCTGCGCTTTGACAATTTGAGAACGCATGTTCAACGTCGATTTGGGCTTCACGTCAGTGCTAGGATGAATCGGCATCTCCATCGATGGAGCTAGAAGATGGGAATGACTCATTTGAGGAGTTCGGTTGGAACGCAGGGGTCGACGTCTCTGGAAGCCTATTTCCTCCATCAAATTATTCGCGGTCACGATCGTCGGTTGGGCTCTAACCTGTGTCAAGACTGGGAAAAGACCATGCATGGGGATTTAGGAAGTGTGGATCAAGGACGAAGATGAGGTTTAAGTCCTTCCTACTTGCCCATATAACTTCTACATATGGTAAAGCAAAGAAGTTGTGTTCCGTTTAGTAGAGAGGAACTTGCAATGGGATGTGCGGCTTTGTGGTCATCAATGTCATGGACGGTTTCTGGCTTCGACCGTGGGTGTTGTTGAGTGTCGGTTGTAGGATTCATTGGCTCTGATACTAAGTTGTTACAGACTCGTCATAGAAGTCGATTGTATTACGGAAGAGGTGGCTAGACTCTAGAGGCAGAGATGTGGGGATATAATGCAAGCAACCTAACGTGATCTTCTCTATTGTGCTCCCATTCCAAATACATCCATGCAAAAATCCAAACTTCACGTGCTTCTTGTGATGCTAAAATGCATGAGTTCCTCGTAGTCTGATTTCCATTTCATGGCACAGATTTTGAGGCATTCATATGATGGTTTGTGTCTCCTCATGCATCCCAAGGTCGAGATTCCTTCATATTTGAGAGCATGAGAACTTTTGAAGAAAAAAGAGAGAACTCTAACCAGGATCTCTAAGGATATAGACCGTCAATTATGAAATCAGAGTTTGCTACCCCAGGTACCCAACTATAAGGGAGAGAGGAATACAACATTCTGACAATGAAGAACAATGCATTTGCACCGCAGTTGTATCAGCATTGATTCATCCATGCTCAAAAGATATAAATCTTTTTTTAATTTGAGAAAACAATTATCTAGGGACTTTAATAAATTATGAATAGAATTACTGTTTCTAAAACACCAAATCATTGTCCTTTTGAGATCAAAATCCTAAATTACAAGACTGGATAAATAAGAGGTTAAAAAATTCATTAAGTGCCACCACTTAGAAGGCTCACAAAGTGTCATCGCTAGGAGTCGACTGAGGGGCATCATCACGGGTGTCGGCCCGCAACCAAGGAAGTAAGACAATGAGTATGGTGTGAGTAAGTCAAGCTTATCATTTTCCACAACACACTAAGATTTTAGAGTCTTAGAAAAACTCAATAATGCCCACAATGACAAATATTGTGGAGTTTCTCTCAATCGGTGGTAGCAAAGATGTCGAGCGGAGCAATGCAAGCAAAACAGCATTGAAGGCTCGGGTATCGGCAAAAAAATGGCTGGTGCAAAATGGTGTGATCCATCAAGGCGTCAACAGCGGGGCGGCGCTGCGAGCCTGCCAGGATCTAGAGACTATTGAAGTTCAGCTAAAGTCAGAGGGTAGAGGTTTTTTCCACATCAAGAGCTGAAATGAATGAACCTCAGTACTGATTCCTCACCACTCTCTCTGTCGAGATTTCGTTTTAATCCCTCTATCATAATTAAAACCCTAGGCACACCTTCTCTATTTCGCAGCTCATGTCCAGCACAAACAAATCAAGGCATGCAAGCTTCTTGCAGGCAGGAATCAACAGAAACCTTGAAGAAGAAAGTAGGAATCGCGATCAAGCCGCGCCCGCACACTCATGCAGAATCAAATATATAGTCGATAAAGCAAATCTCTGAACACAAACAAAATTATAAAGAAGCAGGGCTAAATGCAGCTTGAAAAAACCCTAGAAATATGATACGGATGTGGAAAAAAACACATCCGTATTGCAATTGTGCAGAAAAATGATTGAACATTGCGATTTTAGAAGATTGTGGAAAAGATTGGTGTAAGAAAACTGAAATTGAAGCAATTAACCTTAAATTCGCGGATCCAGTCGATGGATTCTTCGCTGGAACTGCCCATATTTCTGTGCCGGATTTGAATGCGCTGCAGCTAGTGGTTCTGCGCGACTTCGAAGCGTGAGTACGCTCAAATTTTAGGAACATTTTTTTTTTTTTGGAACAAAATAAAAGAGGGAATAAAAATTATTATATTTTATTTGAGTGTCCATTACCTCATATTTTAAATATTTCTGAAAAATTATGATCTTAAATTTTTTACAACATATTATAATTGTAATATTGAAAAATTATAGTGGTACACTATAAAAGGAGAACATTCATTCAATGTCATACATATTTAGCTAGATGATTTTCTTGAAAAATACAAGAACATAAGTAATATTCAAATGAATTAAATGACGAGAAAGTTTTATGAAACGATGAAATCAATCATTACAACAAATGTTGCCCGTAAAATATAAAGGAGGCCATGCGGAAGCAATAAGTATTGTTGGGTGTGTTTCTCATACAATGCAGAGAAAATCGTCTGGCTCGTAGGTAATGAGGTTGCGATTCATTATTTTGACATGTGCTTGATAAGACAAAAAGGTAAAAGAAAAGTCACACAGTGCGTGCTTTATTTTTATTCTCCTTCTGACCCACACGACTACTCATGAGTCGATTTTGCCGACTGGCCGACTGTCGTTCTCCATTTTCCTTGGTAAATGTCTTACACCAAGAAGAAAAAAGAAAAAACATTAAAATATTGTATCAATGAATGTTTTCTCCTTTTAATATTATTATCTATACTATTTCAAAAAGAAATATGAGGTCTGCAAATAATCATGAATTAAAAATTCATTCAAAAAATTTAGGTCGTCGAATCGATCAGATCTGGATTACAAATAAACTTTTCACAAAAAATCATTCTTCTTCTCTCTCTTGAATCCCAAGTCCAGCAAACCCCCCCCCCCCTGTTTTTTTTGCCCAGCCCTGCCCGTCCCCCTCTTTCCATTGCCTCCGCCGGTGGCAGTGGAAAGAGGGGGGAGGGCGGGGCTGGGCAAAAAAAACAGGGGGTGGGGAGGGCACGAGCGTCGGAGGCCCGTATCTGTCACTCGTGTGTGTGTGTGTGTATATATATATATATATATATATATATATATATATATATATATATATATATATACTATATTAAAAAGATATATGGTGGTCTGCCAATATCGTGAGTTCAAAAATATGGGGAAAATAGGTGGCCGTCGGATTTAAGTGTTTTGATCCAGAATCGTTGGATCTTGGGCTGCAAATAGTGGAATTAGCCTGCAAAAAAAAATCCCCAAAAATCCTAACTATTTCTCTCTCCTAAATCCTGATTCCCATTCTTCCCCACCCGCACCCCCCGTGCTCATCTCCACCACCGGCGGCCTGACCGGTGCCCACCGGCGGGTTCGCCGGACCCCGGCGAACCCGCCGGGGGTTGTCCGGCGGCGAGTGGGCAGGGCCACCGCCGGCGGCCGCCCTCCCCGTGAGCCCCAAACGGGCAGGGCCGGCGGTGGCCCTGCCCACTCGCCGCCGGACAACCCCCGGCGGGTTCGTCGGGGTCCGACGAACCCGCCGGTGGGCACCAGTCAGGTCGCCGGCGGCGGCGTGGATGAAGCCTATACAGGCGGCGGTATCGGGGGGAGATTGGGATTTTTTTCTTTTAAAATTTAATTTTATAAAATTTAGTAATAATATATTATTTTTTAATACTTTAAAACATTAACAATTAAAAATATTAACCAAAAATAAAAAATATAGTACTTTAAATTTAAAATAATACAAAATTACATGATAAAAAAATTTCGGGGGCGGGCTGTATTCTGTTGCACGGGGCCGTAGGGGCAGAGCCCCGGGAGCGGGCGAAGCATGTCGGGGGCGGGCGAAGCATGTCGGGGCGGGCGAAGCCCGTCGTCGCTGGCCGGGTACTGTGGCACGTGGCCATCGGGCCGGAGGCCCGTGCCTGTCACTCGTGTATATATATATATATATATATATATATATATATATATATATATATATATATATATATATATATATATATATATATATATATATATATATATAAGAATTCAAAAGTCTCTTATAATGGAAGAAGAAAGGACATAGGTCTGAGTGCTCATAAGGCTCTCCATAAAGAAGTGCATGCAAAAGGCCCATCCTGGACCTTTTGTATTTAATGCACCAGATCCATCTCTCTTGAGCATGGGAGTGGCATTTTCTCAAAATCTCCCTACTCACACTCTGGCCAAGGGTAAAAATGTCAGGATGCAAGACTTGGAATCTTCCAAGGACACCAACAACATATCCTCTGCAAGGGGAACTGCTGCTGATAGACCTTATGAAAGTCCAAGCTCTTATCATGTCAGACCTACTCTCAGTCAGACTGTGGCTAAGAGAATTTGGAATAAGGAAGCCGCTTCTTCTTCTTCTGCTGCTCAGTCTGCTGTCAACCATGCTGTCAGACCTGCTAAAAAATATATACAATATTCATGGGGTCTGGTGCTGTGGCAAAGTGGGCCACTTTTCCATAGATTATTGGCACAACACTAGTGTGCCATGGGCAAGAGAAAATCTTCCTGACAGGGCTCCTATAGGTAGACATTTGATTTTTCAAGGTAACAAGAACCTAGGACCCAAGTTAGCTTGGGTTCCTAAGGCAAGATAATTCTATCTTACAAGATAGTCCAAGTGTCCATAACCATTTATTGTCCTTGGACAGTGTTGTACCAGACCCAAGTCTAAATACAAGAAATGATTTAACTTATCAATAACCATTTATTGTCCTTGTCCTTGAACAATATATATATATATATATATATCTTTACCAATATATAAAGAAGTATCAAGATCATGAATTATAAACTCATTTGAGAGATTTTGCCCGCCAGATTTGTCTTCATTATTTAACAGCCGTCCGATATTTATATCTTAAAAAATTAAAATTTTCTAGAACTCCTAAGGCTACAGCCGGTGAAGGAGGGAGAGAGAGAGAGGAAAATAGAGAGGGAAGTGAGCGGTGGATGTGAGAAAGAAAGAGAGAGAGTGTGAGAACTTAAATATATAAATACTGACAGAAGAGAGAGGTAGAGGGAGACAGAGAGTCAGAGACACATGGCGGAAGAGAAAGGATGAGGGAAAGAGAGAGAGAAGTAAGAGACGGATGTGAGAGAGATAGAGAGAGAGTGTTTGAGAACTTAAAAAACATATAAATACCTGACCAAAGAGAGCCGTGAATTATTTTTTATTTTTTAAAACAATAACACCAATACATGGTGGAAGAGAGAGATAGGGAGAGAGGGGGAGGGGTAGGGAGAGAGAGCAATTTATTGTTTTACCTGAAAATATAAATTTATTGATAAAATAAAAAATTATAATATTGATTTTTTTTATGGTTATTTTGAGTACTCATATGTATATGTTGGGGGCGAAACCCGCTTTGATGCAGGCGCAGCCCGTAATGATGCATCGAGCACGGGCAAAGCCTGTGCTTCGCCCGCCTGGATGCGATCGAAGGCCGCCCTAGAGCATCGAGCTCGGGCGTAGCCCGTGCGAAGATGCTCGTATATATATACCACTATTAAAAAATATCAAATTCATAAATTTAAAACTCATTGGTTCAATTTCAGCCATTGGATATGGATTGATAAAACAGCTGCCGTTAGATAATTATATCATATTATCATTAAAAAAAGAAAAACTTCTACTCTTGTTGAAGACCAAGAGAGAGAAGAAAGCGGACGGTTGACGGCTGGCAGAGTGGCAGATGAGCAAAAAAGAAATATATAATATATATTATGATATTATCATAGTTTATTATAGTATTTTAATCTACATAACTCAAAGGTGGGACCCAACACTATTTCGTTTGGTTGTATGTTATATTAAAATCTAACGGCCGAGATTATTTGACTTTTAATTTCATTCTACGTTTTCTAATGTTTTGCCTTTTATTAGTAATACCAATATATAAATAATATATTAGTAAAAATAATGAGAGTTATTTTAGGCCAAGCCATCGCGGGCGGGCGAAGCTTGTCGTTGCTGGCTGGATACTGTCGCGTTTGTCTATCGGGGCGGAGTCCCATATCAAATACTCGTGTGTGTGTGTATACATAGTACATAATTTAAATTAAAATAAATAAAGTAAAGCAAATGAAATAAAATAAAGATAGGGGAGATAGAATAATGTAAAGAAACATTAAAATGTTAAATGCAATTAGATAGATTAAAAATTGGAGAAAATAAAATACATAAAAACATTTTTATTAATTTGCAAGAAGCGCACATGCGATTTCCCATTTACAAATTACAAGCCATGTTAGCCGGCCCCCACATCAAGCCAATAAAAAAAATGTCAAATATTACATAAATTATATTATACCAATTGTTAACATTATAAATGCCAAATATCATTCCAAACAACAAGTTAATTAAAACTCCATCATTCAAATTAATTTTTTTTCAAAAAAAAATTATTTTTTTTTTTTTTTGTCGATGCTTACATAAATTTGACCTATTCTTTAATAACGGATATGAAGAAATTGAAGTTAAGCTCGAGGATATCAATCGTCGAGTACGTCGATTCTAGCGTAACGAATCATTTCTCTCGGTTAGTTGCACAAAATCGAGGAAGGACGTCAAGATCTTTACGTAATATGGTGATGAAGTCTCTTGTAAAAATATCATAGCCTAAATTTCGCATTGATGAGCATGGTGTCCTACGATGCGGTAATCAATATGGAATCTCTGGCATCGACATTCGAGAATAATTATTGAAGAAGACACATCAATTGAAGCTCTCAATCCAGCTATGAGCTACAAAAATATACTATAGTTTGAAGATAAAAATTTTATGCCTAGATATGAAGACAAATGTCACAAAATTTGTAAAGCATTGTCCAACTTGCTTCCAAGTAATAAATTAAGTAAAACTCAACAACAACAACATTCAAGCATTTATCCACCTATAATGTGGTTGGCTATATGGATCATTTGTCGCCATTGTGCTCTATCTTTTGTCATAATCTCACTAATGCCTAATTACATAATGTCTTTCCTTACAGTTTCATTCCAAGTTTTTATTGGTCTACCCCTCCCTCGTTTAACATGCCTAATGGCTAGACTCTCACAACGCCTAACAGGTGCCTCTAATGGTCTCCTTTGTACGTGTCCAAACCATCTTAGGCGAGGTTCTCGCACCTTCTCTGCAATTGGTGCTACTCATGTCTTATCCTTGATACTTTTATTCCTAATTTTATCCAATTTCGTGTGTCCACACATCCACCTAAACATTCTCATCTCCGCAACTCTCATTGTTTGCTCATGTACACAACTCACTGCCCAACACTCAAAACCATAGAGCATCGCGGGTCTAATTGTAGTACGGTAAAACTTGCCCTGAAGTTTTAGTGGTACTTTACCATTACATAAGATCCCTGACGTGTCTCTCCACTTCAACCAACCCGCTTGGATTTTATGCGTCACATCTTTATCAATACCTTTGTCTTTTTGAACTATCGATCCAAGATATTTAAAATACTCACTACGAGAAATATCTTGATCGCCCAACTTAACAACAGAGTCATCTGTCCTTCTTGTACTGCTAAATTTAAGCTTCATATACTCCGTCTTTGTCCTGCTCAACCTAAAACCCTTCTTTTCTAAAGCATCTCGACAAGATTCAAGTTTTGCGTTTACACCCTCGCGTGTCTTATCAACCAAAACGATATCATCCGCAAACAATAAACACCAAGATATTGTTTGTTGGATATGTCTGGTGAGCTCATCTAAGATACGGGTAAAGAGATAAAGACTTAAAGCTGAACCTTGATGTAAGCCAACACTGATAGGGAATTCCTGTGTTAACCCTAAACCCTAATTAAATAAAACTCGAATCATAAAAAAGACATTAAAAATATATTAATTATTATTATGTGGATGCCTACATAAATTTGGCAAACAAACATAAACAAACATCTTAAAGTTTTATTTTATTAATTAAGTTTTAATCAAATAAATCATATTAAAGTATTGATACAACCATTTGTATTCACTATTGTTAAAAAGCTAGTGTTTTGTATCACCATATATTCATTTAATTTATATGAAACAGAAGAATGACGCGTGAAGCAAGCACACGGCCGCCCGGCTTAGAGAGTAAAAAATGCATGGTTTTTAACGTGTTTGTTTGGCGCGGTGTTTTGGGAGCTGCGCACCGCGCCAAACAACATTTCCACGGCCAGCAGTGCAAACCGTCCCTGTCCTAAAATCGTGAAATTCCCGCGATTTGGTGTCATGAAAACCGCGATTCACTCACGGAACTCCTCCTTTGAATCACCTTCGACGCCGAGCACAATCACCGAACTCCTCCGACGCCGAGCATGCTACTGCGCAGAGCCTGCTTCTCCGATGAAGAAGGACGCCGGCGGAGTCGGGCAGAACCTGCCGGAGAAGTCGCACGCCGCCTCCACTGGGATGGCATCGCATGCACCTCCGACGAACCCCGTCGCTGCCTCCTCCTGCATACTCTCCGTCCGTCGCCACAAACCTGTCATCTCCCTGGCGCCGGCAAGCTCATTCACTTTTGAGATTTGGATGCATGTCTGAAATTGCTTTTAGGATGAAAAAATTGTATAACTCTGGATTTCTGAATTTGGCTGTCTGAAATTGCTAGGAGAAAGCAGCCCTAAAGTTTTTGAGGTTTGAAGATGCATCTGTTTGTGGATCCACACTTACATTTATGTTTATGAGCTGAAATTGAATTTGATAAAAAAAAAATGAAACATCACTGTAAATGCTGTTCTTCTAAAAAAATTCACAGATTCTATCATCATTCTGCAGTACAGTTGATTATTTCACCACTATTCCTACAGTCACCCCCACCACACCAAACAGAGCCTGAGCCAACGGGGTTACATTACTTTTTCACCTATATTTATTTACATAAGGGCAATGTTAATAGCACCCCTGAAGTCGCTATTAGCACCCATTTCAATGTGTTATTTTGGCTTTTTTGGGATGCTATTAGCCAATAGAGTGGTGCTATTAACATTGCCCTTTACATAATAATCTAAACTTGAAAGCTGGATCGATTTTTATTCCTATTTGAAATCGAATTAAAATGATTTCAGTCGCTTTGATTAGAATTAGAATAGTTCGGATCTGATTTCGAGTTGATTACCAAATTGCTTGGGATGCTCGCTCCATTTCCGATTCGAGCCGACTCGAAATAAGAGCGAGAGCCTGATTTATTTTGTATGTTATAATAAGTTATGACTAATAAGTTGATCAAACTTTAGAGCCAGAGCCTGATTTATTTTGTATGTTATAATAAGTTATGACTAATAAGTTGATCAAACTTTAGAGAGATAATAAGATTCAACACAACATTCTTTCCAAATAGAGTAGGGAAGAATCAGACCGACCACATCAAAAAGCCTTTCAGACGGATAGGGTTGCTTGCGACAACTTTTATTTTCAGTATATTTCAATATATATAAACAATACGCTCATTAATACGCTCGCTCAAATTGGAGCACAAAGACCTTGACCGCCCAATTAAAAAGCGAAGAAGATGATCAAACGGTTCAATCCCGAAAAATCAATGATACACTTTAGGTTGGGATCACGTAAGAGAACGCCATGGCAGGGAGCGTCTCCCATCTAATTTGTTTTTTCGCTTTCCCCAGCCGTTCTCAGCTGCCGTCCTCTACAAACGGCAAAATACCATCGCCCCTACCTCCAATCTGATATCGCCGCCACATTCATTTCCCAGCTTCCCAGTGGTCACTCCAGTCCAAAAAGAGCTAGAGCCTAAATAAATGATCATGAACAAAAAATTTGTGCGCTGCTGCTTGTAAATGAGCATGTTGCGCACATAAATCTGCCCCGTCTATCAAACAAAAACACAATTTGATGGACGGCACAGATGCACTCTACGCACCTTGCTCGTCCATATCTATTACATATATATAAAGAAGTATCGTTTACCCTTGCAATCACACGTTGTAACATCTGAAGCCCTTCAAATTAATCTCGATCATCTGTTTTTTATTTTAATCGTTAGTTTTTTTTATTATTCTTTATTAAAAATTTAATTAATAAAATTAATTAAATTATGCCGTTCGGACAATTAATTAAATACGGGTGAAATTAATAAAATGAAATTAATTAAAGAATAATTAAATAAAAATATTAAATAAACTCTTGATTAATAACCATAGAAAAAGTTATATTTATAAGAATCGGCTTTTATATTTATAAGAGGCGAGCGCTTGGATGGACTTCAGTGTCTTGCCCGACATTGGAGGGCCGTCCATGGTATATATATAATAAAGGTGAGTGTTATCCGCACTACAGTTTTGATTATCCGCACTTTTTTTTTCCCAATTTTTCGCGCTTTTTAGAAATACGTCTTGTACATGCATTTTTACGAAAACTGTTCATCACCAAAGTTGTAGATCTCATCAAGATCTACAACTTTCGTGTTGAACACTTTTCCTGAAAATGCATGTACAAGACGTACTTTGGAAATACACCCAGATTTCGCGCTTTTAGAAATACGTCTTGTACATGCATTTTCAGGAAAAGTGTTCAACACGAAAGTTGTAGATCTACAACTTTCGTGTTGAACACTTTTCCTGAAAATGCATGTACAAGACGTATTTCCAAAAGACGCGAAAAATTAGGAAAAAAATATTTGCGAATAACCAAAACTGCAGTGCGGATAACAATCACCATAATAAAATATATTTAAGTGGAAATCAGGACTTGACGTGGCTTTGTACGGATTGTGATGAGCTCAAGGATGTGGAGGGCAACTCGCGAACAGTGGACAGCTCCGGCCGCCACGGCGGCTGGGCCTTTCTTTCCTTTACTTTGGTCGCCGGTCCGGCGGAGGCGGCTTTGGATTTTCCGGCGGAGGCAGATCGAGCAAGAGTGGTGAGACGCGTGGCAATGGCGGCCATGTCAAGCGGGGCGGCCTGGAGAACGGAGGGGGGGACCAGGAAGTAGAGCCGGCCCGGTTCGAGCCGGTCGTCAGGACCGAGGGGGCGGGATCCCGGGGACAGAAGTTGGGCCGCCGAGCAGAGGACGTACGTGGCGGAGTTCGCCGTGATTTCGCCGGCGGTGACGGGGCGATCGAATATCTCCAGGTGGCCGTTGATTGTGATCACGCGCACCGAACAGACCGGCACAGATGCTTCGCTTGAATGAGCACACCCCATCTCTCTCTCTCTCTCTCTCTCTAAATTCACTCTCTCTCTCTCTCTCTCTCTCTCTCTCTCAATTCACTCTCTCTCTCTCTCTCTCTCTCTCAATTCACTCTCTCTCTCTCTCTAAATTCCTTTAAAATAAGGGTTTGAACTCTCTCTCTAAATACCTTTAAAAACCTTTAAAATAAGGGTTTGAACTCTCTCTCTCTAAACTCCGTGAAAACTTTGAGCTCTCTTTCTCTAAATTCCCTTAAAATAGAGGATTTGAGCTCTCTCTTTCTCTCTCTCTAAACTCCTTGAAACGTAATAAAAGACAGTAAATGGGGCAATTAAATTTTTAATATTGAGCTCTCTCTTTCTCTCTCTAAAATCCTTGAAAACATTGAGGTTGAGAGCCTTGAGAGTTGAGGCATCTCTCTCTAAAGACCTTCAAAATTGATGGTTTGAGAATTGAGGTCTCTCTCTCTCTCTAAATTCCTTGCAAACAGGATTGGAAGCTAAGCCCTCTCTCTCTCCATCTTTCTCTTCAACTCCTTGAGAACTGAAGGATTGACAGTTAAGAGTTAAGACCCCCCCTCTCTCCTCTCTCTCTAAACTCTTTGAAAACTAGAGGATTGAGAGTTAAGCCCTCTCTCTCTCTCTCTCTCTCTCTCTCTAAGCTCCTTGAGAGTTGAAGGATTGACAGTTAAGTCCCCTCTTTCTCTCTCTAAACTCCTTGAAAACTAACTGAGAGTCTGAGAGTAGGTGTCTCTCTCTCTCCCCTCTTTCTCTCTCTAAACTCCTTGAAAACTAATAACTGAGAGTAGGTCTCTCTCTCTCTCTCTCCAAAGTTCTTGGAAACTGAGTGAGAGTTGAGGCCTGTCTCTCTGTTTTATGGTTTGATCCGAGAAATTTACAAAAAAACCCTTCCAATTTCCTAGTATTTGAAATATTATAAATGAATTGCCCTACAAATATGAAATTGTTAAATTCTCGAATTTAATCCTTCTATTAGAATAATAAATAGGCGTACAATTACCCATTAATAAATTATTTCAAAATATTATGTTTAGGAATTTTTTGCAAGGAAAGGGAATGTAAATAGAACAAAAATACACCCACAAAGATACAAAATAAATCAAAATTTAACAACAATAATAAATAATTACATCCATATAAATATCATATCCATATTAAACTAGGAGTCCTTTGTACAATATCAGTATCACTATGTTGCTCAATATCTTATTGTAGGTGATACATATTATACAAACTTCTTTTATGTTTTCTTATAAAAATCAATTAGTATTATTATTATTTGAGATGTGTGAAAATTTATGGGAAGTCGAGAAAGAGGTCGCAGGAACACTCAATCACAACCAAAGTCAAGTAGAATTCAGCACAGCAGAAGCACAAGAGTTTTAATCTGGAATTCACAAATCGGTTTTATAAAGCGAGACATACATTGTGAGACATGATTTCACAATGTACCCGATAGAAATAGAAAAGTACAAGCATGAGTAGCCGCAGGGTATGCAAGTTCTAACCGCCCAGGCCGCACAACTGCTAACCGCAAGCCCTGTCCGCCGAAACTGCCCAAGTCGCCAAACCGCAACTAGTCGCGTGGACTGCTTGTTATTGAATGCTGATATACTTGAACAGAACTCGTTGATATACCGGGCGAACTACTCGACTTAACCGCAACCCCGAGGAAGAGACTTCAGGTCGTAGAGACTGCGACCTGCTGTATACCGCTGACTGTTAACCGCGAACAGTTACACACCAAGCTTTCACTAGTTGTCTAGTCGCCTGATGCTAGCCACACAGCATGTACAGAGTCAACTTCACTTAGTCACGCATGTTTGAAAATCTTAACCGCAAGATAAAAATGCAAGCTAAGTTCTCACTGTTCTTGTTGTTTATGACGAGCCGATGAATCCTATTTATAGGCGCGAGGAGGAGTGTCGTCACCGCTAATATCGATAGGATAACCGCCCATAAATCCGCAACTAACACCAGCTATCTGCACAAACGCGGACACCAGCATCAGCCCGCCACAAAGAACCAACTATCTGCATAGGCAGAAAGAAGGACCAATCCGCCAAGATGAGTGGATAACAAAACCAGTCCGCGTGAACTTGATCAATCCAACCACACGTCCTGAACCACTGTGCCAATGTCGAACTGTTGGTCTCCGCAACCAAACCACGCAGTTCAACGGACACAGGTACCAAACCGCCCATCACAGCAATCAAGCCACACGAACTGATCCAATACCACCAGCGGCGGACTGCCAAACTCAGCCAGCAGACCGCACTGAGTAGCGGTCTCCTCATCCAATCCGCACAAACTGCTATCCGCGACTAAGGCCATATACCGGACTAGTCGAACTCCGCGAATACCAGAAGCAGACCGCAAAACCAGACGGTCTCAGCGAACTAGCCAACAAACCGAACTTGTCACCACCGTGACTAAGTCAACACAAACCAACGAACTCTGGCGCTAGACCGCGCAAGAAGAACAAAATGAACTGTGATATTAGCCTCTGCAGACCGCACTAACCGTCTTCCTTCTTGCGAGCTAGAGATCCTGAAAGCTTTAAGCGAACTATGCAGTCTCTCAATCTAGACCGAAACAGCCGTGGTTAGACAAGGCTAACTATCGGATACTTCTTAGGGTGCTTGCTGATCCAGACCCCATGAAGGACAGATAAAAACTGAAACCGGCTAGCCGCCACCTCTTATCCGCCAGTCTGTGGTTAACATTGCGGTTTGTGCGGTCTGCCATATCAGACTGCCCCCACTCAACTTCACTCTCACTTCAACAATTTTAACACTCCCCCTTAAAGTGGGAAGTGGAAACCAGCCTGAGTAAAGCACGTAACCGAATAAACGGATTCTTCGGCAATGGCTTCGTGAAAATATCTGTGATGTTGTCCTGACACTGCACATATTCTACCATCAAAGATCCCTTCAACACCTTCTCCTGAACGAAGTGATGCTCGATCTCGATGTGTTTCATTCGCACGTGATAAACTAGGTTATTAACCAGTTTAATAGCACTCTTGTTGTCACCGCAAAACAGAGTAGGACCACGCACCTCCTCATGGATGTCCTCGACTAACCTCTTAAGCCAGATGAATTCTTGAGATGCCAAGACTGAAGTCTTGTACTCCGCTTCTGTAGTGGAGACAAGCACTGAATCAATCTTCTTGCTACACCACGAGAGAGTTGTCTTCCCGTACATGAAGACGTATCCTGATGTCGTCTTCCTATCATCAGAATCTCCCCCATAATCAACATCCATGTATTCATGTAACTTGAAACATGTGTCCCTTTTGAAAAATAGGCTCATGTCCGATTTGGACTTCACGTACTTCAGAATATTTTTAGCCGTCACTATATGAGATTCCCACGGCTCCGCCATCTATCGACTTACTCAGCACACAACATATGCAATATCTGAGCTTGTAATCATCAGATATATGAGACTCCCCACGAGATCCCGGAATATCAAGGGATCTGAAAGAACCCTCCCCTCATCACGTCGAAGTTTTAGAATGACCTCTAGAGGAGTAGAAATGTTCTTCCCTTCCCGCATGCCGAATCGTTTAACGATTCTCTCCGCATATCACTTTTGGGAAGCGAGCACACCGTTCTTCTTTCGCTCAACCTAGCTCAAGTTCAAGAAAATGGTAGAGCTCTCTGTTGAAGCCGAGAAATAACTCAACCTCAGAAATCGGACTAGGCCACCTGAAGTTACTGGTCGAGCGGTCAGAAAGACGGTCTCTGGTCAGGAAACAGAAGCAAACTGTTCGAACAAGACCCCAGGTTGCTGCGGCAGGAAGGTCCCACCACGTACCCAGTTGCTTAGAAGCAACCCCTTCTCAACCAGATTGGCCGAGCTAGGTACGAAGGAGGCGAGCTCGAGCAATATCGAGTCGAGGGCAATTGCTAGAACTCGCGAGGGCTCAGGCCGAGAATCGCTTGTTCTCCTTTGTACCCCTGGGGTCCTATTTATAGGGAAATCCAAGGAGGGGGGGGGTCCTACTTATACCCCCACCCTGGCGAGTTGGCGACTTCCCTGGGGAGCTCGCCTAGAAGAGGCGAGCATCTGGTCATAGTCGCCACCTGGCGAGTTGGCCTGGGCAGCTCGCCATACTCGCCCGAATCTCCTGCGGCCTGGGGTGCTGATCTGGATCCCCGTCTTGCCTTGTTGACTTTGACTTCTGATGACCTGGCGGTGGTAGGACCCACCCTCGTCGAATACGGGTTGTACACAATCCCCGCTATTTTTGGGCGACGTAGGAGCCCGGAAAGAAACATCCAACGCTTATTCGGCGAGTACCTCTGCCGAGTATCTGGACAGCTCGCATCGTCGCCTGCTGGTAGAGTAGTCTATAAATAGGGGGGGCTTGATTTTTGAGACGGACCTTGAAGCTCGCCGAAAATGTCGGATGCTGAGAAGTTGCTGATGGACAATCTCGCCGCCCTGTCTGGCCTCCTCGGCATAGCCAGACAGAAAAGGCCGCGCGAGGAGGACGCCACCGCCTTGACCCTGCCGAAGAAGAAAAAGGCGAAGAAGGTCAAGCAGTCCGCCACTACGGCGGTCGACTCGCCTCCACCGCTGAATCAAGTCGCCGCTGCGACTGGAAATCCCGCAGCTTCTTCCAGTACCCAGAAGCTGTTGAGCGATCTCGGGCTTGACGACCTCCTCGGATCTGTTCGGGACAGCCCGCCGGAGGACCCGGGGGTGGCTGAGGAGCTCGCGGCCGCTAAGGAATCCGCGGCGGCTCAGGTCGAGGTCATCACCGTGTCAGGTCGCCATTCTAAACATCTTTCCTGCTAGGTTGTCGCCGCTTCCTCTTTACTGACTACTTTTCTATGCAGGCTCTCCGACTGTCGCGGACGCGACTCTTGACGTAGTCCCGCTGAGCTCGGCCCCCCTACTCGCCCTGGCGGCCGATAGGCCGTCCAAGACCGCCTACACGGTCCGGATGGGTCTTAGCTCAGGGAAGGCATCGGGGGCGACGTTGGTGAAGGGCACCCCTCCGGCGAGCGAGCTGCCGGTGAAAGAAATTCCCGCCGGGTTGTCCGGGTCGGCGCGCGAGGATCCTCCGGCGAGCAGGGCGGCCCCCACCGTTGCGAGTGGTGGGAAGGTAGTCTCGGCGAGCGCCTTATTGCCGCCGCCGCCACCCTTGGTCGCCGCTCCCGGCCAGGCGCCGGGCACCGTCCTGCCCCCGGCGCCGCCTTTATCTGCTTCGAAGAGGTCGGATCTTCCGCGACCTCCTCCACCTCCTGCGCCGAGGGCTCCACTCCACCCGGCGAGCTCATCTCAAGCTGCGCCGCCGTTGAAGAAGCCGGAGAGGCAGCGGCCGTCCTACTTCCCTCCGCGGGTTGGAGACCCCGACTACGTCGGCCGAGGGTCTGGAGAGCGCAGGCAGGGCAGGCCTGCCGATCTTCCGAGCAGCTCTTCGGGGAGGCGAGATACCTCCGGGCGACCTCCTTCGCCGCGCCGATCCCGATCTCCTCGCCGCGGTGAGCCTCCTACTACTTTGACTACTGCTCTGCTTTTCCTGACCTGACGATCTACCTTCCTGCCTTGTCAGATCGCCCGGCGACCCCTGGGGCGGCTTTCATTGACGCCATCGGGCTGTCCGGGAGCGAGTATCGCCAGGCTGCCATTCGCGCCCACATGGAGCTGGAGAGCAAGTTCGACCAGCTCGCTATCTGCGACCCTCACCGACCCATCTCGGCTCTGGAGGCGAGGATGGCCAAGGTCGAAGGGCTCCAGGCGACCTTGGAGAACTATGAAGCTCGCTTCCACGTGGTTAAAGAGAATGACCACCAGCTGCAGTTGAACAACCACCGTCTGCAACTGGTGCTTGACGAGCTGGCCGGCATCCGGGCGAGCATGGGGTCTGCTGGACGTCTGGCGAGGATGGAGGAGCAGCTCCGGCTTGGCGACGATGCGACAGCGTTGGCGACGGAGCATTACCGGAGTGCACGCGAGATCGGCTGGGCCGGGCGACATGCTCACCCCCCCCTGAGCGACCTAGGGCGTCATAGTATCTTTGCTTTTTGAATATAGCTCGCCACGCGCGACTTTGAACTCCTTTCGGACATCTATATATATTTTTTATTTGATCAATTCATTTTGCGTGTATGAGTATTCTCGCCTTCTGATCCTTCGTGTGTGCGCTTTCTTTGTGGTGTGCCGAGCTCTAGAACTTCTGGCGATGTCGCCTCTTATTCTTCACCGTGCGAGCTCGTTCGATACTTGCCGAGCCGGGCAGACCCCCCCTTTGCCTTGACATATCTATAAATAGGAGGGGTAGGTGGGTCATAAAGCGTATGCTGTAGCGATCTTCTCTTCGTATCGGCGAGTATCCGAACCTCCAGCTCGCCTTCTCTCTCTTTTTTTATAGCTCGCAAACATGGTCGGTGACGACGCCAGCGCTCGCCGACAAGCTCATGCCATTAACTTCGCGGATGCGGCATTCAAGAAGTCCGTTACCTTAGAGAAGGACCTGGCGGCCTTCAGGGAGCGCCTGCTGCCCGAGGACTATTCGGCGAGGCTTCCTACTCGCAGCGAGCGGCTCAACACCTATGTCGAGGGCGCCCTTATCTTGTCGCTGCGGCATTTCGACGCCGGCCTGCGGCTACCCTTCTGGCCGGAGTTCTGCGAGATCCCGCGCTACTTCGGGATCGTCCCCGCGCAGATCAATCCCAATGGCGTGGCAATCATCATGGGGTTCCTATGCTTCCTCCGGGAAGAGAGGATCGCCTTCAACCTCTCCGTCTTCCGCCGCATCTTCGCCTTTGCGGTGACCTCGGAGGGAGTCATCTTTTTTAGCAGCCACGTCTGCACCTTGGTCGGGACCACGAATAAGGTCCACCGCTGGAGCGAGCAGTTGGTGGTCGTCCACGGCGACTTCGGCGGTATTCTCGGCAGGCCGCACCAACCAGCCGACGTCGCCTTCCTTCCTCCCATCCTCGAAGGCGCTCGCGAGCAGCTCTTCGAATACTTCCGCGGTCGGCGCTTTGACGTCATTTTCTGGCGTCTAAACGTCAACGTGCTCGAGGCAGTCCACCCTAATGAAAGTAAGCCGAGCTCGAAATGCGTCCTGGTTACTCGCTCGCCCTTTTGCCGCTGAAGCTAACTTTGTCGCGCGTTTTGCAGTTTCCAACGAGCTTCTGGAGAAGCCTCTTCCTTCGGCGAAGGAAGTCGCCACTACGCGCTCGGACGTTCGCCCCCCTGCCGACGTTGGGGAGAAGAAGGCGGCCAAGGGAAAGTCGCGGGCCAGCTCGCAGGGTCCCGCGAGGAAGAGGGCGAAGACCTCGTCGCCACAATCCGTCGATCGCCGGTCGCCGATGGGCGCCCATTCGCCCCACTTCCACCCCAACTACGGCCTCGGGCAGGGGGTGGTGGACGCCTACGGCCGCCCGCTCGTGACGTGGTCGGCAGAGAACAACTCGGTGTCGCTGAGCACCAATCTCCCGTCCTGGTCGACCGACTGGGAGGACAAGGGGGAGGCTTTCGCCGTCCTCCACGCCCTATATGGGCGAGTCGATGCAGAGTCCGTCCTGGAGTTGACCCCGACGGAGCTCGCCCATCAGTCGGCCTGCGCGCTCGCGCGGTCTGCCGAGCTGGGGCATTACTCGGCGAGGAAGCTGTTGGAGATGACCGACGCCCTCAAGGTCGTCTCCAAGAAGGCCATCGACCTCGGCATGCAGTCAGTCCGCTGGAAGGACTTCGAGGTGAGCTGTCCTTGGGTGGGTTGCTCGATTTGTTTCGTCGATAGGTCCTGACGTCGATCATTTCGCAGGCTGCCGAGATAGAAGCGGCGAAGAAGCTCTCCGAGTGCGAGGAGAAGCTCGCCGCCTCCCAGGCCGAGCTGGAGGCGGCCCAAACTCGCGCAGCGGTGATGGAGACGAGGCTGGTCGCTGCTGAAGGACGGCCGAGCTCCTCAACCCCGCTACCCGAAGACCCGGCGCGAGTGGTGAAGCAATCACGCGTCCTCTGGGAGGAGAGATCCTCTGTTCGCCGCGAGACGCTCACTGTCGACGAGCTCATTCCCGAGCTACTCGCCGAGGGGACCATCCCGCCGTACCGCGCCTCGCCGCCGACCAGCTCCGGCGATTCCGATGATAGCAGCAGCGGAAGCAGCAGCGGAAGCGAGAGCGATGAATCGGTAGATGTCGGAGATATCGGAGACGACGAATATCGACCAGATACTGGCGACGAGGAGTCCTAGTTGCTCGCCGATATTCCTTTTGTAAATCAATTTTGGACTTGTGATTTAATACAAATTTTGTGCCCCTTCATTTTTCTGACGTGCTGCTCGCTAGGCTCATAGGCTCGGAGAGGAGCGTTCGCTAGATCGTAGGGGGGTGGTCCCGACGTCGATCATCTACTCGCCGGGACCTACTCGCCCCTGTGCCCGGGTACTCGTGAACCTGCTGGGAGAACCTCGCGCACCGCGCGGGTCGGCGCGTGGGACATACTCGCATGCCCTCCGGGGCTCGCTTATTCGCACGGTCCCAGCTCGCTTACCCGCGCGAAATCAGCTCGCCTACTCGCGCGTGACGCAAGTCGAACCTGGCTTAGCTGTCGAATCATAACCTGCGGGCCTCTCCTTCTCGCAATCGAGGAGATCGGCCGATTCCGACGAGAGGAGCTCGTGGGGGTGCCGATCTTACGATGCTGCTCGACCCGAAGTCTTGACTACAATCGAGGAGATCGGCTGATTCCCGAGGAGAGGAGCTCGTGGGGATACCGGTCTTACGATGCTGCTCAACTCGAAGTCTTGACTACAATCGAGGAGATCGGTCGATTCCCGAGGAGAGGAGCTCGTGGGGATACCGGTCTTACGACGCTGCTCGACTCGAAGTCTTGAATTACAATCGAGGAGATCGGCCGATTCCCGAGGAGAGGAGCTCATGGGGATACCGGTCTTACGACGCTGCTCAACTCGAAGTCTTGATTTACAATCGAGGAGATCGGCCGATTCCCGAGGAGAGGAGCTCGTGGGGATACCGGTCTTACGACGCTGCTCGACTCGAAGTCTTGAATTACAATCGAGGAGATCGTCCGATTCCCGAGGAGAGGAGCTCGTGGGGATACCGGTCTTACGACGCTGCTCAACTCGAAGTCTTGAATTACAATCGAGGAGATCGGCCGATTCCCGAGGAGAGGAGCTCGTGGGGATACCGGTCTTACGACGCTGCTCGACTCGAAGTCTTGAATTACAATCGAGGAGATCGGCCGATTCCCGAGGAGAGGAGCTCGTGGGGATACCGGTCTTACGACGCTGCTCGACTCGAAGTCTTGAATTACAATCGAGGAGATCGGCCGATTCCCGAGGAGAGGAGCTCGTGGGGATACCGGTCTTACGACGCTGCTCAACTCGAAGTCTTGATTTACAATCGAGGAGATCGGCCGATTCCCGAGGAGAGGAGCTCGTGGGGATACCGGTCTTACGACGCTGTTCGACTCGAAGTCTTGAATTACAATCGAGGAGATCGGCCGATTCCCGAGGAGAGGAGCTCGTGGGGATACCGGTCTTACGACGCTGCTCCACTCGAAGTCTTGATTTACAATCGAGGAGATCGGCCGATTCCCGAGGAGAGGAGCTCGTGGGGATACCGGTCTTACGACGCTGCTCGACTTGAAGTCTTGAATTACAATCGAGGAGATCGGCCGATTCCCGAGGAGAGGAGCTCGTGGGGATACCGGTCTTACGACGCTGCTCGACTCGAAGTCTTGAATTACAATCGAGGAGATCGGCCGATTCCTGAGGAGAGGAGCTCGTGGGGATACCGGTCTTACGACGCTGCTCGACTCGAAGTCTTGATTTACAATCGAGGAGATCGGCCGATTCCCGAGGAGAGGAGCTCGTGGGGATACCGGTCTTACGACGCTGCTCGACTCGAAGTCTTGAATTACAATCGAGGAGATCGGCCGATTCCCGAGGAGAGGAGCTCGTGGGGATACCGGTCTTACGACGCTGCTCGACTCGAAGTCTTGAATTACAATCGAGGAGATCGGCCGATTCCCGAGGAGAGGAGCTCGTGGGGATACCGGTCTTACGACGCTGCTCAACTCGAAGTCTTGATTAATATCCTGCATCCTTACATAACTTGGAGATTAATCGCAGAGATATCTTGACAAGAAAGAAACTTTCCGGAGAGACGCTCTTGACCCTGCCAAATCGGGGGGTTGGCGTCCAGACCCGTTCCTAAGAATTCCTCTAGTCGGAGGAGAGATGCACTCGGGGAGACCTAGGCCGGCCTGCAAGGGGGGAGCTGACCTCGGCCGACAATGCAGAGGCTCGGTCTTACAAGAGCGCTTAAAGTCCCGAAGCATCGTCCCATCATCCGTACTAGGCTATTTAGTAAGAACGGGTAGAAGGCTCATATCTCGATTAGATGGTGAAGCTCGCTTCCAGCTACGATTTGAATAGTGGTGGTGTTCATCGAGGATCCTCTCCAGACGCACTCGGGATCAACACACACCCCCCTGGGCTCGTCCACGCCCTCCCTTCAGCAGGTTATCCTGCCTTGTTGTTCACTTGAGACTTTTTCCTTCTGGGTGTTTTACGAGGCCGGCCTCTCCTCGGGTCCGGGGGATCAGGGTGCAGATCTGTTCCTCGTTGTTCCTCCAGACGGAAGAGAGATGCACTCGGGGAGACATAGGCCGACATGCAAGGGGGGAGCTGATCTCGGTCGACAATGCAGAGGCCCGGTCTTACAAGAGCGCTTAAAATCCCGAAGCATCGTCCCATCATCCGTACTGGGCTATGTATGAGGAACAAACCGACCACTGCCTCCCGAAGTCGACTACGAGGCGGACCATGGAAACACGCAGAAGCCTTGAGGCATGCTCAACACAAGAGAGATGAAATCCCGCATTCTTTGTATATTAACTATGTTTACAGAAATAGATACATGGGTTACCGCTATGGGTAGAACCTTTTCAGATCATCCCCACTCCAGGTCCCAGTCAGCTGCTCCCCTGCTTGATCTTGTAGGTAATAGCCTCCTGTGGCCAAGGCTTCTTGGACGATGAAAGGTCCTTCCCAGTTGGGATGCAGCTTGCCTACGGCGGCTCCCCGCCCAGCGGCGTCCACCTTCTTCATGACCAAGTCCCCTGCGAGGAAGTTTTTCAAGCGGACATTTTTGTCGAAATGCCTCGCCATGCGTCTCTTGATTTCTTCCTGGCGCATGGAGGCCAAGTCCCGAAGCTCTTCCACATAATCTAGGGAGAGCCTCTGAGCCTCTTCATTCTCTAGCCGCCATTCTTCGCTTCCGTCTTCGACTGCGATGACCCTTGGGCTATGCACTTCAAATTCGACCGGGATGAGTGCCTCGGACCCGTGTGACAGTTTGAAGGGTGTTTCCCCTGTGGCTGAGTTTGGGGTGGTCCTGAGAGCCCATAGGACAGAAGGGAGTTGTTCGGCCCAATTTCCCTTGCGGTTGGTGATCTTCTTCTTCAGCAAGTTGATGATGAGCTTGTTCGCGACCTCTACTTGCCCATTACTCCGAGGGTGGTGTACCGAGGCGAACCGAAGGTCGGTTCCCAACTGCTTACAAAAGTCCCCTAGCTCCAAGCTGGCGAACTGCGGCCCATTGTCGGTGATGATGGCCAGAGGGATCCCGAATCTGCATGCGACTTCGCCCCAGATGAAGTTCTTGACGATTTGAGACGTGGTCTTGGCCAGAGCCTTGGCCTCGATCCACTTTGTGAAGTAGTCGACCATTACTAGCACAAACTTCCTTTGTCCGCTAGCTTGAGGGAACGGGCCGATTAAGTCCATTCCCCAGATTGCGAAAGGCCACGGAGCGGTGATCGAGCGAAGCTGCTGAGCCGGCTGGAGCGCGAGGGGCGCGAAGAGTTGACATTGGGAGCATTTTCTGGAATAGGCCTCTGCGTCCTTTCGGATGGTTGGCCAGAAGTACCCGTGCCTCAAAATTCTCTGCTCCAGGGTGCGGGTCCCGGAGTGGCTGCCGCACTCTCCTGAGTGAATCTCCTCGAGGACCCGAGGAATCTCGAGCTCCGACAAGCATCGGGCCAGGGGGCCTGAGATGGTCTTGCGATAGAGCTCGCCATCTTGCAATAAGTAATACGCGGCCTTGTACCGGAACTTTCTCTGATCTTGCCCGTCGGATGGTAGTCGGCCTGTTGTCAAAAACGTGATGAACGGATCCCTCCACGAGGCTCGTTGATCGATCTCCATCAGCTCGCCTTCTTCGATGGATGGTCGAAACAACTCGACGACGATTCCCCTAGCCCGAGGGCCGTATTTTGCAAGGCAGTCCGCCTCGAAGTTGCGTTCTCGGGGCACGTGCTCGACGTGGAAGGATCGGAATCCCCCGATCAGGCCCTTGACCTTAACCAGATATTGCTGCAAAATGGGATCTCGAACTTCGAACTCTCCCCGAATCTGAGATGCGGCCACCATGGAGTCGGTAAAAGCCTGGATGTCTCTGATGGCCAGCTCCTTGGCGAGTCGCAAGCCAGCCACCATGGCTTCGTACTCCGCCTGATTGTTGGTTACTGGGAAAAGGATCTCGATGGCTTGCTCGATCCTAGTTCCTTGAGGACTAACCAGCACCACCCCGGCTCCCACGGAGTGCCTTCCCGACGCGCCGTCCACAAACATCTTCCAGGGGACTGGCCGAGAGACGCCCATGTCCGCCTCGACCTCGGCCGAGAAGTCGGCCAGGAAATCCGCCACAGCTTGTGCTTTGATCGCGACCCTTGGGGGGTAGGTGATGTCGAACTCACTCAGCTCCACAGCCCACTTGGCTAGTCTGCCGGAGTGCTCCACTCCGTCCAAGATACTCCTCAGGGGGTGGTCGGAGACTACTTTGATAGAGTGGGCTTGGAAATACGGACGGAGTCGCCTGGCCGAAACCACCAAGGCGAAAACCAACTTCTCGAGGATCGGATATCTTGCTTCGGCTTGTCTCACACCCGGCTCACATAGTAAACTGGAAGCTGCTTCTTTCCCTCTTCTCGGACCAGCACCGAGCTAACTGCTTCAGCCCCCACCCCTAGGTAGAGCAAGAGATCCTCACCGCCCTGCGGACCCTGAAGGAGAGGAGCTCGGGTCAGCTGTTGTTTGAGCTTTATGAAGGCCTCCTCGCACTCCGGGGTCCACTCGAATTTCTGGTTCCCCCGAAGGGCTTTGAAGAATGGGGAGCACTTCTCTCCGGCCTTGGAGAGAAACCGGCTAAGACCTGCCAGCCTTCCGGTCAACCTTTGAACTTCCTTGGAATCCCTCGGGGACACCATCTCCACGATGGCTTTCACCTTGTCGGGGTTAGGCTCCACCCCCTGGGGAGTAAGGAGGTGCCCTAGAAACTTTCCCCTTCCCGCGCCGAAAACACACTTGGCCGGGTTGAGCCGCATCTTGTACCTCCTCAGGGTGGCGAAGGTCTCTGTCAGATCCGCTACGTGCTCTGCGGCGCTCTTACTCTTGACGAGCAGGTCATCCACGTAGACCTCCAGATTCCGCCCCTTTTGCTCTCTGAAGACGTGATCCATCATTCTTTGATATGTCGCGCCGGCGTTCTTGAGCCCGAAGGGCATCATCTTGTAGCTATAGCATCCGTCGCTGGTGATGAAGGAAACGTCGCGGCAATCGGGGGGATGCATCCGGATCTGGTGATATCCTGAAAAGGCATCAAGGAAACTCATTACGGGAAACCCGACGAAGGAATCAACCAGCGCGTCGATTTGAGGCAAGGGAAAGCAATCCTTGGGGCAAGCTTTATTGAGCATAGAGAAATCGATACATAGTCTCCAGCCTCCTCCCGACTTCTTCACCATTACAACATTGGAGACCCAGCCTGGATACTGGATCTCCGAAACAAAACCCGCTTCCAGCAGCTTCCCCACTTCCTCCCGGATTGGTCCCGCCAGTGCGGTGGCGCTCTTTCTTTGCTTCTGACGGACTGGGGCCGTCGCTGGATCCAAGTTGAGGCGATGACAGGCAACATCAGCATCAATCCCTGGCATCTCGGCGGCGCTCCACGCGAAGATGTCCGCGTTCCCCTGCAGGCAAGCAACTATCTCCACCTTCCCTTCCGGGGGCAAGGCTCCTCCGATCTTCAGCAGCTCAGGCTCTCCTCTCGGGGAGATCACCTCCACTTCCTCCAGCTCCTCGGCAGCCTGCAGGCTCTCCTCCTGCTCCATCATCCTCTCCAACCTTTCTGCGTCACCCATCCAGCTGATGGTGCTGACCGCATTCAGGTAGCATTCCCTGGAGGCCTTGGGATCTCCTCTGATCCTGACTTGGACGTCGTCCCGGCAGTACTTTAGGCACTGATGATATGACGACGGAACGGCCTTGAACTAGTTGATGAGGGGCCGTCCGAAGATGGCGTTGTAGCCGCTGGGTGCGTCGACGATGTCGAAGCAGCATCGGATCGAAGTTCCCCCGAGAGTGACCAATAGCTCCACCCCTCCTTCCACCTCTTTCTTCTCTCCCGAGAAACCAAAGAGAGGTCCGTCCGCCGCCTGAACCCGGGATGCTTCCACCTGAAGACCGACGAATGTTCTCTTGAAGATGACATTCACCGAACTACCGTTATCCGCGAGGATTCGGTCGACGGTGAAGTCCTCGATCGCGGCCTGGATCACCAGAGCGTCGTGGAAGGGGTTCTCGTTCCAGAGCATGTCTTCCTCCGAGAAGGTGATCTCGTTCAATGGAGGGGGGGTTTGAGACGTCGAGGCGACGCTCTTTTTGTAGATCTGGTGGAGGCTTCCCTTGCGGGAAGCTCCTAACCCAGCCCCTCCGTTGATTACTCCGACGTGTCCGCCTCCCGGACCGGGGATAACATTCCCCCTTCCTCCTTGGTTTATCCTGTCCTCGTTTCTCCTCCTCTGCGGTACCTGGTAAGCCACCTGCCCAACCTGGGCCTCCTGCTGCGGCTGCTCCCTCTCGGCCACCGTTGCTTCCATCCTCCTCCTTGCTTCCCAGAACTCAGGGCAAGCCAAGGTTCCGTGCCCCTCCACTCGATGGATATCGCAGTAGAGGGGAATCGCCGCTTCCTGCTGCCTTCCCTGCCTCCTCTCCTGCTGCCTCTCCTTCCGCCGGCGCAGTTGAGGTGTGACATGAACCTAATTTTATGATGAACTATAGAACAAATGTTCTGTTGGATCTAGTGTCCAACCTTAGAGGGGGGAGAGGTGAATAAGGTTTTAATATTTTCTTAGGAATACAAATTATTTTATCCAAGAAAACTTTTTCTTGATGCTACCGCGTGGAGCTAGATTGCTACTGCGCGACGGTAGGTCACATACCTCATTTTCTTGGATAAACTTCTCCTTGGTGATGCACATACCCTTCATAGATCTACTGACATACACCCACGAAGTCACACACAGAATGAAGAACATATAGTAATTTTATTCAAAGGGAAATGAAAGTGGTTTACAATTACAAACAACTAGATCTCCATGACTCTGAAGATCGGAGGTTGTGAAATACAATTTTTTTTTGTTTTTTATACCGATCCACTACTCGGACCAGTTGGCTCTCTCTCTTTCTGTTTAGGGAAGGTCTTCGAGCCGACTCTTCACCTTCACACAAGAAAGTGTCTTAGAGCCCCACTATATCCCCCGATCTAGACGTCCCTTTCTCGGTACGATTTCTTACGGAATCCTTGCCAAATTACGACGGCCTTCACCGGTCGATTTTCCTCACCACACAAAAACAAAAAAGGGAAAAATACTTAAAGGGTAAAGAAGATTTAAAAGTTGATTCTCCCTCAAGATGATTCCTATGTTGAGCGGTGCATGACCGGTGCTAACGATCATTATTCAATTGCAATCGATCAACTCCTCTTGCTCATTGTATTCATTTGCTCGTCCAAGATCTTTGTGTGTGAATGGGAGGGAGGCGGCTTTATCTTCCTTCGACGGAGATGGTACAATGCTGCTCAAAGACGGTACAAAAACCCTAGAGTGAAATTTTGTTTCACTTGATTCGTACAAGGAACGGAAAATTGAATTCCTTTTATGTCTTTGAAAATTAGGCTACCGTCGGTGGTGAGTCTAGTGCCCGACGGTAGGTCGTTGCGCGTTGATGTGACAACTGTCCCGCGTATTTGGAAAATTATTCGAAAAAGATATTTTCAGCTTTTTCATGCTAGCGCGGCGCGATACCCAGCTAGCATCTGGCGGTAGCACAATCTTCTCGATGAAACCATCTCAACAATCATTGAGAGAGCTAGCGATGTGTCGTAGGAAGCTAGCACCACGCGGTAGGTCACCAAATGCATCTCCGGAATAAATCCCGAGTTTAGCGTGGGCGGTAGTGCTAGCGCCACATGGTAGGTCCCCGAGCGCCCATTCAGATTAGTTCAAGGCTAGCACTCGGTGGTAGGTCGCAAAGATGAGTTCTTTGATTATTTTGAACTTGTAAACCTGCACACTACACCAAACACAAGTATGATCAAATACAACATGAGATTTGATATTGTCAAACTAAAGAGATGTGAACTATAGGCTCCAACAAACTCCCCGTTTTGATAATATCAAATCCCGTTCATGAGATATAATAGTTTGAATGCATGATATAGTGCAAATAAGAAATAATCGTGAAATAGTTAGGTTTCAGGTTAATTACGACTCCTCCTACAAACGCGCTCCCCTATATATATGCTATATTACGACTCCTCCTACAAACGCGCTCCCCTATATATATGCTATACACGCTTCCCCTACATGTGATCTTCCCTAACATGATCTCATGAACATTCTATTCTCCCCAGTTTGATATTATCGAAAGGGGTGGGAAAGATCGAAAAAGACTTTACGCATGTACCGGAAAAAAAAAGATGAAGTCGAAATAAGCATGATAAGCAGCAAATAATGCATGTTATAAGGTGAATTATGAAGCAAACACAATAGGGGTGACCTAACATAAATAAGAGAATATAATGCGTATGGGTCAAACATACGAGCGGAGTATACATAAGCAAATCTTATGAGTTTTAAGAGTAAAAAAAGATTTGGACATCACAAGTGAAACTAAGTACACAACGATTTGAAGTACAATGCTAATAGATTTATAGAGTTAACATAGTGTAACATTGTAAGAGTCAAGAATAAAAATCGTGTACTAGTACCTATGTGTTATAAACATATAATAAAGTTTCAGTCCAATTCTTATGCATAGAAGCGTTAGATAGAACAATGATATGTGTACATGTAGCATTAAAAGAAAAACATCAAGTAAAAATAGGCTTTAGTGCATGTTTTATCTCAATAATTCAATATAATATCACACGAGATGTAACATCCCATTTTCCAATTGGACACCCCCTTAGGAGTGACTTGAGCATAACTAGGTCATATTGGTTAACCTAGGTGAGCCCAGGAGACCAAGTGACCTAAAAACCTAGTTGAGACTCACTTGGTCTGCAAATAGTAAATTCCTAAACACTGGTTTTGGGTGGCCTAGTAGGTTCATTTTGACTCTAAAAATCCTCTTAGACCTAATGTGGGCCCAATGAGTCACCAAGGACCCACTTGGGTCAACCATAGTGGTCAAATTGACCAAGTCAACCCCAAGCCCAAATCAAGTCAAACCTAGCCTTTATGGGTTAACCCAACCTCAAGCCACCCTTCCCCTTAGGCTAATCTCTTGCATGATTATTATGTATTAATTTGGCTGCCCATATCCTAGAGGATTGCCAAGTCAACTTGGTGACTAGGAGAGAGAGGGTGAGCTCCATTCCATGATAATGGAGGAGAGAGAAAAATAAGAAAAAGAGGGAATGAAGGGGTTCGGCCAAAGGGAGGCCAAAGGCCACCCTTAATGGCTGAATTCAACTCCCCTGGGGGAAGGGGAGAAGTTTCCAGCCATTTCCCGGCCACCTAAGCCCTGGTTCAGCCCCCCTCCTCCATGGCCGAGCTTAGCCATTAATGGCTTTAATGGCCATTTTCAAAACCGCCTCCCCCCTCCCCTCCTGGCCATTTATACCTCATCAGCAAGCTAGGGCGACGGATTTTGAAACCCTAGATAGGAGGGAGAACCGCTGCCGGAGCCACCAAGAAGAGGAAACGTTGCCGCCGCCGCCATGCATTCCCGTCGCTCCACCCCCATCCAAGCCCGAACTCAGGTCCTCCCTCACCTCTTCTCTCATGTTTAGATCCTAGGAGTGTTTAGGAGTTGAATTCATGCTCAAACGAACCGGAGCAAAGTTTTCAAAATTCAGAAAATCTCCATTTTTATGGAGCTTTTGAAGCTCTCGGCTAGGGCGGCGCCGCCACCTCCGGCCGCCCTAGCTCCGGCCGTGGATAGCCCCCACCACCGGGAAAAAATGGGTGATGTTTCCCGGTGGTGGCGCCGCCTTAGGCCGCCGGGATAAGGCCCGTAAAAAACACCTGTGCGGGCTCTTTTTCGGTCCAAATCGGAGAAGATGAACAACTGTCGTCGGATCTGCTTTAAGATCCGTGCGGTCCTATTTATATGATTTAGGTTTTATTTAAATACAATTTCTGTATTTTATTTACACAGATTTACTGTAAATGGAATTTAGGCCCCTTCTGGGCACCTCCAGAAAAAGTTTATAGCATGAAAGTTGTAGGTCCTTTAAATACCTACAATTTGATATGCTGTGGTGAAATTTTGGTAGAGAACCTAGACCTGTAGGGTCATTTTATTATGGGTATGTCCTAAAAATTAGGGCAGATTCATTCTAAAATTTATTTAGGCCCTTTAGGGGCATTTTCATCAAAGATGATATATATAAATGTTGTAGGCCTTTTTATTATCTACAGTTTGATATGTTATGGAAAATTATAGGACAAGGCTACTGACCTGTAGGGCCATTATTCTAGGGTAGGTCCTACAAATAGGATAGATTTTTGAATAATTTCCTACACCTAACCCTTGGTCCAAATGCTTTGAGCTTTGGAAAGGGACTCAATATCACCTAGACCTAACTCCTATAAAAATTGGAAACCATTTAAGGAAGTGTAACCTAGGGTTTTGCCCTAATCATAGAAAAGCTAGGTTAAGGTAGTTGAAGGGTCAAATGACCTCCAAACCCTCCCAAATTTTGGTGAGGTGTCTCTGGTATAGGTATCTAGGTCTGGTTCAAATTTCAACTCATTTGGTTGAGTTTTGAATAGGAATCCTCTAAACCCTAGTTTTGACCTAGTGAAGGGAAGCTTAGGAAAAAGGTACTTTTGACACTTGTGTGATCATCTCACCTCAACAGAGGTTGAGATTCTGACCACTGGTTTAAAATGGTCCTAAGAACTCCCTTGGTGAAGATGGGATGGATTAGGGTAAGTTTACCCTAGGGCCCAGGTTCAAATCCTAAATGTGGACTTTGGGGACTTGTGAAGGACATGAGGGAAAATGCCCTTGTATGGCCTTGAGATTTAGTGGAGAGATTGTTTATGGGTATTTAACCCTTTGGTTGAAATATTAGAGAATTTTGAGGTAGGTAGCTACCTCAAAACCTAAACCCTAGTTTTAGAGTAGAAGGGCTTTTAGGTCAAAAAAGTATCTTAAATTCTTTTAAAAACTATGAAACTTGGGTAGCGTGTTTCTAGGGTAGTTAGGACCCTTGGATAATTTTACTAGAATTTTTGGATAATTATTTCTAGTACTTCACTCATGAATGTGGGTATAGTCCTATTTGATGTTTTATTTATTAAAGATTTTTAAGTCAAATAAGGCCCCTTAAAACTCTTGAATTAGATGTCGTTGGTCAGTAGGAATGCTCCTGAATTTTAGTTTAATTTTATGTTGAATAATTATAGTAGTTCTTTCACAAGTGTTATTAAAGGGCTTTATGGTTTTAAAATATTTTATGGCTTAAATATTTTCTGGAAAATTATAAAATTTGGTAAATATGATTATTAAATCATTATAAAGCAGTGGGGATTTATTTAAGATTTTTGGAATTATGAATATAGTACTTGATTCACAAGCATGCTAGATTAAGGATTTAGTAAATGATTTATTATAAATTAATTTCAAGCAAGAAAATTATGAAACTTATCTAGTACTGTTTTCATGGTGTTATTAGTACCCTGTAATTAATCCAAATTATTTGGAGGAGAATTTGATGTAGTTTATTCATTAGACATGAAAGAAATGAATTATTGCTAAAATATGTTTAGGCCCCTTAGACCTTAGTGAAAATTGTCAAACCTTGGATATATCATTTTTAGATATAGTAGTATTTGTCCTAAATTTATTATGATTTATACATGACTGAAAAGTATACTCCTTGTTCAAATTTGGAAGACCTTGGATTTTAGTAAAATTAATTAATTAATAGATTAATTGAGAAAATTGTTATAACCAGGAATTGATTCAATTATGTCGTGATAGCCCCCCAGTAAATAACTTAGGCCGTTCGGATGAAAACACAAAGGACATCCTATCATAGACATCATATAGTATAGGGTGGTCTGTATTTAGTAATTTTTGGGGAATGTGTAACAGGATATGGTTTGGGTTAGCGTAAGGACAGCTTGTGTTGGTTGGATTTAAAGAAAGTGGATGGATCACCATAGGAGGTTTCAAGTGTGGTGAGGAATGAGTTGATGTGCACTAGAAAGTGCGCGGGGCCGACGAAGGATCGTCGTCCCCGTAAGAGTGAAGAGTCAAATTCACCCTAGGTTTAGTTTGATGCAATTTATAAAGGGAAAGGGTAAGGGAAAAACCACCAATAACAATAAGTGTCTTGCAAAAGGGAACTTTGGGCTATTGCTACCATCGTAGTTCCTAGTGCCTATTGAGAGCCCCTCACAGGGTATATTCCGGAGGAAGTCCTGGGCTAACGTAAATCTTAAAACAAACGAAAGAGTAATTAGCCTAATAGGGATTCACATTGCACACACTCATTAATTAGGGTTGGAAATGGTTAAGACGTCCCACGGTGTTCTAAGGGATGAGGTCTGGAGATGAGCCGGACGGTTTAGTCCGGGGAACTTAGTCTCGGTTGTGGTTATTACGGACGGTTTAGTCCGGGAGTTTGATACCTTATTTTGTTATATATTAAACTGTTGCATGTGCATTAAAATAGGAAAAATTAAGGGGGTGAGTTCTCGATATCGGGGAGTTCGATTGCACCGACACCAATATCGTTGACTCGGCAAGGTGGCTAGCACTTAGCCAAGGTTAAGTCCGGCGGACCAGTCGGCAAGAGTGCGCAGGAGTCCGTCTCGTGCACCAGGCGTTGAGGGCGTACGATAGGTCAGACCAGTGGTGCTTTTACTGGTTTGAGGTGGGCGAGGCCCAACCCACCTCTTCCGTTTGCCACTACGGGAGTAACCTGGGAGTTATCTCCCGAAAGGGGGAACTAAAGGTTTGGGTACACAAAGTCGGGTGTGTGAGTTGCACTGCATGACATAACATACACAACATATAGTTGCATATCATAATCGATCATAATAACCCCTGACACCTAATGTATAAGTTTAATGAGACGCTTATACATTAGGACCTGCAAAACGACCCCTTGGTCTATAAGCTTGTGTGGGCAAGTTTTATAGATTAAGGTCATTTTAAATATTTATATAATGCCCGTGATAACCGACACCCCAACGTATAAGTGGAATGAGACAATTATACGATGGGAGCCTTGCAAAAGATCCCTTGGCTTATGTGTACTCACATAAGCGAAGGTTTAAATTACCTTATTTTCCTTCTCGTTTGACCTATTACAACACTTATGTTAAATTTCTCCCCGAATACACAACTGCTAGTTAGGTCCACCGTCATCTGTTTTGGTATTTATCTCCACTTTCATGTCCTTCCCTTTCTTCCTCTCCGCCCGGTGCCTTATAGCGTGGGGTAAGGGGTGGGGGATGATAGGGCTTAGTCTTTTAGACTAACGGTTTTCGAACCATATCATATTAGGGGATCGCGGAGCCCAGCGTGGAGGAGCAGCTCAGGAAGCCGGTACGCTTGGAGATGGGGCAGTCTAGCACTGGAGTCCAGACTACTGGGACTGTGAGTCCCGACCTTTAGTAGAGTTTTAGTTTTGCTTCCGCATGAGTGATCTTGTAGCGAGGACATGTTGTACCGGGTATGAGCCCTTATATTTCTAGTATCATTATACTCTGATGTTTTTTGTGGACACTCCCTTCGTGGAGTTTTTATATTATGTGATGTTTTCTTTTGGTGGACTTGCTTGCTCTTCTTTGCTTTCTACTTGTTTGTGATCGAACAGGCCGTCAGAATCGGCGTGTTGTAGTGACGACCTTCCCGGGTTTGAAGGTGTCACCGCAAAGCGGCGGTTCTGGGCATAAGACCCCGGGTTTGCAAAAAAAAAGGGGGTCTTACACGAGAAATAGAGTGAAAAATCACGTCACGTCTCTATCCACTTCATACCAAGACTAGAACAAAGGGCACTAAACATTAGTTTTAGTCATTGCATAAGATCAAAATGATTCTTTTGACCAAGGTGCGCATCCTCACAATGCGCATGAAGACTTATCAGGAGGAGTGAGTAGTGTTTGGGGGGTATCCCTGACACATGATTTGATAGCATGCATAGCTTATTTTTTTCTCATTTATTTTCATACTATCATTATTATAGCATTTATTTCAAGGTCCCCGAATCAATTGAAATCTACCCACATAGATAGATACACTTTAACTATATACAAAAGACTTGATCGCTAAGAATTTGGCCCAAAGTTCTTACCATTATATGAGAACATGAACATCGTGACATTGATTAATCAAGTTATTTCTAGTATGTTAGACACAATATCACGAGTTATAACATGTAAGCTTAGAATTTTTACACGAGTGATTTATCTAGGAATGAGTGAATAGTGTAAAGTCATTACGCTACCTAAATCCTCACACATACCTAGAGGCATATTCAACATACACTATCATGTCTAGTCGCACTCAGTAGCTAAGCACCTTTAGATTCGACACATCATGACATAATTAGATAATGTTAATAGGGATTAACAATCCTAAATCAAACATTGCACGTAATCGTTATGCTCTATGTTCTAGTCACGTGTGTCCTAAGAAAGAACGATCCACAGTTTTTTTGTATTTTGGGTTTTATATATTTTTTTGGTTTAATAGAAGGATTAAACAAGTAAAAAAAATAAACAAAACCAATGCACATTGTACATAGAAAAAAACGCAAAAAGAAGATAAAAAAATAATCAGACACAGGACAACACGATAGAATATTATGCATGATATTGACGATCATAAGATATGAAATCATGCTTGTGTTATGAATATGAAAATTATGAGAATGCTCAAGACACAATTGACTCATGCAATATGTCGTCACCCTAGCTCCGTGCTAAGCGACGGATGGGCATGAGGAGATGAACAAGATGTTGTATGTTGGGGGTGTTAATCCCATATGAACACAAAAGAACCCGCTCAACCTAACACTCTTTCCCCCCAGTGCCACACAATGACCTACTGGAACCCTCCCCGGTTAAGGACAAGACTTGGTTTACAAGTTAGTGTTCCTAATGCACATAAACCTACGACCCCGCTATTGTGAGACATATACAATGGGTGAATGATCGTGGACATTAAATGAGAGAGGGAGATTTCCAGTAATGACATTAGGCATTTTTTAAAAAACAGATCGTGCTACCGCCGACGGTAGAGTTACCGCTACGCGGTAGCCCGTTTTATTAGATCCGGCTCTAGGCCAAATTCATCACTTTCCTTTTTCCATTCTCTCTCTCTTCTCTCCCATGCTTAACTCTTCCGAGGATGCTTCTTCATATCCAGGTAATACTCCCCTCCTTCTCTCCCCTATTTCCATTCATGTTGAAATTTGAGTGTAGTTCAAGGAGATTTTGTCATTTTGGGCATGATTCATGGAGTTTTCAACATGTTTTGAGTTTGATTTGAGGAATTTCTTCATGGATCGTGTTAGATTTCTTAGATTTGAATTACATATGCTTAGATCTCCTTAACCTCTAGATTTTATGCAAAAAATTTGTGAAAAATCGGATTTTGGTGGAGATTCGGCAGAGGGGGACAAAGTCCAGTCTGTCATGCTACCGCGCGGCGGTAGCAGATTACCGCGTCAAGGCAACCCCCTAGAAATGGTTTTCCCTGACTTTTGAAGAATTGATTTTTTGTGTTTTTCAGGTGAAGGGAGTGAAGAAGATACTGAATAAGATGATTGACAAGCTCAATATTTCTCCGACTTCTTCAGAAGAATAATATCTATGCTTTATCACTTCGTATTTTGGTGCTTGATTGCGCTACCCCCTTTGTTATTCTTCTTCCTCTTCTTCATGTTGTACTAAGATAGGTTAAACATTATTCTATATGTGGTGAACTCTCATGCCGGTAGTGGTACTACTGGTAATATTTATTATGCTTTTGTGTTTTCCATTTGTGATTAGTTGCATGACACTACCCCACTCACCCTGATTGTGATTAGTTCATAGAACAGATAGCGTGATATTCATAAAAAAGAAAAAAGAAATAGAACACAAAAAACAAAAAAACCTAATAAGCATATCGTGAAGTAAGATATAGTATAGTTCATTTTGAACTTACTTCACACAATTTGTGGATGTTATCGAAAAGGAGATTTAGGTATCCAAGTGAGATCGTGTGTGGAGATTCTCTTGGGTACCCAAACACTGCGTGTCAGTTTATGGGAAGGTAATGATGAATGTGCCCTTTCGAGTAGTATAGGTGTATCATTTTTAACTATGGACCTCCATTCATACTTTGGTTTAAGTTTATGTTTATATTGCAAATTTCCATTAAGATTTCTACTACTCTTTATGTGATGATCTTCAATTAAATAATATTGCGTTGGAGGTTTAGATGTATTGAAATTGTTCTCCAAGTTAAAATTTTTTTGCTTAACATAGGGGCTCATAGTGTAGTGATTTTTTAAAGGAAATTTACATTCATTTGTTTTTAAGTAAGGAGAATTTGTTTTTTCAAGTGAAGGTGATTTTTATGGTTAGGAATTTCACTTGTTTTAGCTTGAGCTTTTCTACTCCCTTTGATTGACTTAGTAATTATATGACGGTTCATATTCAACATGTTTTCGGGTTGTGCGTGAAACATAGGACTTGTGTTTTGTGAGTTTTTAATCATAATCTCCTTCAGCATGTTGATTTTTGTAATTAATTCTTTATTTTTAACTTTGAGATTATGTCTCACTTTAATATACGTGATTGTGCTATTTTTAAGAGTGGAGACTGCAGATTAAATATAAGCTTCGTACTTACTCTTGAATTCATCAAAAGTCTCATTCATCTATATAATTTCAATTTTATAATCATTGCATCTAGCACAATCGTTTTCAGTGATGAGTTTTCGAAACATAATCTCTCATTTAGTTCTTTTGCTAAAATAAGCTCTTTTTCAAGATCCTTGTATTTTTCTTGTAGTTCAGTGCAATTAGTACAATGTAAGACCCCCCTCCCGGAACACAAGACACGGCTGAGGGGAGTATTATTGTAATGCCCCCGATTTTTCGGCAATTATTTAAATCCTCATTTGGCATTACGTTGGCGCATTTCCGGCTCGTGCATTGTTAGAGTACCTCGTTAGGTGTTCTTAGAGGTTATAGCCTGTTGTATGGTTTCCCCATCTAGCCGGCGTCTGTTTTGGAGGCCCGGCTGAGCCTCTTAGGGAATCCTTGTGTTTTGGCTTCAGGTGAGGTTAGCCTGAGTGTTTGATTGTCGGAGGTCGTTTTCGACTTCGCCGGTGTTTTCGTAGCCCGAGTGTTTAGCTACGGTGCGCGTATGATGGAAATCCGAGATCGTTAAAGTTCACGTCGTTTTGTAGGTCGCTAGTTAGCGAGTCGTCACTTTATGTGAGCGCATATGTATATTTACGCACTTTTGGCATAACGCGTGTTTTGGGCATGCCGGTGCGGAAATGCACATATACGTGCGTGCAGAGCATTATTTAAGCATACGTGTGCGTGTTTATGTATATATGTGTGAGAGTATATGTATGTAGGTTCGCGCATTTGTGCGTGTGGTTGTATTTATGGGGGAATATTTATATTTATATTAGTGTAGGTTTAAACCTTAGGTTATATAATATAACTTAATTATATATAATATAACTTAAGGTATTTTTATATATTTATATTAGGATTTATTATTCGGTTGTTAGTAGTAGGATTTAATATATATATTAGAGTTTAATTAGGTTTCTTCCCCCCCCCATTCAGCCGACCAGCATCAAAAAAAACCCGAGCGGTTACTCCCCCATGCGGAAGAAGAGAGGTGGACGCCCGGCTGCTGCTCCGACCGCCTGTTCACCGCCCGGATCCGCTCGAAAAAAATTTATCTGAGGCTGGATCCGATCTCCCCTAGCCAAGAGCTCCATTTGGAGGTATTATTTTCGCGATTTTCTCCATGTTTTTTTTGCCCGATCGGTAGCTTAGGGTTGCAGTTTTCTTGAGTTTTGATGGCGTTGTTCTTCCCGGTTGGTTGTCCAGATTTTTTTTGTAACCTAGGTTGCCTAAGGCCGGCGGTTTAGGAGCATAGGGCTGACCGAATTTCTTCCAGTTGTACTCAAGGTAAGAGCCCCTTTTGTTGTTTTGATTGTTGCCCAGATTTCAAGCATGCTAGGGTCTTGATTCCAAATATGTATGGTTTTGATTTCAAGCATGCTAGGGATTTCATTTTTCTCTTTTGTCTAGATTTTTTTTGGTGAAAGTATTTCACTTGCGGTTGTGGTTTTGGGGAAGGAGGTGCTGCCCGATTATTTTTGGTGGCCGGAGGTTTGGAAGAAGTGCTAGCCGAAGCTCTTCTAAAAATCAAGGCAAGTGTGCCCTTCGCCCTTGCCGAAATAATTCTTGTCATGTCTTTTATTTACTTGATTTCGGTGCGATCCTTTGTTTTAGGACATAGTTATGAAAAATCCGCACAAGTCCACACTATTCACTTTTGTTTTGCGGTTAAACACCGAACTTCCCTTATGTTTTAGTCTTGTTCTGGTTAAGTATGGTATGGGCGTGTGATGTTTCCAGAGAGTGATTACGTGGAGGAGTGCGGCTCTTTGTGATAATGCCAAGTGCACTTTTATTGCCATTTTGTCGTTTAAGCACTAAGTGCTCCATTGTTATAGCTTTGTCCATTTCAATACTAGTGTTATAGTGTGCTATTTCCCTTGGGTGTAATCCATGACCGGCTCGATTTATTTGCAAATCACTTGCGCATGATTAGTATCAAATCACTCAAGTAGATAAATTGGAAGTTTAGTTCATTTATATATATAACTCATATGTGTGTGTTTAGTATATATTTAGTATCAAACCACTTAAATATATTTAGGATCAAAACCCCTTGATACAAACTGATAGCGTAGTACTTTAAGTAATTGAGGTCAAGATATTTTCGCGTTTTAAAAGCGTGTCTAGTTAACCAGCGTCGTCAGCTGCTAGGCAGCTAAGCTTCGTAGGTGGGTTGCTCTAGTTGGAATAGGGTTGTGCTGACTTCTTGGTGGTTCATGCAACCACCAGTAAGAGTTTTTCGAGTCACTTAGTGCTGGAGCAGGATGTGATTTAGGGGAGAGTTGGACCGATGCCGCCACCCCTGTTTTCTTCTTGTCTTATTAAGGCAGCATGGGCTGTTTGGTTGAGTTGGACTGGTGCCGTCGCCACAGCTCTCGAAGATATGTAGGCCTTCTAGACTTGGTTGGACATGTGGCCGCCAGTCTAGGCCCTTGTTACTGGTTGTTATCTGTCTCCAATACTAGGTGACTCTTTCCGCTCTAGCTCTATGTTAGGGTTTTATTATTGTGCTAAACCCTTTTTTTTGCTGAGATCCTTGAAGCTCGACTTCATTCGTGTTCTTGGTGCACTCCCTTTCTACTCACCTCGGTTGAGTATCAGTTTTACCTGTATTGCTTACCTTCACTTATTACTGACCTGTTTTTAATTCCTTTATAAATCTATTGTACCCTTGCTTTTCCTTTTGATAGTTTTTTTTGCTGAGGTGTTCGTTTTTTCTGAATACCTCAGGTACAGGTATTTAGCCGACTGTGTGGCTAGTTCGCTCCTAGAGATTTTCTAGTGTTTCAGCTACTGAAGTGGTCCTCTGTTTCATCTTGTTCGGGAGGTAGTTTTTCTTTAGACTTGTAGTATAGACATACCTACTCACCAGTGGGTTCGTGTCAGTTGTTGACGTCAATTGGTGGTCTCTCTTTTAGATACTTTGTGCTTGCTTACACTGTTAGTTGTACTGTTTTTTTTTATTCTTTAAACTTGCTCCTGGGATGATTTATGTTAGGTTGCAAGTTACTTTAAAACCTATAAAAAAATATTTATTATATGTAAATCATAATCAGCATGTTGTTCTAAAAATCTCAAACAATACTTTTAAAGCGACGTAAAAGATCATTTTCTATATATGTAGGATATGAGTTAGATCTAGGGTCTTGCATAGTCTAAGGTGTCCCCTAGGGACGCTTTTGCATTCTCTTATGGTGGTGAAAAGTGAATAAAGTATTTTTCGCTACGTATAAGTATAATTTTGAAGTGTGGACTAGATGATCCACGGAGCCAAGGGATACGACCTAAAAATATAACCGATTTTCCAAACTAATAAACTTATGAATTTTCATAAAAGAGGGTAGTTTGTGTTTCGCCTGAGCGTCGGCAGTTATCCCCTGCTCGACGTGGCATCACGACATGCATTTTCTCGTACTCTGATAAACATTTAAATTCGGAGAAAAAGCGGGTTGTGACAGTTGGTATCAGAGGGAGGTTGCCAGACAAATTGTCGGGCAACCTTAAACAAAGGATACGACCTAAAAATATAACTGATTTTCCAAACTAATAAACTTATGAATTTTCATAAAAGAGGGTAGTTTGTGTTTCGCCTGAGCGTCGGCAGTTATCCCCTGCTCGACGTGGCATCACGACACGCATTTTATCATACTCTGATAAACATTTAAATTCAGAGAAAAAGCGGGTTGTGACAGTTGGTATCAGAGGGAGGTTGCCTGATAAATTGTCGGGCAACCTTTCCTAGTAAGTATTAGATGTTTAGGGTCATGTCTTACACACACCGACATATCATCAGCACGTCTTGGCTGAAGCACGAACACTACACTCATAGAATAACATGAAGTATACGGGGCATATTATGTAGAATGGGATGCATAATATGTGTTTGTATATGGATCCACCATAGGAGGCAACATGTGAGGGTTATGTATTTATGGGGTGCATAACCTCACCACATGGATGCGGCTAGCACGTTTTCTCTTTCGTTGCATGAAAATGTTATGTATTATGGGATGCATAACATTTTCATGCGTACGCCGCTCATAACATGCATTAAGGCCTTTTTAGAATGCATAGCACAAGCATGCATAACATAACATTGCTTAAGCACAATATGCCAAACTAAAGACTTGCATGATGACATGTGTACACACATAATTTTTGAGTCAAAAAGAATATAAATTCATGCATTCCCGATCTAGGCATAAGAATTAGTGTGATGGTGGTGAACCATCTTAGGTTAAGCATGGCATTATTTTCTCATTATAAAAAAAAAAATAAAACCCCAGAGCAAGTTGGCAGTGAAAGCAAGTACTTATGTAGGTTTGACTGTACCTTTTGTTTTGTCCTAGTAGTTGAACTAGGTTCTGATAATTGCTTGTTTATTCTTTTAACATGGCAAGTAAGCGTAGAGTGACGAGGTCGACTACCCAGTCTGAGGGCGAGTCTTCTGGTGCTCAAAACGGTGCAGTTGTGGAGAGTCTGAGGCAGAGCAATGAGGCTCTATCGATGCAGATGGTGGACGTTCAGTCTCAGATCCAGTCCTTGATATCTGTGGTGGCAGGACTAGCCCCGAGAGCGCAGGATCCTGCTGCGGGTACAACTGTTCCTGCACCTCCTGCACCCCCAGCCCCTTTGGTGCCTCCAGTGGTTGTGCACACGGAGATGGCTTTCATCACTCAGTTCCAGCGACTGCGACCCCCTACCTACGATGACAAGGCGGACTTTATGATATTGGATGACTGGTTAATCTCCATATAGGAGATGTTTCAATATTTAGGAGTGACTGAGGATCAGAAGGTGATGCTGGCCGCCTATCAGCTGAAGGGGTTAGCGAAAAGCTGGTGGATGAGGTAGAAGGAGGGAATGGTAGGAGGAAGCACTTGGGCTTTCTTCAAGGAGATCTTAATGCGGAAGTTTCTACCTTAGGTGGAGCGAGACAGGCTGATGAAAGACTTCTTGCATCTAAAGCAGAGTCAGCTCACGGTTAGCGAGTATGAGATTGAGTTTAGCAAACTCAGTCGCTTTGCCCCTAGTTTGGTAAGCTCAGAGGAGGATAGAGCGAAGCATTTCCTCGGTGGCCTGAGGAGCGATGTTCAGCAGCTAGCGGTGGCTCATAGAGCGGTGAGTTATGCTGGGGCGTTGAGGTTGCTTTGAAGGTAGAGGCCATCAAAAGCGCGAAGCAAAGAGGACAGCAGGCGAGGAATGAAAAGAGGACAGTCGTTGAAGCAAAGAGACCTCAAGTGCCTGGTACTCCTTCGAGGAAGAGGAGCAAAGAGGTCTGTAGCTTTTGTGGCCGGCCGGGCCATCCAGCTGAGTGATGTTTCAAGAGGGCGGCAGCGCAGAAGGAGCATGTGCATGCTATTCAGGGTGCTCCCAGGCAGAATGTGGTGTGTACTCTGTGTAAGAAAGAGGGGCATGATGTTGCCCATTGCTGGTTGAAGGACAAGGTCTGCTATCAGTGCGGACAGAAGGGTCATACCAAGGACCGATGCCCGCAGCTCCAGTCTGTGCTCCAACCAGTTCCCCTTCAGTCCTTGCCACCGCCTCAGTCCGTGGATAAGGGCAAAGGGAAGTTGATTGTGATATCATCAGCGGAGGCTCAAACTTCGACGCAAGTCATTTCAGGTAACCTCCTCGCTAGTCATTTTTACTTCTATTGCAGATTAGTTTGGCTATGGTTTTCGTAAATGATTGTGCAATTTTCTTTTTATTTATATATAGGGAGTTTTAAGGTAAAGAACCGCTGGACGCGCGTTCTCTTTGACTCAGGAACTACCCACTCCTTTGTGGCTAGGGCCTTTGTAGAGCGGTGCCAGTGGGTTCTTGAACGGGTAGGCGATGCCTTTTGCGTCAAATTACCCTCGGGTGATTCCGTGATATCGGACCAGGGCATTCTGGATTGTCCTATTGTGTTAGGGGATTTTCTGGCCAAGGCAGATCTGAAGGTTATAGACTTGGAAGATTTCGACGTCATCCTGGGTATGGACTGGTTGTCCAGATACGATGCGGTGATCCAGTGCAGGGGTAAGCGCTTGGATTTCAGGAAGGACAACGGTCAGCCTGGGAGTATATTTGGTGATTCGCGCCAGGGCTCTCCGACGATTTCTGCGGTATGTGTTCAAAGGTTATTCCGTTCTAATTGTTATGTTTGCTTAGTCTCGGTACTGGGGACTGTTAGCAGTGTGCCGCTATTGGATGAGATTCCTGTTGCGCGGGAGTTTCCCGATGTGTTTCCTAGCGATCTTCCCGGTCTTCCTCCAGACAGAGATGTTGAGTTCGTGATTGATTTGGAGCCCGGTACGCATCCCATTGCCAAGGCACCGTATCGGATGGCCCCGCGAGAGCTGGAGGAGCTGCATACCCAGCTAGATGAGTTATTGGAGAAGGGTTTCATAAGGCAGAGCTCGTCGCCCTGGGGTGCTCCTGTTCTCTTTGTGAAGAAGAAAGATAGTTCGATGCGCCTTTGCATCGACTATCGAGAGTTGAACAAAGTCACAATCAAGAATAAGTATCCTCTGCCAAGAATCGACGACTTATTCGATCAGTTGCATGGTAGCTCGGTGTTCTCCAAGATTGAACTTCGATCAGGATATCATTAGCTCAGGATCCGGGAGTCGGACATTCCACGGACGGCTTTCTGATCGAGGCATAGACATTTCGAATTTCTGGTTATGTCGTTTGGGCTGACCAACGTGTCATCAGCATTCATGGACATGATGAACTGGGTGTTCAAAGATTTTCTGGACAAGTTTGTGGTCGTATTCATAGACGACGTTCTGATTTATTCTCGGAATGCTGCGGAGCATGATCAGCACTTGCGGTTGGTGTTATCTGCCTTGAGAGATCATCAGTTGTACGCCAAGCTGAGTAAATGTGAATTCTTGTTGCCTCAAGTTTCCTTCCTGGGTCATGTGGTGAACAAGGATGGCATTTCAGTGGACCCGGAGAGACCATGGGAGGCCTGGTGGCAAGTTGACTCCGTTGGAGATCCCGACTTGGAAGTGGGAAAGTTTACGGGCTTACCGAGATCTCCGCGAGGTTTTGACTCTGTTTGGGTGATAGTGGGCAGACTGACGAAGTGTGCCCACTTCGTGCCTTATAAGATCGACTATCCGATGAGTAAGATAGCGGAGCTGTATTTGAGCGAAGTAATCCAATTACATGGGGTTCTAGTTAGCATCATATCCGACCGAGATTCCAGGTTTACTTCCCATTTCTGGAAGAGCTTGTAGGAGGGTTTGGGCACGTACTTGAGGTATTCTACCGCATACCACCCGCAGAACAACGGGCAGACGGAGCACATCAACCAGATTGTGGAGGATATGATCCGCTGTTATATTCTAGACCACGGGGGAGCGTGGGACGAGCGCTTGAGGCTGATGGAGTTCGCATACAATAACCGTTATCAGGAGAGCCTGCAGATGGCTCCTTTTTAAGCCTTATATGGGAGGCGCTGCAGAACACCATTGTTTTGGGCTGAGGCTGGTGAGAGGCCTTTGTTGGGTCCTGATGCGCTCGAGGAAATGGAGGTTGTCGTGAAGCTTATTCGGGAAAAGCTTCGGGTGGCTCAGAAGAGGTATGAGAAGAACGCCAACCGACGTAGGTCCGATTTGGAATTTTCGGTGGAGGATATAGTATTCTTGAAGGTGTCCCCGATGGTTGGAGTGAAGAGATTTGGCAAGAACCATAAGCTGGATCCGAGGTATGTGGGCCCATTCAGGATTTTGGAGCGTATTGGCGTGTCAGCGTATATGTTGGATCTGTCAGCCAACTTCCCAGGTGTTCATAATGTATTTCATATAATCCAGCTACGGAAGTGTGTGCGGAGCAGTGGGCAAGTCTTGGATGTTGTGCCCCTGCTGGAGCCTAACCTCTCATATGTTGAGGTGCCGGTCCGCATCTTGGATATTCAGGATCGGGTGTTGCGGACAAAGTCTATCCCGATGATGAAGGTTCTATGGAAGAATCAAGATTTGGAAAGCGCGACTTGGGAGCTAGAATCGGCCATGAGGAAGGCTCACCCTCACCTTTTCCCCTAATTTGTTGGGTACGTTTCCTTTCTAGTAATTTTTTTTGTTTTGTTACTTCCCTTCTATAGAAGAAGTAGAGTACGTAAAGTTTCGGGACGAAACTTTCTTTTAGGGGGGATGACTGTAACGCCCCCGATTTTTCGGCAATTATTTAAATCCTCGTTTGGCGTTACGTTGACGCATTTCCGGCTCGTGCCGTTGTTAGAGTACCTCGGTAGGTGTTCTTAGAGGTTATAGCTTGTTGTATGGTTTCCCCAGCTAGCCGACGTCTGTTTTGGAGGCCCGACTGAGCCTCTTAGGGAATCCTTGTGCTTTGGCTTCAGGTGAGGTTAGCCTGAGTGTTTGATCGTCGGAGGTCATTTTCGACTTCGCCGGTGTTTTCGTAGCCCGAGTGTTTAGCTACGGTGTGGGTTTGATGGAAATCCGAGATCGTTAAATTTCACGTCGTTTTGTAGGTCGCTAGTTAGCGAGTCGTCACTTTATGTGAGCGCATATGTATATTTACGCACTTTTGGCATAGCGCGTGTTTTGGGCATGCCGGTGCGGAAATGCACATGTACGTGCGTGCGGAGCATTATTTAAGCATACGTGTGCGTGTTTACGTATATATGTGTGTGAGTTTATGTATGTGGGTTCGCGTAATTGTGCGTGTGGTTGTATTTATGGGGGAATATTTATATTTATATTAGTATAGGTTTAAACCTTAGGTTATATAATATAACTTAATTATATATAATATAACTTAAGGTATTTTTATATATTTATATTAGGATTTATTATTAGGTTGTTAGTAGTAGGATTTAATATATATATATATATATATATATATATATATATTAGAGTTTAATTAGGTTTCTTCCACCCCCCATTCAGCCGACCAGCCTCAAAACAAAAAAAAAACCAAGCGGTTACTCCCCCGTGCAGAAGAAGAGAGGCGGACGCCCGGCTGCTGCTCCGACCGCCTGTTCACCGCCCGGATCCGCTCGAAAAAAATTTATCTGAGGCCGGATCCGATCTCCCCTAGCCGAGAGCTCCATTTGGAGGTGTTATTTTCGTGATTTCCTCCATGTTTTTTTGCTCGATCGGTAGCTTAGGGTTGCAGTTTTCTTGAGTTTTGATGGCGTTGTTCTTCCCGGTTGGTTGTCCAGATTTTTTTTGTAACCTAGGTTGCCTAAGGCCGGCAGTTTAGGAGCATAGGGCTGACCAAATTTCTTCCAGTTGTACTCAAGGTAAGAGCCCCTTTTGTTGTTTTGATTGTTGCCCAGATTTCAGGCATGCTAGGGTCTTGATTCCAAATATGTATGGTTTTGATTTCAAGCATGCTAGGGATTTCATTTTTCTCTTTTGTCCAGATTTTTTTTGGTGAAAGTATTTCACTTGCGGTTGTGGTTTTGGGGAAGGAGGTGCTGCCCGATTGTTTTTGGTGGCCGGGGGTTTGGAAGAAGTACTGGCCGAAGCTCTTCTAAAAATCAAGGCAAGTATGTAACATCCCATTTCTAGCTAGACCCCTAGGAGTTGTTTTGTCATGACTAGGTCATGACAAACCCTTAGAGAACAAAAAGGACCAAATGAACTAGGGAACTTAGTTGAGACTCTTATTGGTCTGCAAATAGTAATTTCCTAAACCCTAGATCTGGGTGACCCAATAGTTTCAAGTTGACTCCAAAACATCTCTAACCTATGGTTAAGCCCAACCAAGCCCTAAGGGCCCATTTAGGTCAAAACTAGGTGGCCAAATGGGCCAAGCACCAATATTAGGCCTACCTTGGGCAATTAACCCATGTAAGGGCAAGTGCCCTTAGTGAACCCAATTTAACCCCACCACAACACCCCTAGTCCTTTTTAGGGTCCAATAGAGCCATAAGGGCCCATTGGGGTTAACTCAAATTGGCTAGGTTGACCCAAGTCAACTCTAGTCCCAATTGGTCAAAGTGCCCTTGATAAGGGTCATGTGACCTCTAATGTGCCCATTCTACCCTATCCAACACTCTTGGACTCTAGGGGAGATCAAAGGATCACCTAGGACCCATTGATGTTGACCCAAAAAGTCAAAAGACCAAGTCAAACCCTAGCCAAAGCCAAGTCAAACCTAGCCCAATTGGACTAACCCAAGCTCAAACCTTTTACCCCTTTGGCTAACTTTTATATCTTGAATATTAGGAATATTGGGCTGCACTTATCCTATGGGGTTTGACCAGTCAATTGGTGACTAGAAGAGAGAAAGAGAGAAGCTTGAAGTCATGGTAATGGAGGAGAGAGAAAATGGTGGGAAGAGGAGGATGGTGGGGCTCGGCCAAGGGAGGCTAACAGCCACCCTTAATGGCTGCAATCAACTCCTCTAGGGAAGAGGAGTTGATTCCAGCCGTTTCCCAGCCTTCAAGGAGCAAGTTCAGCCCCTCCTCTCAACCCGAGCCCATGCCATTAATGGCTTTGATGGGCATTGAAGAACCAGCCGCCCCCTCCCCTTTGGACTATTTAAACATCATCAGTGGGCTGAGGGGAGCGTTTTCGAACCCTTACCTGGAAGAAGCAAGCCTCCCCCAGTGCTGTTGTAGAAGCCGAGCGCCGCCGCCATCAACAATGGTTTCCCTCCGCTCCTCTCGCCTTCAGGCCGCCGGAAAGGTCCTCCCCCTCCTCTTCTTCTGTGGTTAGATCTTAGGATTCAATATGGTAGAGAATCGGGCTCAATTGAGCCCGATTGAAGTTCTTTTTTCATGGCTTTTCCATGGTTTTTCCACTCTCGATATCGCCGGAAAAAGCCCCTCCGGCGGCCGTGCCGCCGGCTGGGGGTAGCACCTACCTCCACGAAGGTGGTGGTGGCGGTGGCCGGCCGGGGTAGTGGCCGGGTGGCCGGGAAATCGGCCCGCAAGTTGCTCCAGGACGGGTCGATCAGGGCCGTCGGCTGGAGGTAGAAGACGACCCGATGCCATCCATCTAGGTTTCTCTCCTCTGCAGTCTCATAAACGTAATCAGCAAGGTCGGTAGTCGACTCTAAAAGGGCTATGGCCTTGGTCTTCGTTGGGCACTCAAAGGCATAGTGGCTCTGAATGCTGCAAGAATAACATGTGGCATTGGTCTTACTAACCTTCCCTATGGGGATACGCTCACTCGCGGGGTTCTTAGTGTTCCTAGCCATAATCACTACCGACTTCGACTCGATGGACCTAAACATCCCCTTATCCGGGTATGTGGAGGCAGATGCTCCAGCCGTGGACTTATTCTTTGCATGGGAATAGCGGGAATGGGCCTTAGAGGCCAGATGTTTTTCAATGTCAAGGGCGGGATTGAAGGTCGTATTCAAGTCCGTATGACCATAGCGCAAGATCTTCCTTTGAATGTCGGGTTGAAGCCCTTTACGAAACCTAGATAATGTGACCTCGGGGATCTCCCTAAGATCACAACGCACCATAGGGTCCTTCAGTTCTCCCATGTACTCATCTACCGAATTTGAGCCCTTTCGTAGGGTGGCAAGCTCATCGAACATCTGTGTTCGGTGGTACGCAGGGACGTACTGATCGGTTAGCAAATTTTTCATCACCGACCAACCTATAAGCGGGTCCCCATGTCCGGTTCCTAATCTCCGCTCCTCATTCAGCCAATACGTCTTCGCACGGCCAGTTAACTTCATCCTGTCAACTTGGACCTTTTGAGGGCCCGTAAGATTGTGCCATTTGAAGTAACATTCCATGTCCACAGTCCAATTAAGGAAGATATGGGAATCTCCCATGCCATCGTACGTGGGGGCATTCATCTTAATGGCCCTAGTAATATCAAAGCCTCTCTCGTGGCGGTGTTCTCGAGGGGGCACTCAGGGAGAGTCCCATCAGAATCCGAATCAGGGATTTGTTGGCGCCGGTGGGGTTGCGCAACATTAACGGGAGGCGGAGACGGCCCTCCTTGAGTCAAAAGGAGTTGTCCTAACATGGCCTTAATCTCATTCATCTCGTTACGTAGACCCTCTATAGCCTCAGTGTTGGGATTCCCTTGCTCATTCGCAGCCATCCTAGACGATGAAGGTGTAGTGTATTCCGTTCCTAGTCTAGTGCGCATACAGGTGTAAAAAAATTTGGAAAGATGATTTTCCCTAGGGCTGACCCTACATGAAAAACAAAATATTTTTATAATTTCCCGACATGATAAAAATGTAGAACGTTATTTTTTTTTTGAATTTTGCGCTGAAAATTACAGATTTTAGAGCGCTATTGGCAGACCATAATTTTTTTTTTGTTTTTTTAAAGTTTGATTATGCGTGCCGACTAGACTCAAGCGAGGACATTTCAATTAGGAAATTGATACGACCGCCTTTGATACCAAATTGAAGTATGGGGTCAATCGAAGAGCATTACGGGCACAAGTAACCCAACCAATCCCAACACGCCTTAGATCTACCGCACCTACACAAGCATCTATCGACTCGTTACGGATCGGATCAAACGCATCACATAAAATAACAAGGAGGAGTGATCGACTCTAAACAACGACCAAGAAAAAGAGTCGGATGATTCCCCAAAATTAACGCAAAGGTTGCCAATCCTTTTTGAGAGTAAAACCTAGGCTATATGCCAAGATCCACTCAAGCAAATTGGATCTACCCGATCCGGATTAAAGAAGTTCGAAAACGATGAAATCAAATTTAGAAATTGCGAGCGATTGTATTTAAAAATCACGGAAACAACGGTTATTCAACCTTCACACAAAACTAGCAAGAAAACACAAAGATGCGGGGGGGGGGGGGGGGAGAAATTACCCAACCCGATTTTCATGAACACACTTGATATGGTGGGAGAATCACTCTCTCCATGAATCCACCGATGTCACACCAAATGGGGCTGCAACTTTCTTCCTTGGAGTCGCACCGAAGGAAGCCACGCCGGAGTCGCACCGAAGAGGGGAGGAGGGAGCAAAGGGGCCGGCGGCTTCACACCTTGGGCGGTGGCTTGGAGGAAACCCTCTTGGCCGAATTCTCTCTTAGGGGGGAGATTAGGTTTAAGCAAAATATTCTCTAATATTCTCATCAAAGGTTCTCCTTAAGTAGGAGTTACAAAACACATCTAACCATCCATGATAGAGATGAAATCTCATCCATCTGGGTGGCTAAATACACACAAAAAATAAAGTCTATGCATGAAATAAATGCTACAAAGTCCCTAAAATGAATATAAAATTATTTGCCAAACTTGGAATAATTTTATATTCTCACATATAAAATAAAAGTAATTAAAGCATGAAATTTTAAATTAAGATAGTCTTCAAATGGGCTTAGCACGCAGCGGGCGGAGGTTGTAGCATTGTCTTTCGTTAGCGTCGTCACGGCTCCGAAAGTCTTTATGTTGTAACGCCTCGGCAACTGGATCATCATCAAGTAGTGGTGGTGAGGCTGCGACATCAAGATCTGGCCGCAACATATTAAAAAACGGCCTCGAAGTTCTCTGCATACAAAAAACAGATTTCTGCACGCATCTTAAAGCAAGATGAACGACATCGGTTTATCTTCTTCCTCTAGACATTTATTCAAAACTACATACAACACTTCCTCCTCCCTTATTCACCCCCAATAGACCATTCCTCTTCACGAAACCAAGTCCACCATCTTCACAAAGAAGAGAGGAGAGGTTGAAGACATCAAATCCCTAGGGCAAGGACCTAGCATGGTCTCTTCCTAGGAGATCTTCATCTCACGAGTCCAACTCCGTTGAGTCGACATCTCACCTAGAAAATAACTAAAGATCTAGCACCAAGGGAGAGGGTAGGAAGCTCACTTCATTTCCATCCATGGATCTCGTCATCCCTCTTTGCGGCATCTTCTTCTGCGTTTGTATTGTTCTTCACTGAAAGGAGAAGTCTTTCCTCCAGAAAATCTGACACCAGCGGCTTTCCCGGTTTCTTCGGGCTCGACAAATAACTGCTCGGCAAGGATAATGAAGTGCCGACTAGGGTTTCCCGTTCCTTCCTTTTTATACGAAGAATTAAGTTTAGATTGATTGCCACGTATGAGCCTAACATTAGAACACCTTTTATTACATTAAATATGTCCTATTGAAAAGACCGTGTCCAATTAAGTCATTTTGGCACATTTCCAGAAAACCCGGTTCAGCCCGTACATTGAACCAGCAAACAGTGGCCGAAAATCTTCTAAGTCCAAAAGCGTTGAGTCCAGTCAACACACTCAACGCCTATAGCAGGCAGAAAATTCTAAGTCCAAAAGCATTGAGTCCAGTCAACACACTCAACGCCTACAGCAGCCAGAAAATTTCCAAGTCAAAATCGTTGAGTGGCGTTGAAACCACTCAACGCCATGTTGACATCACTCAACGCCAACCTCATTCCACGGCTTCTATGTCAAAAGCGTTGAGTGGCGTTGAGACCACTCAACGCCATGTTGAGTCCACTCAACGCCAACATCATTCCACAACTTCCAAGTAAAAAGCGTTGAGTTGCGTTGAGACCACTCAACACCGCGTTGAGTCCACTCAATGCCAACATCATTCCACAACTTCTTTGTAAAAAGCATTGAGTGGCGTTGAGAACACTCAACGCCGCGTTAAGTCCACTCAATGCCTAAACCCGTCGGCACAATTCTAAGTTAAAATCATTGAGTGGCGTTGAGTCCACTCAACTCACTCAATGCCAATAGAATATAGAATATTTTCTAAGTCCAAATTCATCGAGTAGCGTCAAGTGCACTCAACGCACTCGAAGCCAATCTGTCAATAGCGTTGAGTGCACTCAACGCACTCGACGCCAATCTGTCCAAATATTTTTCTAAGTAAATTCCTGCCCTATTCGTCGAGTCTAGTCAACTCACTCGACCCTTCCCGATCCTGAGTCAATTCTCTTGACCCAAAAATGCGTGCGAGGGGCCTAGCGCGAAATGGGATGTTAGATACAAGGTGAGGAATGATTATCTAAGGAGCATGCGAGAGAGCTAGGCACACCACTAGTAGATTCTACATTGACATTTGCTTTCAACCAATTATTTTCTAAACGTACTTTTGAGTTAATTCTACGTTTAGTCGCATCTTGCACATGTAATGTTGAAATAGAGTTACGTGCAAGAAGGGAATTTGATTTTCTTACAGTGCTCTTGGATGAGGCAAGATTTGAGCATAGAGTTTCTTTGTCTTTTTTATGTGTTTCCTCATTCATAGTTGAGATTTTGTCTTCTCATTCCCGTGATGTGGTTGCCATGTCTTTATCCAAGAGCAAGTCTCCATTTGGATCTTCACTTGGATCCATGTGAAATTGCTCAGACACATCATCTGCAGAAAGAGAACTATAAGTAGACTCTAGAAATTTCCATATATAATAGTCAGTGGGAAGCGTGTAGATGAGTTTAAAAATTTCTTGACCATGCCCGCAAAACAGACTATTCATAGCTTTAGCGTTTATAAGACACTCGTGCTTAGTTAAGCTATTTAGGGGTTTGTTACAAGTGATGTTCCACACTTCTATATCTAATAATATAAGGAATTTCCTCATTATTGTTCTTCATTCGTTATAGTTCACTCTTATAAATAGAGGAGGTGCAAACACATTTTCTGTGTAGAAATTTCCATCCCCACTAGTCAATTCAAGATCAGGTGGAAGGCCTTTTAATGAAAAGCAGTCTATTGACGGCCAAGGTAGGCTAGGAAGGATAAGAACTGCTTGATGGCATATCACTGCTAAGATCGAGGAAGTCTGGGCCTCTAATATAGCGCAAGATCTTGAAACAAAACATTGGCCATTATTCCTGGTGGTGAACCGTTATGGAATAACCTCGCTCTGATACCAATTATTGTATCTAGTGGCCAACCTTAGAAGGGGGTGAAAAAGGTTTTAAGATTTTCTCAGGAATTCAAATTATTTTGTCCAGGAAAACTAGTTCGTGATGCTACCAAGGGGCACTAGCTTGCTAGCGCGCGACGGTAGGTCACAAACCTCATTTTCTTGGATAAACTTATCCTTGGAGATTCACACACTCTTCAGAGATTTACCAGCATACACCCACAAAGACACACGTAGAATGAAGAATAAATAGTAATTTTATTGATGCAGTGGGCCCAGAGCCGCCCCGCTCTGACGGTAGTCACAACCTAGCCAGAGGAGCGCGTCCAGCGACACACAGCCGAGCTGCAGCCCAAGCACCCCACCCATGACCGCACCTATTCTCAGCGCGGCTGGATGTTGAGGCGAGGTCTCGAACCCAGCCCCCTTGATAAGGAGCACGTCCAGCGACACACAGCTGGGTTCGAGACCTCGCCTCAACATCCCGCCGCGCTGAGAATAGGTGCGGTCATGGGTGGGGTGCTTGGGCTGCAGCCCGGCTGTGTGTCGCTGGACGTGCTCCTCTGGCTAGGTTGTGACTGCCGTCAGAGCGGGGCGGCTCTGGGCCCACTGCATCATTTATTCAAAGAGAAATGGAAGTGGTTTACAATTACATACAATTAGATCTCCATGACGCCTGAGACCAGAGACAATGAAATACAAATTTCTTTTTGTTTTCTATATTGACCGACTACCCAAACCGGTTGGCTCTCTCCCTTTCCCTTCAGGAAAGGTCTTCGAGCCGGCTCTTCACCTTCACACAAGGAAGTTTCTTAGAGCCCCACTAGATCCTCCAATCTAGACGTCCCTTCCCGGGATGATTTCTCATGGAATCCTTCCTGAATTCCGACGACCTTCACCGATTGATTTTCCTCACTCTACACAAACAGAAAAGAGAAAAATACAAAAAGAGTAAATAAGATTTAAAAGTTAATTCTCCCTCAAGACAATTCCTCCGTTGAGCGGTGTATGTCTGGCGCTAACGATCTTTGTTCTATTACAACCGATCAACTCCTCTTTGTCGTTGTAGTCCTTTGCTCGCCGGAGATCTTCATGCGTGAATGGGGGGGAGGCGTCGTTCTCTTCTATCGATGGAGACGGTCGAATGTGTAACATCTCGACTTTTATTGGGCCATCGGAACCCTAGTGGGCCCAATAAAAGTGACCCGAACCTCTACCCGTGACCCATACCAAGGTAGGAGGTAACCCTAGACGAGGATATCGAGCTAAAGAACCCCGATTTGAGTTATGTCAGCTCCTATAACCTCGTATAATCAATATAAGTGTGTTGGAACTCGTTCCGTTGAATTTCAAGGTCATATGGTGGATATGACCATTCCTCATAATACATCGCAAAAACAAGATTTTTAAATATTGACCTAGAGAACTCCGATTTAAGTTCTGTCAGTTCCTATGACTTCGTATAGTCGATACAAATGCATTGGAACTCGTTACGTTGCGATCCAAAGTCTAACGGTGAATATACGCATTGTGACCATTTTAGCTGGCTACGCCGCGTAGATTTTAAATTTTTAGCAAACAAACGCTGATTCGACCCCAGTTCGTGGCATTAGACTCGTATGGTCATTACAAAGTCAACCGAGTTCATCCTGACCAATTTCTAACACGAATAGTCAACCCGTGGTTAAATTAAGCATAATCATGCACTATAAATCGTGCACACACAAATTATGAAGCGACACCCCAACTTTGACCCGACCCCCAATGCTATAGACTCACTTCGACTTTGACTAGTATAGGGGGACCCACCTAGGGTTTACTTTGGTCAAACCGCCTAAAAAACCATTTTTTGGAATTTTTCCGAAGAGGTGCTCACATCCTCTTCACTAATGGCTAAGGCTTTACCCCTAGCCTTGGGCCACCAACCAGCTAGGTAGAAGTGGAGATGGGTCATGGACTAAGGTAGGCCCAAGTTCTCTCGTTCCCCTTCCTTTTTCTCTCCTTAAGAACCAAGGACCAAGCCCACCTCTTCTCCCCTTTGTTTCATGCTACCTGGGGCCACCCTAAAGGTGCCACCTGGCCATCCCAAGTGGAGGGGAGGAGAAGAGCTCCTCCACTCATGGGGATTTATCCCACATCGGCTAGGGGAGGGATGGACACCCTCCCCAAGTCTATAAAAGGCCTTGCCCGGCCTTCTTCCCTCCCCACAAGTCCACTCGAGCCAAGGGAGCCCTCACCGGAACCCTAGCTCGCCGGAAATTTTTCCACCACCCAAGCTCCTTTGCCACCTCCAATGGAGGCTTGGTTGGGACCCTCCCAAGCCCCCTCCTCACAGGTAGAAACTCTTCCTCTCCTCGTCCCTCATACTTTCGACGTGCTGCATGCACCTCCCGACAGATGGAGCGCTGCCAGCACCACCCGAGCCAAGCTCCATGTCAGGTGGTGGCCGTGAGAGTTTAGCCCATCCCAGCGCTGGTAGTAAGGCTAGAGAAGAGTTAAACCACTGGGGATGACATTCCCCGATGGTGGAAGGTCGGGGTGCTGCCGGAAAATGCTGCTCCGACCGCACCCGAAAAACATCGACTTGCTCTGTTTTTGCTCCGGCAGAGGCATCTGGTCGTCGGGCCACCACCGGAGAGGAGCCCTGCCCCCAGCGGGCCGGTCGGGGGTGGTTTCGTATACAGGATGAGCACCGAAGAGGCAGGGTGGCAATGTAGCGCTGGAAGCAGAACCACCGCCACCCTACTCTTGGGATGATAATTTCAGGCAGTGGCCGGAGGCGGCAGGCTGCCAGACTGAAAGAAATAGATAGACTCTGATTAATTCTAGAGGGGGGAGGGTGAATAGAGTTTAATAAAATCTTTCTATCTTTTATGGAAATAAAATATCTTTTGACAAAATAGGTTATTATGATATATGTGTATGAGAGTGTGCAAGTGCAGCAAATAGACAAGTGAAATAATCTAATCTACACAGCAAGATATCACAGCATAAGCACAAAGAAAAAAACACAAGCAACACAGAAAACACAAACAACACAAGAAATTTATAGTGGTTACCCAAACTTGGGTATATCCACTCTTCTACCACCCTAGGTAGGAATCCACTACAGGTTATGATCAGGTGACTGCCACCAATGAGCTTTTGATCAGGTGCCCAAAAACCAACTCAAGTGTTTTGGAAGGAGACTTGCAACAAGAATAATTTTGAAGGGAATTAAAACCCTGTACAGAGGTGGGGATGAGAGGTTGATTTGAACTTCTCTTTTCTCAAGCAAATGAGAAAAGTCTTGAGGATTCTACAGATGTTGTCAAAGCTCCCCCTGAGATTAATAGTTGTTCAGGCAGGGAAGCTTTGCTATGGATGATAGGTCTTCTGCTGTAAGACCAAATCTCCAGGAATCTTTTGATTGATTGAAAATTCTTGTCACTTGAGATCCTGGAATCAGAGAGAGAGGAAGAAAGACTCTTGATTGTGATATGTGTTCTTTCTTCTTCTTCTTCTTCAGAGAGCAATTATATTCCTGCAGAAAAATGTATTAAAAAAACTAGAAAGCTTTTTCTACAACCGAGTATGTTGTTCTCAGCAAACTGTATGCTCTGCTCTTCTCTATTCTATCTCTATGTGCTGTGTGTTGATTGTTCTGAATCAATAATGTATCTTCTTGTTTCTAGCACTAAGACTCTGAGAATGATAGCAACCTACTGTTTGAATTCGAAAACCTGCAATAAATGCTTAGCCGAATTCTGGTAAATGGAAAACGACAAGTATGCTGTCAAATATTCTATTCTATGTCTGTCCCGAGATATACGCAATTAATTATCTGGAAAATATTCATAATCAATGCTGCCAGTAACGGCTCGATTCATAGGGAATAAGTGCATTGATTATCCAGGGAATTAACGGCCTATAATAGATATAAAATAAGGAGACAAAAAAGGAAAAAATAAATAACAATATGACTCACAGTTTTTGTCGACCAGAGAACAGCTTTCGTCGACCTGAGGTTAGGGATCGTCGACCTCAAAAACTGTTCGTCGACCTGAGCTCTGCGAACTACTGCACTGCATAAACTGACTGATCTTGTGCTCCAAGTTCGTCGACCTGAGAATCTGAAATTAGTTGACCTCAGAACTTGGTCAAACTGAAGGTGTTGAGATAAGAGCACATCTGGCGTTGAGTCGTTGAGAGCGTTGAGTCGTTGAGAGCGTTGAGAGCATTGAGTGATCTTAGACGCTGAGTGAACTTTGGCGCTAAGTGATCTTTGGCTTTGAGTGAACTTTGGCGCTGAGAGATCTTTGGCGTTGAGTGAACTTTGGCGCTGAGTGAACTTTGGAGCTAAGTGAACTACAAAATTCGCAGACCACAGAATTCTTCTTCTAAGAACAAATCGTCGATCACAGAACTCTTCACAGTCACTTAGAGTTAGTCGACCTGAGCTCTACGATTGTCGAGCTTAGAAAATATATGAGGTCTTCTAAGTTCTCTGAACTGAGCTCTCTAAACGTCGAGCTGTGGTCGACGAAGGTCGACCTTAGAAAAGGCTTCAACAAAACATCTTCTAGGGCTGATTTCTGATATTGTCTTCAGGCATGTCCTTGAGCTTCAATCTGTAGGACTGACTTAAGACTAGAATGATAAAATATTGACCCTACTATACATCATGGGTCACACCCTAAGAATAGAATATAGCCAAAATCACCTAGGGGTTCCAACAATCTCCCCCTATTTGGGTGAGGTTACTTCAAACAAAATAAAAACATAAAACAACATGAAGTAGTCATAGCATAAAAATGAGATAATTGATAGAGTAAATAAGCAATCAGCACCTTTATAAAGCTAAGCACCAAAATAGTTCACAATCAAAAATAAAACAGAAGAGAAAATAGTAAGCTACTAGTCTTTAGGAGGGGCAGAAGACTTATTAAATCTGATGATTCTGTTTTGGTCTTGTGCTTGTCTCAATGTCATGGTCATATCTGCATCCCCAAGAGTCTTTTGAGATGTGGTTCTTGGAACAACAACTTCAGGATACAGATTCATGTATTCTTCAACATTGAACAAATTTCCAACTTGATATCTGTCAAGTTCTTTATTCCTGTAGCTTGATATGGTTGAGAATTGTGATGCATCCTGACCTTTTTCTCTAGCTTGCCTTATTTGAGAGAGAGCTACAGATTAGTTGAATCTAGCCATTCTATTAGTTGGGCTGGTCTCAGGATCAAAGGCTTGGATTGAAGGTTCTTCAGGACTATTAGCTTTGTCAGGAGATGGAGGAGGAGAGAATGTTGGCTTTGGGGCATACTGCTGAGCACCAATTGAACTTCTAGAGGAGGGCTGATGTATGTGTTGATGCTGACTTCCTCTAGAAGGTTGAGAGGATCTTCCTTATCTCTGATAAGTTTTAGTGCTGCTGGAAAGTTTTTGCTGGTCACTGCTAGCAGATCCTGCACCTGGAGGAGGAGGAGGTGGAGAATCTCTTCTATGCATCCTTGGAGGAGGAGAAGGAGAGTACTTCCTTTTCTTCTTTGTTATAAGCTCATTATTTGACAACTTTATCCAGTAAGGCATGTTAGGTTAAGGATCAATATTGTGCCTGATATAGTTTGGAGTATCATTATGAGGGTTAGGAGATGACACTGAAGCCTTCTTTCTTAATTTCCTCTTCTTGGTTTTGGGGGAATCAACACTGTTGATTTCTTCATTGCTTTCACTATCAAAATTATACATAGCATCAATTTCTCTGAGCTGTTCAGTAGATTCTTTGGAAGGAGGAGAGGGAACCCTTGGATCTGGGATTGGAGTTGGAGCAAGAACTTGAGGCATTGGGTCTGTCATGTAATTGTCCTCAGATTCTTCAGAAATCTTTTTAGCAATGTCAGATTCTGGAACAGGGGTTGTTTCAAGACTAGCCCTGATTGTGGCTATCACCTCTTTGGAAGCAGGTGGAGTATAGCACACAATGGCTTTTGAGAATGAAACAACAATTGGCAAAATATTAAAGAAAAATAAATCAAAATCACAAAGAATGCTATCCAGATCTACTGATGGATGTATAACACAATATCCACCAGTCAGAACTTCTGGCATAGCTTCAACCATCTCATAATCTGCTGCTGCTGCTGAGACTTTTGCTGGAGCTTCTACTGCTGCTTCTGCTGGAGCTTCTACTGCTGCTACTACTGCTTCTGCTGGAGCTTCTGCTGCTGCAGGGACTTCTTTATAGAACATCTCCCTCTGCATGGCTTCAGAAGGTCTTGAGTCCGTGCCTTGAACTGAAGAAGGGATGGGGGAGGAGGAGGCAAGCAGGTTAGTGAGAGTGGTTATGGTGGTGACTAAGGGGGCAATTTCTTTAGCAATTAGCTTTTTGAGGATGGGTGTGAGATGAGATATAAGGGTAGAGAAGAATGCATTGTCTAGGGTTGGAGAGGGAATGACAGATGATGGTATGATGTGTTGGATAAGGTCGGGCATGGAGGTGTCTATATTGTTGGGAGGAGACAGAGATGGGGAATATGTGGGAGTTTGAGGTGAGTCTCTATTATCTGGAGTATGGTGAGGAGATGATTCTACATTGAGGAGGTCAAATGTAGGGATGGATAACAGAATGGATGGAGAGATGTTGGCCAGGTGTTGTGGTAGTGGCGAGTTAGGAGGTGTGGGGTTATGAATAGGAGAGGCTGGAGGTGGTGGTGAAGAAACAGCTGGAGGGGGCAGGGGGAAGAGTTTCTTCAGCCAAGGAGGGAGTGGTTGTTACCACCCTTGTGTTCTCTAAAGCACCTACTGAGGACTTCTCCTTGGTAGGCTTAGAGATGGTCCCCTCCCATCTGCCAAAGAGAGCAGATGAGAGCCTCTTGGATGCATTGATGAACATGGTCTGGGAGACCAAGAGTTCATCAGCTTTAGCCTTCAGAAACAGGCCTAAAACCCTTGCATAACAAACCTCTTTCTTGTTATTTCTCTTCCTTATTAGATCAAACAGAATCTGTCCCCAATTGATTCTCTTCTTATTCACCAGAGCAGCCATCACAAGAAACTGCTACCTGGAGATATAGTCATGGCCAGTGTGCTTCACAAACAGCACTTTCTCCACTACATCTGCAAGAAACTTGTACGCGTGCGACAAGTTCTTCTTAAGCAACTTATTAGGATTTCCGCCGTAGTGACCCATTACGACCAGCATATTTTCATAATCTTCATCATCCAAATCCAATTCATCTTCTCCATTTTATAAACCAAATATTTCAGAGAGAATAGAGGGAGAGAGAATGACCTTCGTCCCACTGATGATTCCGAACATTTCTTCTTTTGAGGAAGTCGATGAAAATACCCATTCCCTTATTTCCGCTGCATGCAATTTAATCCTGCTTATCATGAACTGCTTCAATTTCTGTTCCTCAAACAATTGAAGGATGTCCAGGAAAATCTGATCGGATTGCAGAAACGAATCGAAGTCAATATCGAAACCAGTATCGAACTTCATGTCGGCTGATCCACTTGCGACCATCACTGAAACTTAGGTTGAATAAGAACGAAAGCACCTGCAAAAGGAAACAAGAGATCAAGTGCAGGAGGGGAATTCTGAAAGCGCGGGATTAAGGTCGAAGAAGAAAGCCTATAAAAGGTTTTCAGAATATGAATCGACAATCTTAGCCCGGTGAAATAAAGAGATTCTTCGATCTCAGCTCGACGAAAAATTCATTAAGGGATAAATTCGTCGATCTCAGAACGAAGAAGGGAAAATTTTCGTCGTGCTCAGAAAATTTCCTGAAACAGAATTCATCATTCTCCGGTAGACGAAATTGCTTCAACAAGAGATTTCGTCGATCTTAGGTCGACGAAAAATCTCAAGAACTGTCATCAGTTTGTCGATCTCAAGTCAACGAACAGAGACAATTCTTCGACCAGAGACATATCATTAGATTGACTCTTGACCATTTATCATATCAAGCTGATTTATAAAGAACAGATGCTTGGATGAGTCCAATGGCTTGGTAAATATGTCTGCTCTTTGCAAATCAGTAGAGATAAATTCAAGTTTAATCTTTTGCTTGTCTACACATTCTCTAATGAAATGATGTCTAATGTCTATATGCTTTATTCTAGAATGCAATACTGGATTTTGTGCAATTGAAATAGCACTTGTATTATCACATAGAATAGTTGAATTATTTAAGTTGATACCATAATCCAGTAGTTGGTTTTGTATCCACAAAATTTGTGAACAGCAACTGCCTGCAGACATGTATTCAGCTTCAGCAGTGGATGTTGAAACAGATGTTTGCTTTTTACAGAACCAAGATACAAGTCTGTCACCAAGAAACTGACAAGTTCCAGAGGTGCTTTTCCTGTCTACTCTGCATCCAGCATAATCAGCATCAGAAAATCCAGTTAACATAAATGCTGACTCTGTTGGATACGAGAGGCCTAGATCTGGGCAACCTTTTATATATCTCAAAATCCTTTTTAAGAAAATAAGGTGAGATTCTTTAGGGTTTACCTGGAACCTAGCACAAAGACATGTGAAAAACATAATATCTGGTCTGCTTGCTGTTAAATATAGTAGGGATCCAATAATGGCCCTATACCTAGTCTAATAACCTGGTTTTCCAGATTCATCCGCGTCTACAATAGCATTGGCATCCATGGGAGTTTTCATAGTAGAGGCATCATTCATCCCAAACTTCTTAATAAACTCTTTAGGATATTTAGACTGAGAGATGAAGATCTCTTCAGGGGTTTATTTCACTTGGAGACCAAGGAAATATGATAACTCACCCATGCTACTCTTCTCAAACCTTGACTGCATTAAATCAGAAAATCTTTTACACAGTTTGGGATCAGTAGAACCAAAAATTATATCATCTACATATATTTGCACTAATAGAATTTTATCATGATGCAACTTAGTAAATAAAGTCCTATCTACCATGCCCCTTGTGAACCTATATTCCAAGAGAAAGCTAGTTAGGGTCTCATACCAAGCTCTTGGAGCTTGCTTTAGACCATAGAGAGCCTTATGCAATTTAAAAACATAAGAGGGATGAGATGGAGAGAAAAAACCTAGAGGTTGTTCAACATACACCTCTTATTTGAGTTCTCCATTTAGGAATGCACTTTTCACATCCATCTGGTAGACTTTAAACTTCTTGAATGCTGCATAAGCTAAGAAAATCCTTATAGCTTCTAGCCTGGCAACTGAAGCAAAGGTTTGATCATAATCAATCCCTTCCTCCTGCTTGTATCCTTGAGCAACAAGCCTTGCCTTGTTCCTCTCCGTCACATCTTGGGCATCAAGTTTGTTTTTGAATACCCACTTGGTTCCAATTACTGGATAGCCCTTAAGCCTTGGAACCAAGTCCCAAACTCCACACCTCTCAAATTTTTTGAGCTCCTCTTGCATTGTAATGATCCAGTTTGGATCTTGCTCTACATCAGATATTGATTGAGGATCAGTTTGAGAGAGAAAGCAGGCAATCATCACATCAAGATTGAGTTGATGCCTTGTTTACACACCCACTGATATGTCTCCAATCACTTGAGATCTAGGGTGATCCCTAAGTGTCACAAGATCATTAGGTGGAGTTGGTTCAGCAACAGTTATTTGATTTAATTCCTCTTGTGGAATTGTATGAACTGTTGGAGGAAGTTGAACTGCTTCCACAGTCTCCTTTTCACTTTCAGCTTCTGATACAGCTTGTGGAGAGGGATGAGATTCAACCTTTAGGGTAAGGTTTAATTCATCGAAGCTCTCACACAAATTTGGTACCTGTAGATTATCATTGGTAGAGATATTTATCTCCTTGTAAAACATGTTAGCTTCATCAAATGTCACATGCATAGATTCTTCAATTTTTAATGTTGATTTATTAAACACCCTATATGCCTTGCTGACTTGGGAATATCCTAGAAAAATTCCCATTGCAGCCTTAGCTTCAAACTTTCTAAGATGTTTCTTGTCATTATTGTGAATATAGCATATACATCCAAATACTTTAAAATAGGTTATTATAGGTTTCTTCCCTTTGAGTAGTTCATAGGGAGTCTTAAGCTTTAGTTTATGTATTAGGCTTCTATTCAGGACATAATTTGATGTGCTTACTGCCTCTGCCCAATAGGAGAGAGACATGTGAGCATCTGCAAGTAATGTACCTACAGCTTCAATGAGTGTCCAATTCTTCCTTTCAACTACCCCATTTTGTTGAGGAGTTCTGGGAGCTGAGAAACAATGTATGATACCTTCCTTCTCACAGAACTCTAGCATAAGAAGAGATTCAAACTCAGTGTCATGATCACGTCTGATCAATGCAATTTTAGTAGAGTACTCAATCTCTATGTTTTTGAGAAAATCAGTGAGAACCTTAAAAATATCTGACTTAGTTCTCAAAAAGAAAACCCATGTGAACCTGGAGAATTCATCTACAATAACTAATGTATAAGACTTTCCTCCTAGACTTTGTATTGCAATAGGGCCAAAAAGGTCCATATGGAGCAAGTATAAGATTCTAGGTGAATCACTCTTATTAATGGATTTGAAGCTAGATTTAGTTTGCTTGCCTAGTTGACAAGCCCTGTAGAGGCCTTCCTTCTTGTAGGGGCCAGAAGGTAAACCTCTAATAAGGTTATCCTTAGATAACCTAGCTATGTTCTTATGGTTTACATGTCCTAATCTTTTGTGCCACAAGCTAGTTTGACTACTAACAGAATTAAACAAGCAGATATCTGAATTAGCTGATTCAAAATTAACTAAGTAGATGTTGCCTTGTCTAATTCCTGTTAAAACAGTTTTGTTGTTTAAAGAGATTAGACATAAAGAGTTAGTGAAGCTTACTTGATAACCTGTGTCACATAGTTGGCTTACTGATATCAGATTATGCTTGAGACCATTTACATAGATCACCTTCTTGAATGTAACATCTCCACATTTGAAATATCCATAGCCTTTTGTCAGTCCAAAGCCTAAGTCCCCAAAAATTACTTTAGGTCCAGTCTTGGCTTTATAGTTGATTAGGCATTCCTTGCAACCTGTCATATGTCTAGAGCAACCATTGTCCAAGTACCACTTGTTTTGAGTGACATGGTTCTCTTCTACCTGCAAGGAAAATGATTAGAAGTTTTTGACCCAGGTTACCTTGGGTCCTTGTTGTTTAACATAACTAAAACTTGAAATAAATGAACATTCAGGCTGTTCCTTATAACCTAAAGGATGATACCTTCTAGGAGGTATGACCCACTGACTAAAGGGAATAAATGATTTATTAAATTTAAGTTACTCTGGTTATAAACTGAGTTCGACGAATTTGAGTGTGTTCGTCGACCTGAGTTCGACGATCGGGGTTGAGTTTTTCGATCTCTGCTCGAAGAATGGAGGCATCCATTCTCAGAGCCCCAAAAACGTTAATCTCTGGTCGACGAATCATACTGGCTTCGTCGATCCCAGTTCGAAGAATGGTTTACATTATTATTTGCATTCAGGGTTCGTCGTTCTGAGTTCGAAGAACCATACTTATTTCGTCGTTCTGAGTTTGACGAAATATACTGAACATAGTTATGTTGTTTATTCTTCTTTTTCTTATTAGTTTTCTTAAGTTCTAGCTATTTAAGAGCTTCATTAACCTTATCTACCTGTTCAGTATTTTTCTTACCACTTTCAGAGATGAAATTAACAGGTTTTGATAATTGATTTTTCTGAATTAGGATTGGTTCACTAGATGAGGCTCCTAATCCTAGTTTGTTATTGTTAGATCTTGCATTAACAGTACTCGTGATGTCTAACAGTTGTAAACTTCTACCATTCAGAGATTCTTCTAGTTCCTTAGTCTTACTTAATTCAGATTTTAGAAAATTTATTTGTTGATTAGCAGAATTTAGTTCTTCAGATAGTTTAACATTTTCAGCAATGATTTTTTCTTGTTCTAAAAGCTTTTCCCTAAGAAGTTTGATTTCCTTCTCAGATCCTATTAGATCTAAACACAAGCTTTTAGATTCTAGCTGAAATTCTTTAGATTGAAAATCATAAGAAGCAATTACCTGATCCTCTTCAGAGAGGAGTTCTTCATCATCCGATTCTTCTGAATCTGATCTCCTGCTTCCAGTATCTATTGCCATGAGGCAAACTTCCTTTGCCTTCTTCTCTTCTTCATCATCTTCACTGGAGCTGGATGAAGATGTTTCATCTTTAGTATCACTCTAGGTTTCAGCTACAAAGCCCTTCTCTTTCTTTTTGTATTTGCTGTAGGAGGCCTTGCTGTGATGATGTCTTCTGGAGTCCTTCTCCTTTCTCTTGTACTTCTTTTGAGCTTTGGACATTCTGAGATGAAGTGTCCAGGTCCCCTGCACCCAAAACAGACAGCCTCTTTGGTGGGAGTTTTGTCATACCTGGGTTTATCTTCATTCCTTGAGGTCTTCCTCCTGAAGTCCTTCCTTGCCATCTTATAGAATCTCTTAGCAAAGAGACTAATGAGTTCTTCATTGGTTGGCATGCTGGCAGATTCTTCTGCTGCTTTAAATGCTAAATTATGCTCCTTCCTGGTAGGTGTTGGAGCCTTTGGTTTAACTGCAGCTTCCCTTGACTTGATCAACTGCTCATAAGATTTGAGCTTTCCAAGCAATGATTATGTTGATATTTCAGCAATGCTTCTGGCTTCTTTGATAGGACAGATTCTGGAATCCCATGTGCTAGGGAAGCACATGAGGATCTTGTCATTGACCTCAGTTAGAGTGATCTCCTTGTCCAATGTTCTAAGCTCACTGATGATGAAGCTCAGCCTGTTGTACATGATCTCCACTGTTTCTGCTTCATCTTTTCTGAAGTTCTCATATTGAGAAATAAGGTCGGATCTCCTATCCTTCCTTTCATCAGCTGAGCCAGCTACCATTTGGTTGAGGGAATCCCAAATGGCTTTTGCAGATGTACATTCAGCAACTTTCTGAAATATGTTATCTGACATAGTCTGGGCCAGTATAATCATAGCTCTAGCATTAGCAATCTTGGCTTTCTTTTGTGCATCAGTTTGATCTGGAGGAGGCACTGCACTGAGATTTTCTAGAATTAAAGTAGAGGCCACTGGAGCTGGTGGTCCTGTCAAAATAGAGTTAAAGATATCCTCATCAATAGAGTTCATATATAGCTTTATTCTTGCCTTCTAGATTGTGAACTTTGACAAGTTACATAATGGAAGTCTGGTGCTAGCATAATCCTTGTTTTGTGCCATGATATCAGAAAATAAAATCTAATCAAAAAAAATACTAAGACTTATTCAGAGTTTATCCTGAGGATCTTGGTTAATCCAGGTTTAAGCCTGTATGATATGATTAACCACCCTCTAATACCAATTGAAAGAAATGGATAGACTCTGATTAAATCTAGATGGGGGGTGAATAAAGTTTAATAAAATCTTTCTATCTTCTACGGAAATAAAATATCTTTTGACAAAATAGGTTACTATGATATATGTGTATGAGAGTGTGCAAGTGCAGCAAATAGACAAGTGAAATAATCTAATCTACACGGCAAGATATCACATCATAAGCACAAAGGAAAAACACAGGCAACACAGATAACACAAGAAATTTATAGTGGTTCCCCAAACTTGGTTACATCCACTCTTCTACCACCCTAGGTAGGAATCCACTACAAGTTTTGATCAGGTGACTGCCACCAATGAGCTTTTGATCAGGTGCCCAAAAACCAACTCAAGTCTTTTGGAAGGAGACTTGCAACCAAAATAATTTTGAAGGGGATTAAAACCCTGTACATAGGTGGGGATAAGAGGTTTATTTGAACTTCTCTTTTCTCAAGCAAATGAGAGAAGTCTTGAGGATTCTATAAATGTTGTCAAAGCTCCCCCTGAGATTAATAGTTGTTCAGGCAGGGAAGCTTTGCTAGTGATGATAGGTCTTCTACTATAAGACCAAATCTCCAGGAATCTTTTGACTGATTGAAAATTCTTGTCACTCGAGATCCTGGAATCAGAGAGAGAGGAAGAAAGACTCTTGATTGTGATAGGTGTTATTTCTTCTTCTTCTTCAGAGAGCAATTATATTCCTGTAGAGAAATGTATTAGAAAAACTAGAATGCTTTTTCTGCAGCTGAGTATGTTGTTCTCAGCAAACTGTATGCTCTGCTCTTCTCTATCATATCTTTATGTGATGTGTGTTGATTGTTCTGAATCAATAATATAGCTTCTTGTTTCTAGCACTAAGACTCTGAGAATGATAGCAACCTACTGTTTGAATTCGAAAACCTGCAATAAATGCTTAGCCGAATTCTGGGAAATGGAAAACGACAAGTATGCTGTCAAATATTCTATTCTATGTCTGTCCTGAGATATACGCAATTAATTCTCTAGAAAATATTCATTATCAATGCTGCCAGTAACGACTCGATTCATAGGTAATAAGTGCATTGATTATCCAGGGAATTAACGGCCTATAATAGATATAAAATAAGGAGACAGAAAAGGAAAGAATAAATAACAATATGACTCACAGTTTACGTCGACCAGAGAACAGCTTTCGTCGACCTGAGGTTAGGGATCGTCGACCTCAGAAACTGTTCGTCGACCAGAGCTCTGCGAACTACTGCACTGCATAAACTGACTGATCCTGTGCTCCAAGTTCGTCGACCTGAGAATCTGAAATAGTAGACCTAAGAACTTAGTCAAACTGAAGGTGTTGAGATAAGAGCACATCTGGCGTTGAGTCGTTGAGAGCGTTGAGTCGTTGAGAGCGTTAAGTGATCTTAAATGCTGAGTGAACTTTGGTGCTGAGTGATCTTTGTCTTTGAGTGAACTTTGGCACTGAGAGATCTTTGGCGCTGAGTGAACTTTGGCGCTGAGTGAACTTTGGCGCTGAGTGAACTTTGGCGCTGAGTGAACTACAAAATTCGCAGACCACGAAATTTTTCTTCTAAGAACAAATCGTCGACCACAGAACTCTTCACAGTCACTTAGAGTTAGTCGACCTGAGCTCTATGATCGTTGGGCTCTGAAAATATATGAGGTCTTCTAACTTCTCTGAACTGAGCTCTCCAAACGTCGAGCCGAGGTTGACGAACGTCGACCTTAGAAAAGACTTTAACAAAACATCTTCTAGGGCTGATTTCTGATATTGTCTTCAGGCATGTCCTTGAGCTTCAATCTGTAGGACTGACTTAAGACTAGAATGATAAAATATTGACCCTACTATACATCATGGGTCACACCCTAAGAAGAGAACCTAGCTCAAATCACCTAGGGGATCCAACATGGACCACCGCCCAGATGTTTGCCGGCCCCCGACGAGTCGATTGGGGGCGACGCTGACGTCTAGTAGCGGATGCCTGGAGGTGGCAGAGGGCCACCGCCTTTTTCTCCAATGGGAGAGATCACCGTCGTTCATCTCACAAAATGAGATGAATGGCTATGATTTCATTATTTCCATCCCCCGCCTCATCTTCTGTGCCCCCACAGCAGATCCATGGACGATCCGCTGTGGGGAAGCGTTGGTTGTTTTCCCTATCTAGCGCAATCCTGGCCGCTGGATCAGATTGATCTGCTATATGCAGACCATATTCCATTGAGAACCTTAAATATTTTTAATAAAACAAATATAAGCTTCTAGGGAAAAAGTGTTGAACATGAAAGTTGTTCCCCTTATAAGCGCTTCCTCCACAAAAAGTTTGAGAATTTTTGAAATTGTTTTGGTAATTTTAAAAGCCCAAATAAATCTTATTTGGCCAATTTAGAGGCCCAAAATGCTCGATTTTTTTTGGAAAAATTACTAGGCTCTTTTTAAGCCCTCTTAAAGGTTGTATAAAAATTTGAAAGCCTTGGGAAAAAATTGAAGGTTTTCGAATTTCCTGGAGCTCAGAGTCGTGCTCGAAAATTTACGCAACCAAATTCTTCGAAAATGAAAATCGAAGCGCGCGACCACTTTTAAAATTAAATGATAAGTTCAACTATTTTACTAACGAGAGTGATTGAGGCAAGTTCCAATTTCTAAGTATTCCGAGGATTCGTTGAACTATTGAGTGCCTCGTCTTTATCCATTACAAAGCTCTCGAGTAACTTGAATAGACTCGGAAAATGAAGTACAAGCAATGAAACTGCAAATTATTCTCGACGAATAATAAAGATGTAACCCTTAATAAATCCTTCGAGTCTGATTAAGCCACGATAATAAGGGGCGCAACTAAACTATTATAGTACCAGATTAACGGGTAAACCCCCAAAGAAGCCTCCTGAGAACGGAGATGGAACTGAACTAAGCCTCCTGTGAATGGAGATGAAATTGAACTAAGCCTCTTGAGAATGGAGATGGAACTGAACTAAGCGTCCTGAGAATGGAGATGAAACTGAAGCCTCCAAAATGTCGTGATTGGACTACTAACCATTTTCTTTATGTTTTATTACAGTCTCGCACTGGTCCAGTTTATTTATTCATTTCAGTTCAGTACTTTCTTTTCAGTACTCCAGTCTCGTACTGGTCCTGGCTATTTACTTTCAGTTCTTTTCTTTTCTTTTAAGTACTATTTCAGTATCGTACTGGTCCAGTTCCTTTCAGTACTTTCAGTTTAGTACTAATCCAGTTTACTACTGGTCCTATTTCATTACAACATTTCAATTCTGCAGCTTATATACTAATAGCAGCTTTTATTACCGCAATTTTGTTTCTGCAATTTACTATTTTAAAAGCACGGGTCCTGCCCTGACGGGTAGTGTTTTGATAGGTTGACCCTTAGTTGGGGATAATAGGAGTTGAGATGTTCCTCCTAAGTTAGCCCCAAGTAAGTGCTCCCATGCTCCTTGTCGAAATTTGAGCTGAATATCGCTCGCCCGAATTTTTGAAGTATAGTAGGGCAGGTCGCTGTGGACCTGATGCGTGCTAGTAAATTAATAATTTAATTGCTTGTAAATTGCTTGCGATAAATAGTGGCGGGTCAGTCACTTCCGCAGACCGTTCGTACCAGTGCGGGAACTTCGACGAATCAAGGCGAAAGGGAGTTGAGCACCATGGGTCACCGACCAATATGTTTTTCCCCGTTGGGTTTCCTCCGCTGTCGGCTAAAATGTTAAATCGTCGGATGTTGCTCCCATCCAAGAGTACACGGGGTAGTATGTTAGGGCTTAGGCTGTGCGGTACGACCACCCCCAGAAGTGGCAGGACTGGCCACTATCACCAACGGCCATAATAGTGAGGCCCGCGGGGCTCGCTACCCTGCTTGAAAAGAAGCAGTCCATACTATGTCAACATAGGGTATTGTGCATGGCTGTTAAAGCCTGCGATGTGTGCGCAGCTGTGAAAGCCTGTGATGTGTGCGCGGCTGTGAAAACCTGTGATGTGTGCGCGACAATAAAAGCATGCGAGGTGTGAGCGGTTGTGAAAGCCTGCGATGTGTGAGCGGCTATGAAAGCCTGCGATGTGTACGCAGCTTAAAGACCCGCAGAGCTCGTTCATGTTTTGTACACCTACTGTACTACTGCGCTGAAAAATATAACTGACGTAAATTAATGTTGTTAGTCCAGTTATATCATGTTATACACCTTTCGTTTGCTCCTAGCTTATTTATGAAATGTTATGTTAACTCTCTCATGTTTCGGCTATCTTATATTGTTGGGTGTGTGTGTGCTCGTCCCCAGGATATGGATCTGGGGAGTAAATTTGATTCCACATAGCTCTGTGACTAACGGTTATTTTAATAACCATTCACAGGAGAAGGAGCACCGTAGTGACCAGCTACTGCAGGACGATACGCCAGCTGATATGACTACTCGAGCAGAGGCACCCCCGTCGTCTCCCGAGTTTCGAGACATGAGTACTAGCGAACAGAGTTAAGAGAGAGAGAGAGAGAGAGAGAGGAGTTACTAGTTGTAATACTATTATAGTCTACGGGCTCTATGTATAAACAGTGGCTACGACCTTTTTGCACTTTTTGTTAAATATATATGATTATATATATTTGTTGTGGTTTCCTGATAGTGTTTCTGGTGTACTCTATGATGTGTTGTGAATGTTATGACTCAAGCCTAGCAAGGCGGCGAACCAGTGCTTAGAGGAGTGGGTTGTTACCCCTTAAGGAGCACTAGGTGGATGCCTTGGGCAAGTAAGATCCCCTCCGGCCCGACCCACGGCAAAGGTTGGGGGAGGGTCTTACAAATGGATCAGGGCGATAACGATCCATCCTTGTAGAGCAGTCTCAGGATCCCTCTATCCCTCGCTTCATTCCTTGGTTCTGAACGAATCATGCAGTAGAAGCCTGGTGGACCCTTGTGTAGAGGTTTAGGGATTCTGGACTATATGATAGCACAACCACACACCTTCGTTTTCGCTTTGTTAGTCTTTTTAAAATTTCCCCTATTTTTGCAAAATACTGCCATTCATTTCCTGTTACTTCTCTAGATACCGGAGTCCACTAATGGGGGATCCTCCTCCAGAGGATATGTCCCTGCCACCCCATCTCCAGACCCGGTTTCTCCTACAGCTGTACTGTTCGCCGAGACAGACTTGGGGCAGACGTTGACATCTATTTTAGCGACGTTTCGGACAGCTTTGGCACACCAACCACAGTAGTTGGTGGTACCCACTGACTTGTTGACGACCTTTTGGCGGCTAAGGCCTCCTATCTTTAGAGGTACGGAGACTGCCGTACAGGAAATGGAGTGGGTCGAGCGTGTCGAGGAGCTATTGGTAGGAATGATGTGCCTGGTAGTGGCTGTAGTGTCACTATTAGTGACTTTGTTAGAGGGATATGCCAGATAATGGTGGAGAGCAACCAGCCACTCGACGTTTAGAGGACGACCATTGAGCATGATCGTATGGGGGGGAGTTTTAGAGGCTTTTCTAGAGCACTTCATCTCAGATGCCGATCGAGCTGCGCAATAGGAGAGGTTCTTGTACATCCGACAGGGTGACCAGACGGTGCCAGATTACGAGAGAAAGTTCATCCACCTGGCACGTTTTGTTGGGAACTTAGCAGCCATGGACAGAGATAGAGCTGCGCGCTTTTACCAAGGCTTGCGGGATGACCTGAGGCGGGCCGTGATTATGATCTCTCAGTCCACCTTCCACACCATAGTGACTCACGCTGTGGCGTTAGAGTTAGATCAGAGTATGGTAGCCTAACAGCACCGAGAACAAGTTGATGTCCCAACAGGTCAAGGATGAGATAAAGGAGCTGCTCCACACTGACAGGAGAGAGACCGTAGACAGAGAAAGCACAGACAGCCATATAGGCGCCCATTAGCACCAGCAGTACCCCCAGCACCGCAGTAGGAGCCCAGGCCAGCTCAAATACGACAGCTAGTACCAGTAGCTCGATGTGATGTTCCCTTTGCAGGAAACTGCTTTTTGTGCCAGCAGCCAGGACATATGAGGGTCTTCTGCTCGCATGTGGCAGGAAGGCTAGGATTAGGAGCTGTTCAGGGAGGACAGGCGGCACGAGGAAAGGGCTAGAGAGGCCTCAGAGGTAGAGCTAGTAGGAGAGGCCAGCAGGGCCGAGCAGCACCCTTGGAGGCTTACGCCTTAGAACTCCAGCATGAACCAGCCCCGATGTTATGATAGGTATATATCTTAGGCGATAGAGATACATCGGATATTACTACATGTGTATTAGCTTGTGCGCATGTATATATCTATATCTGGTATACGTTTTGGTAGATGATATATATATACTCCATGTTTCTTCAGGACAACTGCTGGTATAAGGGAACCCCACAAAAACTCTCTTTGATACTGGGGCAACACACTCTTTTGTTTCTGTAAGACTCCTTTTTTTTGACCGGGTCTTATGCCCAGAATCGCCGTTTTGCGGTGACACCAACTTTCGAGAAGGCCATCACCACAAATTGCTGATTTTGCCGGCAATTTCTCTACCACATTACACAAAAGAAAGGAGAAAAACATTCATATTCAGTTATATAAATGAAACCATGTCCATGATTACAATGCAATATAATATAAGTCCATATAGATATAAAAGTAAACTAAAGAAAGATAAAGGGCTCTTGCCCAATAAAATAGTCCTCACTACAAACGCTTGCGGAAGTAAAACTACTAATCACTCACTGATCCCCGGACTGATGGTGTTGTTGTCACCCCTGTACTAGGTTGGTTCACCTCATCCTGCACCGTACTCCGGTTAGGCTGGTTCCCTTGGAACTGCACCCTGTCTCCCAACTGGTGCCCCTGGTTTTGTGCTCATCAGGCCATTAGTTTATACTAAGTCTTGATCCACCTCCCCTCCCCTCCCCTACAATGCCTAGGCACCACATGGGAAGGAAGGAAAGGGAAGTACCAAAAGTGGAGATAAATAAAAGCAGTGACAGTGGTTGCAACTAACAGTTATAGATTATGTAAAGAAAGCTAAGCGATTCTATACATAATATGAAGCATGGAACAACAATGATAAAAGGTAAATATTGAAATGTACATCTAGCTATCACAGGTAAATAAATAACCTTAACTTATATGAATGCTCATACAAATATATAAGTTAAGGGATCTTTTGCAAGGCTCCCATCATATAATCTATCCCATACTAGTTTATACGACAGGGTGTCAGGATATATGCAGGTATATGTGTTATGATATGTTATGTCATGGTTCATGCAATTGCAACTCACGCACACAACTCTATGCACACAGACCATTAGTTACCCCATTTGGAGTTAGCTAAACTCTCAAGTACCTCATGTAATGGCAAATAGAGGCAGTGGGTTGGGCCTCCCCACCTCTAGGTCAGCATTCACACTACCTAACCTAGACCTTGCGTACTACTCAGTGCACCCACAATCAGATGCCACAGAGTCTCTTATACTAGTGCTGGCAACCCACCAGTCTTGTCTTGGCCAAGTGAATACTTACACCCGCCGAGTCAACGTATCGACGTCGGTGTGAACAACCGTCCAATAATGAGGACCCACCACTGAATGCACATGCACACATGCTATAAGAGCGCCCGAGCTACCAGCTCATAAAACTTAAACCATTATTTAACAACACTGAGTCTACCGCTTGTGAATCTACACCAAATATTCCCCCCAAAATAACAGGATTAGTGTAAGTGACGGTGATTATTAAAGGCTACTATTTTAGTCTGTTATTCTTACAGTTTAGGTTAACCTTGGACTGCCCAGGGTATGCTCGGTGAAGGGATCTCGGGGGCACTAGGAACTATGATGGTATCTGAAGCTCAACGTTCTCTTTCGCAAGACACTTACTTTTATGTGTATCTATTTATTACCTAACCCTTTTCTCACGTTGTTCTTTAACTATCCTAAGTGATTTTTATTGTACCCAAGGGTAGACGATACTCTGCCGAGCCCGAGATCGACTCCATCTCCATGTACCTAGACAACTTAGGTTTTATCCCTAAGGGTGACTTATAGAGACTCCACCCATCCAGGTGTACCCACTATATATCCACCAATGAATGGTCCACTATTATACCCTGAATACCTAAAATTCACTATATGTAGACCAAGTGATCTAATCTAAGCGTATGAAAGTAAACCCTTTGAATAATTTGTCTACAACCTCAAAATTATTACTGGAGGTCTACCATGACTTGTTGAGCCCAAAACCAGAACTCGGTATTTTTCCTAATTAATTCAGCCTTTTAAATAATTCCCCAAAAATCACGAAGCCTAAGATTTGAAGATGAAGTCTAAGTTACTGTCATGCAATATCTAAACCAAAATTTCCAAATCTTTATATTGACTAAATAACAGCAAGGCATGAGTGTTATAATTTTCCAGCAATAATTTCTATCATAAACCAATTTACAAATCTTTTGGTCAATATGACAAATTATAAGGTGACAAGAAAATTACCAAGGGACTATAATTGTCAAAAAACATGCCCGCCTAAATTTCATGATTTTATAATTTCATTTAACCATTTATTTGATTTTACAAAGTAATTTACCTCTAGGGCAACTTGTGAAGGAACTACCTTAAATAACCTTCCAAAAATTATAACAAAATTAACAAGTCATCACAAAAATATAAAAATTTCACAAATCAAGTTTCATAATTTTCCAGTGCTCAGTTTGTTCTAAACATTTTTATTTCTCAAAACAACTATTCCTAGTGTTACCAAGATGGTACCAAAAATCTTTAACCAAAAATTATGATAAAATTTGCAGACATAGATAAGATCAATAAAAAACTATTGTCCAAGTTTCATGACCATCCAATACCTTTATGACCTATATCCTGTACTTACTAGAAAAGTTCATATACTAGCTATAAGGTGGTTGGTGGGGGAAATCTAATCCTAAGATTCCAATTTAATTATTCAAGTTGTTTCTCCACCCATTGAACCTATTTACAGAGTGTTGAGCCAATACTTGAAGGATTGGCTCCATTTCCTTCTTTAACCCAAAAAGGGCAGCCCTAAGGTTTGAAGTAGGATTTCATGGTATTCTAACCCTAAAATTTTCTAAACCTAATCCAAGGGATGTTCCATATAGCCACAAGACAAAGGCCAAGGTTTTACCATTTTTAGTTGAAGGGTTGACCACTTAACCATCTGAGGGCACTTTTGAAATACTAGGTCTATTACCCTAAAAATGGCCATCTTTACTCACCAATATACCCCCATCAAATCAACCTTGAATATCTTGATTTTTTTTTCATGGCCATATTATATCCCCTCTAGTCATCCACCAGAGTTTGAGGAAAAATTGAGGCCCATAGACCCTAAATATGTCTCATATATGTATTATTAAATTATTATAAAAACTATAAAAAAATCATCTCCAAAAAATTTCATTTTTAGATATGATGAATGTTATGGCCAGAACAGACTATGGTCTAAATTCCAGCCCATTTGACTAAGTGGTTTATTGGGGTCACTCATTTCATTTTCTGGTTAGCCCTTGGACACCTTGCACCAAAAAGTGTGTTGAGATCAAGCCAATGGTCCAAAAGGGTTGATTTTAATTTTGTATTAAGCTAAATACTAAGGACTAGGTTTTCTATGTTGAACATATTTTCAGGAGATGCCTATAGGAATTTTTAATATTTAAAACAAACTGACTGTAATATTGTGACAAAATAAAATATCTTATAAATAAATATTATTAGGCCTGCACTTATCAGATCCATCCAAATCTAACGACAGTGGATCATCGTCCCCAATGAGCCAGTGGTCCATATTGGATTTTCATGAAGCTATTCCAGCTTCAATTTTCGGCCACCTGGCCACCTCCCTGGCCGGCCACCACCACCACCACTTCCATCGAAGTGGTGGCTATCGCATGGCGGTGGCACAGCCGCCGAAGGGGTTGTTTTCGGCGAACCCGATAGGTTGTGTTTTCATGGAAAATTCGTGTGTTTCTCCTCACTGATCGGGCTCAATTGAGCCCGATTTCTCCACCTAATGATCTAAATATCTAGCACAAGAGAGAAGGAGAAGGACTAGACCTGTGGCGAGCTTGGCGGCGTGTGTGGTGGTGATGTGCCATGGCCGACCACTCCAAGCTTGATCCTTGTCAAAATCTCTATTCTCCTCTTAAACCTGTGATGTAACCGTCCATTTTGATTTCTTGGAAGGTTGTAAAGCTGATGGTGTGGTCGTTTTGGAGAGTGGGAGAGGCTGCACTGATTGACCATTAATGGCCATGAGAGAAGGGGTTCGGCCATGGTGAGATAGTGCCTTTTCATATACTAGCCTGGCTGGAATTGATGGCAATCTTCCCCCAAGGGTCAAAGGAGATGAATGGAGACTTAGGGGGGAAGAATGGGGGAGCCTCCTTGTATTCCACCATTAACTCTCTCTTTCACTCTCCTCCCTTAATGAAAACTCCTCATTCTCTCTCCTATTCATCAACTCCAGAATTTTGAGTGGTATTTTAGGTAATTTCCACTAGCCAAAGCTAGTGGGCCATTATATTTGGGCCTAGCCCAATTGGATTGGAGTTTGGCTTAGCCTTCCTCCCCATTTGAGCTTGGTTTGACCAAGTTTGACTTGGGGGTGTTGACTTGGTCAACTAAGTGGGTTGACTAGTCAACTTAGTGTCTTGGGTCCCTTGCCACCACCCAAATCCACTTGTGGGCTGCATCAATTTAGTATCAGAGGGAGATTCACATCAATTTCATAATTGGCACCCTCCCCCTTTTGCTTAGAGCACCGACACACACTTGCATGTTTCATTGCCTACATAATAAAAATTATTTTTTAATTTTGGTCTGTAAATAGCGGCCTATATTTTTTTTTCTCTGAAAAAATAAAAAAAAATTTATTTAATAATCCTCATAATATTTCCAGCAAGATAATCAAAATCATTTATTTATTACCCTAGTTGTCAAGCGGGAACAATTCTGTCTTTCCTAGAGTTTAGTGGGGCATGTTCATTATTCATTGCATGTGCACCAGTTTTGGGTAAGTTTTCTCTCCGGTTCTCACTATTATGGCCTATGACGTTTATGCTTCCCGTTTAGATTATTGGTATGATAAATCCATGGCTAAACATACCCAAGTCTTGCCATCCTACACTAGGAATTCCAACTGTCCCCATACTATTCCTCGCACTAGGAGTGAGATACCCACATTCGATGGTTATGGGAATTATCAAAGTTTTATGGACTGGCTTAAGGGGATAGAAGATTATTTTGATTGTCACGTATGTGGCGACTAATCCAAGGTTATCATAGCCCGAGAGAGCTTAGTTGGTCAAGCCCTGGTGTTTTGGCTGAACGAAGAGCGTGGTGTTGGTAGTTGTCCATATGCTTAGCCGCACATGTGACGCCTACTCGCAACTAAATTTGATCCCTCCTATCGCCACACTACTAACACCAAGCCTGTGAGTGAGTATCGTTATGGAACTAAACCAGTAGCTACTCATAGGAGTTACCCTATGCCACAGGTTAGATCTGTTCCCCGCATCGATAGGACTACACCTAGTGTGCCTAATTCAACTCCTAAGGAAAATCAGCAGTGTAGACCCTATGTTTTGGAATCAGAAAATGTTATTACTAGGGTGTTGCCTCTGTTAGCCTCGAAGATTGAGCCTCCTAAGATTGCGAGTGAAACCAATGAGGATTATGTTGTGGATATAGTATCTATTGATTCTGAAGATAATCAGCTAGGTGAGAGTATTCCTTCACGTACGATAGTGCCCGACGAGACTGATGATTCTGAAAGTGAGGGAATTTCTAGTGATTTAGAAGACGATGTATGGGATGATTACATTTTGATCTGTGAGAGTATTCCATTGCCTATTACTTGCACTGCTAGCGTTGTGACTGATCACCCTAGTGTTGAGTGCCCTCTCCAGGATATGATCCCCATCTTGATAGAGACTACGATTGCACCCACTGAGATTTTATCTGAGTTATCTGAGGATTCTGAACGAGAGAATGTCCCTATTATTATTGTGGATGAGTTACCATCTGAGGGAAGGGTAATTTTGGACGATTCAGTTATTGTACACCCGAATGAGAGTACTATGATATCGTCACCGTTGGGTGAAATTTATACTGATTTAGATGTTATCCTGGGCTTGATTTTGCCGACCCTTCCCCATGTTTATTTTCCCACATTAGTTGACTTTTTAGGACGTAGAACCGGTAGAACTAGTCTGAGTTTTTGTGTCACGCCCACTTTATTAGCTCTAACTTTAGCATTGTCTCAGCAAATAGATATTACTATGTTGAGCGCACTAGTATTTGTACTTTTCACGGCACCTCATAGTTATGACTACGCATCACTTTTGACAGCTCATTTTTCTGTATGTCCATCTACGGTTTCGTCCCCGTTTACGACTGAATCTGATTCTTTGGCAATTGTGCCTCTGGATGTGGTGTCCCCTATACATACTTATATACCACACCCGGTCGCATGCATTTACCCACCACCTTTTGATGACCCTCATTTCCCCAAGTTAGTGACTATAGTTGGGTCCCTTGAGCTGTATTGCTCGCACATCTTTTCACATCTGGGAGCATCCAACTCTATTTTTTATGATGAACGGTTCTCCTTGGCATATCTTCATGCCAAGCGTAAGAATATTAAAATTAAAATTAAGACTGTTGTTTTGGAGTCCATCAAAATCATCCCTGATTATAAGGCTTCTGTGCCACCTGACTTAGCCCCCTTATTCTCCGCATTTGGGTCTAGTCATGTAGTATATGGATTCTCTCCTCATGTATCTAGGACGTTAGTGTTTCATTTTAAGTTATGTCACACGCACTTCCACTCCTTTCCGAGACCATCCGACGCTAGATTTAGTGATTTGGGTTTAGTCTGGTCAGTCCCCGAGCGGATGCCTTCTAGCTCCGTTAATAAATTAATACGTAAGAACGCCGACCCATCCATGATTATGAAGAACGTCGGATTTAATGCTTTTATTTCAGATTTTTATATAGCACAGGGTGTTTCACTTTATTTCAAGTTTCCGGACTTTTTTACTGTACGTCTCTGTTCCACCTGAGTGCATTTCTCCGTCGTTTCTTCTTTCCACTAAATATCCTCATGGGTTGGGGAGTGTTAGTATTGTCGTATCTAATTTCCACGTGGACTCCTTGGTTCTTGAACCAGATGGTAAGATTCAAGTTAATTTTCTTTTGCCTAACACTATTTCAAGTTTCTCTATTTCTACACCTGACAGGTTCTTAGTGCTATGGGATGTTCATGTTACTACGATACGGATTGCGGGACCAGACTTGCCCCATATTGCTGCTGCTTTCGACGGTTCCCCACTCAGGGGCCACTCATCGGTGATGAGTAATTTTGAGTGGGGTAGGATTGATGGCGACGATGCTGTTGCGGCCGTTGATCCCCGTCATCGAGAGTTTGTGGATTGGGACGATCGATACCGTAAGCTCGAAGAAGAAATTCTACCACGACGTATCTTCGCCGCCTCCGCCGCCATTAAATAAAATATATAATTAAAAATTAAAAATTATAATTATATATTTTATCAATTAATATTTTTAGCAATTTCTATTTAATGCAATTTTAATTTAAGCATTGTTTTATTTACAAGCATTTCATTATTGTAATTTTATTTCATGTATAAAGATGGGTGCATATAACCATCATAGTTCCAATTTCATGTATTAATACGAGTGTATATAACCATCATATTTTTATTTTGAATTTTGAACTTTTAAATTTGAATTGGAGGAGATTGAGTGGTGTAGGCTATAAATAGCCATGCTTATGAAGAATTTAGTTGAGAAGAATGAAAAATTGAAACATTGAATTCAAAAATTGAATTTCCCACTCTCTCTCTTTCCCCTTAAGCAAATTTTGGCCCTCCTCCTCTCCTCCTTCCTCTTGGATGCCGACCATCTCTTCTCCTCCTCTCTTGTATTTGTCATCCCCTCTACCTTCTCCTCCTTCTACTCCCAAGCCTCTCGGCCCTCTCCCCACCACCCAACCGAGCACCCTCTCTCTCCACCCTAAAAGTTCGGCCAACTTCATAGCCGCCACCCTCTTCCTCCCTTTCATAATTTCGGCCACCAAATCCACCACCAAACCGAGCGCACTCCTCCCTTCCAACACCAAAACCGACCACCCTCCCTCCTCCAAAAATCCGAGCAACCCCCCTAGATAAAATTTAGCCACCACCTTTCCTCTCTCCTATTTCCATATTTGTGGCCTTCAAGGTTTCTCCCTCTCCTAGGGTTTGCAAAAGGAAAACGACTCACATCTTCATCGTCCGATGCGGATCCGTGGAGTCTCGTGGAGATAGATCCAACCACCGTCGTGTGCGCCTCCTCCACTCATCTTGTGGACGGATTTTTCTTAGGATTTTGGGTAACGAATTTCTAATCCATCTCTTGTGCATTTCTTCTAAATAATTTTGTGAGTTTTGGTGGAATTAGAAGACTAGTGTTTTGTCCTGATTTATATTGAAATCGTGCTAGTTAAAATCTGAATTTTCAAGCATTATTTTCCCGAATATTCTCGTATAATTTTGGAGCGGGTAGATCTCGTGAACACTAGAAGAAATCGGGTTCATTACCCTTGATTTCCCTTGAGTTCAAGTGATTTGGTATACCCTCATATTAATTAATTTTGGGGATTGATTTGAACTTAATTTTAAATCGCTATTTTAGTCTAGATCTTCTCGTATTGGATTGTGATTTGCTAGCGAATAAATTAAATTTGAATTGCTAAGTGTCCGGATCGAGTAGGTCCTTTTCGCTTGAGAGAACATTGGCAAATAACACTTGTTCAATCTAAATAAGGGGAAGCGCCCCTTTGCGTTGTGCATTGTTAAATTAGTTGAATCATCGTTAGTAATTTAGGGTGATTCCGCACGCTACTTAGTTATTTTATTTACCGATCCTAAGAACGCGTAGTGTTTAATCCGTCGATACCTTGGGCCTGCATCAATCCCCTAATGGGTTAGGGATGTTATGGTAGGGTCAAAGGGTCAAGGTGAATCCATAAAGTCAAACCCTAGGCTTTTCATTAGTAATTTACTATTTGTAGACCAAGGTGATTTTCACTTCCATGCCTAAGCTCACTTGGTTCCTTGTGCTTCCTAGGGTTTTGTCATGACCCAACCATGACAAAACCATCCTAGGGGTCTAGTTGTTTGAGGGATGTAACAGTGTCTCAGGAATTTATTGCCACCAAGGAAAATATCGTTTGCTCGCTTGGATTATATATACAGATTCGTCTACCAGGCGGATCTGACATGACGTCCACGGAAAAATGCTCATTCCAGGCCATAATATGGGATGTGGAATTCGAGATCTACGCAACGATCTTAGCAATAAACAGATTTGACCTCATATTGGGAATGGATTCGCTGGCCGAGCATAAGGCCCAAATTAATTGTTCGACCTGGGAGGTCAAACTTCAAAACCTAGACGGACAGATCATTATGCTGACACGTATACCCTCTGTCTCTCGCATTATTTTGACCTCCGCTCAGACTATAAAGTCAGTCCGACAGCAAGATGATGTATTTATTATTTACTTCGAGATGGATGATAAGGTCCAAGTACTCGCCAAGGTGCCAATTGTACGTGATTTTCCAGATGTGTTTCTAGAGTCCCTCCCAGGCATGCCCCCGTAGCGAGAAGTTGATTTCCAGATCGAGTTGGTGTCTGGAGCTCGACCAATGTGCCGAGCGCCCTACCAGATGGCCCCCAAGGAATTGGCCGAGTTGAAGATCCAGCTTCAAGAACTAATAGATGTTAGATTTGTCTGCCCAAGTTCCTCGCCCTGGGGAGCCCCTATGCTGTTTGTAAAAAAGAAGGATGGGACACTGCTTTTGTGCATCGATTATAGGGAGCTAAACAAGCTTACTATTCGGAATACGTACCCGCTTCCAAGGATCGACGAGTTGTTCGATCAACTCCAAGGAGCATTGGTATTCTCTAAAATGGACCTAAAATCCGACTACTATCTGGTTCAGGTCCGGGAGGAAGACATCCCCAAAACCGCCTTTAGCTCTCGCTACGGGCTATACGAGTTTATTGTAATGTCGTTTGGGCTTACCAATTCCCCCTCCGCCTTCATGGCTCTAATGAATAAGGTGTTCGAACCCTTTCTAGATCTTTTCATAATTGTCTTCATCGATGACAGCTTGATCTACTCGAAAACCAAGGCCGATCACTCTAGACACCTATGGTTGGTGATACTTAAACTTTGGGAGCACTTTCTCTTCTCCAAGTTTAGCAAGTGTGAATTCTGGTTGGAAGAAGTCGGATTCTTGGGCCATGCCATCAACAAAAATGGTGTGGCAGTAGACCAAGCCAAAATCCAAGCAGGTCAGAACTGGCCGCCGCATATGACGGCAGCTATTGGGTCCAATGCCCACAATGTCCCAGATTTGAAGAACTCAAACAAGTAAATGATATACACAAAGTTGTATTTGATGTTGTTTAAGCTCGTCATGTGCAGGATGTTCCTTGGAACAAGGTTAGACAAGTCTTCTAAGTGATGGTGACAGGTGGTCACAAGGTAGGATGTGGAGAGACAGAAAATCTGTTTAAGTCCACATGCGATAAGTGGAGTAAGCTCACTCAACGCTAGATGCAAAAATGTGGCTAATCACTCAATGTCATACAACAAAAAGTTGTGAGACAGGCTAAGGCAGTCAAAGTCTAAGATGAAACAGGAAGAAATATGGCCAAGTCCACAGGCATTGAGTGAAGCAAGCTCACTCAACGCCAGATGCAAAGAAATCAGGTTAAGTCCAGAAGCAACGAGTGATGAAGGCTCACAAGATTCCTAAGCAATCAAGACTACAAAAGTGTAGATGGCATTGAGTGATGAAGGCTCACTCAACGCCAGAGAAGAAAGCGTCGTGTTCACTCAAAGCCTAAGCAGACAGAAAATCTGTCTAAGTACAGAAGCATTAAGTGAAGGCTATTCACTCAACACCTCTTCAATATAACAGGCTAAAGCTTAAAGATACACTCAATGCTTTCATTCAGTAATGCGACTAAATGTTTTGGCATTGAGTGATGATGATTAACTCAACGACTAGTGACAGAAAAATGTTTAAGGGTTTTAGCATTGAGTGATGAAGTATCACTCACCGCCCAATGTCAGAAAAATTGGCTAAAGCAAAAAGCGTTGAGTGATGAAGGAACACTCATTGCTCTCAACGCTTGAGTAAGACAAAATTATGTCCAAGTGTTTTGGCGTTGAGTGAAACTTGTTCACTTAACGCCTATACTAAAGATGTTTGATTTTGGCTAAGTCCACAGGTGCTGACGTCAGTAAAGTCAACAAAGTCAACAAAATTCAAAATTTTGCGAAAATGTTGTTGCACACCTTTATTGGTACCGACGGCCAGCTGTTTGTCCTTTTATGTAAAAAGAAGATGGTAAATGGCGAAATTGAAGCCAGCCATTAAATGGTGGGGCACACTAGCCAAAGAGCCATTGATGGGCGAATAATAAAAGGCAGAGATCGATGGAGGAAAAGTAGCTTTTGGAAAAGAGAGTTGGCAATCATCTTCTTCCTCGACCATTGTTGTAGAGGCTGAAGAACAAAGTTCAACTCAGCTGATCTAAAAGATCAACAAAGTTAGCTGTTGTCTTCTTCATCGACATCAGCAAGTTTAGAGTTAATCTCTGAGAAAAAGGAAGTAGCCAAGGTCTAATCCTAGCTACAGTTTCTGGAAACTAAAACAAGATAGTTGGTGTCATTCTTACCTGCACCAGCAAGGTCAGAGAGCATGCTTTCTGAGGAAGAAGGAGAATCAAAGATAGCTAATTTTTGCAGTCAAGCATCTAGAAGCTTCAAGCAAGAAAGTTGTTGTCATTATCACCTACAACAGCAAGATCAGAGTGATTCTCTGAGATAGCAGAGGCAGCAAGGGCTAACCCTAGCTACAAGTACTCCATAGTTCCAGCCTATCTATTTTGAAGAACTTATTTTCTGGAAGCTATGGAGAAGGAGTTAGGGCTGAATCCTCTCCTCCAGGAAAGGAATAAGAGGCAGAGTTATCTTGGTTCTGCAGTCTAGAAGTTAGGGCAGAGGTTATCTCAGCTCAAGTATCAGCTAAGGGCAAATCTTAGCGGCAACAAAGCATGTTCAAAAAGCCTCTTTTCTGAGTTAGAAGAAGGAGCAGAACAACAGTTCTGCAAAGTACTTCCAGCACAGGCAAATCTACTCTTGGTGCTGTGAAGAAGTTAGGGCTAATTCCTTCTTATTTTAGGAAGCAAAAGGCTCATGGATTACTTCCCTAGAGTCAAAGTTAGGTTGAGTTTACTCAGTTCAGGAAGGTAGACACAGAGATAACATCTCTATTGTCAGAATTCATCAAACTCACTGTAAATCTGTAGGATCCTTTTAGATCTGAGTGTAGTCCTGAATATAAAGGATGAGTGTAGGATTCAATCTATAGGATTCAAGTGATCGTCTGGTCCACAATCAACAACATCTTGGTACCAAACCGCTGGAGAGAAAACGCCAAACCGTACAGTCTTCAAGCCGCCAGGGTCAGACAGCCTGATCGCCCGGTCACCATACAACAACACTCCCCCTCAAGCTGGAGCATATATATCAATCATGCCCAGCTTGTCGCAAATGTGAAAAAAGGAAACAGACATAGGCTTGGTGAAAATATCTTCTAACTCGTTGTTGGAGGTAACGAACTGAGTATAAATCTGTTTCTTCAAAATCTCTTCCCGAATAAAATGGCAGTCGACTTCAATGTGCTTTGTTCTCTCATGGAAGACCGGTTTTTTGGAGATATATATAATGGCCTTGTTATTGCAGAACATAGGTAGAGGATGGTTGTAGACCTCTCCTAAGTCAAGCATGAGAGCACATAACCACTTTAATTTACACGTGGTTGACGCCATACTTCGATATTCCGCTTCTACACTAGACCTGGAGACAACAGACTGTTTCTTGCTCTTTTAGCTCACAAGGTTTCCCCCCCCCACAAATGTGCAAAAGCCTGATATAGACTTGCGATCTCCTTTAACATCAACATAGCTAGAATCGGAGTAAGCTTCATCCTTTAAATGACCATTCTTCTGAAACAGTAGTCCTTTACCTGGCGTCGCTTTTATATATTCCAATATCCTCAGGGCAGACTGTAGATGACACTCCCTAGGAGCTTGCATGAACTGGCTAACCTTACCTACAACGTATGTGATGTCGGGTCTAGTTATCGTGAGATAAATGAGTTTGGCGACCAGACGCCTGTACCTCGTAACATCTGATAGAGGAGGCAAGTCATCTGTTCAGGTTTTATCTTCTCTAGTCGCCATGGGGCATCAAGCTGGTTTAGCCCCAGTCAACCCTGTCTATTTTATAAAATCAAGAGCATACTTACGTTGGGAGAGGACCAAGGAGTTGGGATTTCGAGAGCTTTCTATCCCCAGAAAGTATTTTGGGGAGCCCATATCCTTCGTGACCAAGTGTTGATGGAGATGTTTCTTTATCAAGGCTACCCCATCCTGGTCATCTCCAATGAGAAGAATATCATCCACATGTACGACAAGAACCACCAGACCCAGGGAGGTTTTGTGAATGAACAATGAGTTATCGGTAGAAATTCTTGTAAAACCCACGGCTGCCACAATGCCGCTAAACTTGTCAAACCAAGCCCAAGGGCTTTGCTTTAGGCCATAGATAGCCTTCTTCAGCCTGCATACCCGTGTCTCCCCCTGAGCAACATACCCAGGAGATTGCTCCATGTAGTCATCCTCCTGAATATCACCATAGAGAAAGGCATTCTTGACATCCAGTTGGGAAATGGGCCAATCCCTATTCACGACCACAGAGAGGAGTACCTAAATAGTGCTGAGACGAGCAACGAGAGAGAAGGTTTCAAAATAAACAACACCATAAGTCTGAGTGAAGTATTTTTCGACAAGGCATGCCTTGTAATGATCAACACAGCCGTCCAGACTGAATTTCACAACAAAGACCTAGTGATAGCCAACAACATCGGTGCCCAACGGAGGAGGAACATGGGTCCATGTACCCCGCTCAGTGAGGGTGGTAATTTCCTCATCCATGTCAGCCTTCCAATGAGGAACAACAAGGGCTTCCTAGTAGGTGTGGGGAGTAGTAGTGGTAAAGATAGCCAGTGCAAAAGTTTTGCGAGAAGGATTAAGACGAGCATAGGAAACAACAGCAACAAACGAGTGTTGGGTACATGTCCGCACCCCTTTGCGAAGAGTAATGGGAAGATCCAGGTCGGTGTGTTCCTCAGTATTCGGTGCATTCATGGCGGAGAGAGCTGGCCCAGGAGTAGAGAGAGATGGCCACGGAGAAGAGTAAGACAGTGGAGGTGGAGAGAGATGAGGAGGAGACGGTGGGCACGGCGGAGGAGGAGAAATCTCGGTAGGTGTAGACGTGGCGGAGGGTACGGTAGGAGAAGCAGGAACATCAGGAAGAAAAGAGGAGTCGCGAGAGAAATAAGACACATTTTCGAAGAAGGCTACATCCGCGGAGACGAGCTGCTTGCGAAGAACTTGGTCAAAACAACAATAACCTTTCTGAGTGGTAGAGTACCCCAGAAAGACACATTTGGTGGCACGTGGGGAGAGTTTTTCATGGGTGGCGGAGGGAGCATGCACAAAAGCCATGCACCCAAAGATACGCAGAGGGAGAGGAAACGTATCCTTGCCTGGATAGAGAATGGAGAATGGGGTTTGACCGTGGAGAACCATGGAGGGAATTTGATTAATGAGATAGCAGGAGATGAGAAAGGAATAGCCCCAATAGGAGCAAGGAACCTGCATTTATGTCATCAAAGTGTGAGCGACATCAAGGAGGTGACGGTGTTTGCGTTCCGCCACGCCATTTTGCTGTAAGGTATAGACACAACTAGTTTGATGAACAATCTTATTTTGCATACAGAAAGAAGAAAAATCATGACTAGGATATTCTTTAGCATTATCCGAGCGAAAGATTTTAATAGAGACATCAAATTGAGTTTTAATCATAAAATAAAAGGATGTCCATACGGAGAATAGTTCGGAGCGCTCTTTTAAGAGATACACCCACGTACACTGAGAGAAATCATCAATAAAAGTTACAAATACAAACTACCTCGACCTACAGTTAGGGTAGGAGCAGGACCCCATACATCAAAGTGAACGAGATCAAATGGACGGGAAGATCCACGACCTTGCTTTGGTGGAAAGGAGGAACGGTGATGCTTGACAAGCTGACATGCATCACAGTTGAGAGGAGGACTGTACGGAGGGAGGTGGGGCGGAAGCTGACGAAGAAGCCGCGGAGGAGGATGGCCAAGGCGAAGATGTCATTGCAGAAGGACTGTAGAAGAGGATGAGAAGGCGGACAAAGCGGAAATGTTGTCGAGGAAGTAGAGTCCTCCGCTCTCAGTCTTAGTAGCAATCATCCATTGGGAGCTCGGATCCTCAAAATAACAAGAAGTAGGAGTGAATGTGACAGAACACTGTAGTTGCTTGCACAGAGAAGTAACAAATAATAAATTGCAAGGAAACTTGGGCACGTAGAGAGTATCCGCCAAGAGAAGAAGCGGAGTGACTTGAACCAATCTCGTCCTATTGACCAGTGAGGGAGAGCCGTCCGCAATGAAGATCGAGGGCAACCGATCATGTTTTTCTATGAGTGAAAAACACTGAGGATTGCCGGATCATATGATTAGTAGCACCGGAGTCAATCAGCTATTTACCATGAGTTGCTACATGGGCACTGCCTGAAGACATGACCACCGAGGCGACTGCTTTGAAGAGGAGGTGGAAGCGTCACCAGATGGGTGAAGATGCGGATGTTTCATCCAGCAATGATCAACCGTATGTCCGGTGCAGCCACAATGAGAGTAGAGAAAGCGGGAAGGTCCACGTCCGCTGGATTGATGGTCGCAGCCACCAAAGAGGGCAGCAGTGATATCAGAGAGAGCCATAGAGAAGAATAGAGCAGACAAAAAGAAGCCACGCGAACAGGGAAAGGAAGCCACGCGGATAGAGAATAGGCCGCACGAAAGCAACAGTTCGCGGGCGACTGTGAGCTCGCGAAAATAGGCACGAGTAGAAAACACAAAGAGGCAGACAAGGAGTCGCGCGATTAGGAAAAGAGGAAACCGCACGAACAGAAAAGAGGCTGTGTGAATGGAAGAGATCGCGAAGCGAAAGGGATCTCACGAAGAGAGGTCAGGAGTAGAAATCAAGAAGCCACGCGAATAAAGACAAGGTTGCGCGAACAAAGTCTAGGGGAAACCGCGCGAACAAAAAAGAGGTCGCATGAAAGGAAGAGATCATAGAGCGAAAGGGAGCCCGCGAAGACAGGTCGCGAGCAAAAAGCGAGAAGCCGCGTGAACAAAGATGAGGTCGCGCGAAAGCAAAAGAGTAGAGAGAAATAGAGGTCGCAAAGACAGGTTGCGAAGATAGCTCACGAACAGAGAGAGAAAGCGCAAATAGAGAGGTCGCGCACACAGAAGGCAACGACAAGGAAGTGAAGGAAACTGCGCGGACAAGGTGCAAGAAGGAGGGGACAAACCACAAGGATAGAAGCGCTGACATAATCAAGCGAAAAAGATCGAGTCCTCTGATACCATGTGAAAACAAGAAAGAATAAACCAAAATTTGGAATAACAAAATTTTTATTATCCAAAAAAGTAAGTACTACAAAGGTATAGCCTCCTTTTTATAGAATGGAGGAGAGAGGAGAGATTGCAAAAAAACAATGTGGGACAAATAATTACAGGGATAAGCGGCTATACACAAACAGACCGCACAAGCCGTGCGGTTAGACGAATAAGCTAACTGCCCGGCAACAACTATAAAGAGAAGACAAGCCGCTAGAGGAGACCGCCAGACCGCCCGGTCTTCAAGTCATCTCCGTCAAACCACTAGACCGCTCAGTCCCCAATCAGCAACATCTTGGTACCAAACTGATGGAGAGAAATTGCCAGACCGCACGGTCTTCAGGACACCAGGGTCAGACCGCCAGACCGCCCGGTCACCATACATCAACAAATTTGAGCTATAGGATCCAGTTTGGATCTGAGGTAGGTGATCATTTGATTACTGAGCTGTAGGGATTTTGAGCCTGACATAGGAGAGTCATTCTCTCTGAGTGTAGGACCTTTGGGTCTGAGGTAGGATCCAGATTTGGATCTGAGGTAGGGCCTTTGTGCCTAAGATTGTAGGAGTGTCATTCTCTCTAAGGTAGGATCCATTGTGGATCTGAGGTAGGGATGTCCTCCCGGCCTGAGTTATTGGGCCTTTGGGCCTGAGATAGGTGATCTTTGGATCACATAGTTGTAGGGCCTTATGCCTGAGTTATAGGTCTTGGAGGAGACCAAGTGGTCCTGCGGGATCGTGTTGTAAGCTCTTAGGAGCCGGGATTGGAGAAGTGCCTTGTCTAACAAGCTATTAAAAAGGTGGGAGGGAAAGTGGACGTACCCATAATCTATGGAACCACTATATATTTTGTGTGTGCATTTTGTGTTGTTTCTTTATTACAGGTTGTGTGTGTCTTGAAAGCAAAAAACAACTAACAGCCAAAGCACTTAAAGAAGTAAAATAAAGATAGTCACATGTGAATAAGAAACTTATTCACCCCCTCTAGATGATTTAGCTATCTTTGAACTTAAAGACTTTCAAGTGGTATCAGAGTAGGTTACTCAAAAAGGACTTAATAGTTGGAGTGATCTCCAAGGATAGCTAAAAGGTTTGTACTTGTGAATTCAGAAGAGAACCATAAGGAATGGAGCTTCAAGTCTGCAGAAAGGAGAACTTTGGGACCTGTAAAGAGAGGGTTAGGCAGGTTATGGAAGCCTCTGATCCTAGGGTTTTTATAATAGTTCAAGAAGGACTTTTCATCCCCATGAAGTTCTCTGTCTTAGATGCAGAAGTATAGACTCCAAAGAGTTATGCTGAAATGATGGATGATGAAATCATTTTGGCAAATATGGATAAGAGGGCACAAAACATCATGGTAAGTACCATGGATGAGTCCACATTACAGATCTTTGTCCACTACAAGACTGACAAAGAAATGTGGGACACCTTGATTATCTATATGGAAGGGACAGAGAAAGTCAGTCTTTCAGACAGTGATTCTGAGTCTGAAGAAGAAGAAGCCGTTATTGGGCTACTTGCTGCTATTGCAGATGAAGTAGAAGACTGTCCTAATGCTAGGATGGGTATGAGGTCCCCTCTGTCACATTCAGATAGTGATTCAGAGGAGGAAGATGATGAAGTAGATGACTACACATGTTATGGGCTAATAGCCATGACAGAAGAAGAATCCTGCTAGGATCAGCCTGGTCTAGAAAAGGTACATTCTTTGTCTAGTTCTTCTTACTATTCAGATTGTGAGGGCAATCCAGATTCTGAGGCATACTCATCCAGTAATGAAGATGAACCTGAGTCTGAGGTAGATGATAATCAATAGATTGACAATTATGGTGAATTTTTGGACGCTTTAAGGAGAAGCAAGGAGCTGGCCAAGAAGCAAGGTGAGGAGATTGTCTCCTTGCAGTTAGCTGCTTCTCAACAGGATGAGACAACATCTTTGTTGTATCTAAAGATAAGGGAAGTTAGCCATCTGAAAACAATGGCAGATATCCATAATGAGTCCATCAAATATAAGGATTCTATTATTCTGGATCTTGAAAAGAAACTTGAGAGGCATAAAAGAATTATGGCAAATTTCTCTAAGATTGATGCCCTCAAGAGAAAATCAGAGTCCACGTGGATTTTTATATTTACCATCTCCAAAGGGAAGGGTAAGGCTCCTGTTAAGCCTTAGTTAACCTTTCACAAGGTAATTCTCCCATCCAACATGTATGGCTAGGATTTCAAGTATGATCACTGGAGGAATGAGAATCTTCCTTGTAAGAATACAAAGGTACCTTACAATAGAAGAAGAAAGGGCATGGGATTGAGTGCACAGAAGGCTCCCCATAAAAAAAGTCCAAAAGGCCCAACTTGGACCTTTTGTATTTAGTGCTCCAACCCCCTCACGCATGAGTAAGGTAGTGGCTTTTTCTCAAGATCTCCCATCACACACTCTGACCAAGGACAAGTCTGCCAGCAAGTCAGACTTGTGTATTTCTGAGGCCATCAACTGTATGTCCTCTGCAAAGAAGACTACTGCTGGTAGACCTTATGAAAAACCAAGCTCTACTACTGTCATACCTACCCTCAGTCGGACTGTGGCTGAGAGAAATAAGAACAAGGAAGTTGCTCTTCCTTTTGTTCAGTCTGCAGTCAACCATACTGCTAGACATGCTCAGAAGAGAAGGAATAATATCCATGTGTGCTGGTGTTGTGGCAAAGTGGGTCATTTTGCCTTAGACTGCTGGCAAAATCCATAAGTGCCTAGAGCAAAAGTTAGTCTTCCTGTCAAAAAATCTGCAGGAAGACATGTTCATTTTAAAGCTAATAAGAACCTAGGACCCAATTCATTTTGGGGTCCTAAGGTAAGGTAAACTCTGTTTTGCAGGATAGCCCAAGTGCCCTACCCCCATACGGTATTTGGATAGAGTTTGCTCCACACTTAGGACTGGAGAAAGGAGACTATCTTCAGGATCATACACCCTTGAGGAATGGACCAAAGATCTGCAGTGATGCAGTTTGAGATGGGTAAATAGACCATCAAGGCAATGGATGAAGACCAGCTGGATCCATCCATTATAGTTCAAGGTGTCTGAGTGGTAGGACAGTGTACTGTTGCCACTTCAGCAGTCTAATGAGAGGAAGAAAACAAAAGTTGTACTCATCACTGAGGAAAGAACTAGTAGTGGATCTTTTGTGAGCAGCAAGGAAGGGGCACTTAGTGCTCAGCTGAAAAGACTCACTATATAGAAGAGACAAACTGTCAAGTGATACACATCAAAGAATTTTAAGTTAATTCGTATCATCAGCTGAAATGATGACTGAAATTCATGAGGACAGAATCTGTGCAAATATTGAGGGGGAGACTGTCAAGCTAAGATGCTCCTGCTGATGGGGAACATGTTCAATCAAGGTTGCTGGACAAGCTTGAGTCTTACCTAAAGTTCCCCCAACACAGAATAGTTCATCACTATTATTGTGGATGAGAGGAAGAATACCCAGATTGTTGCACGTGCTGAAATATGGTAAGTCAATCAGTTCAAGAATAGCTAGATTGATCAAGCTATTGTTGATACAGGTCAGCATATTCCTATGGGAATAACTGTGTAAAGAAAGATATGGTATAAGAATGAAAGGATGGTTCAAGGAAAGATCATTCAAGGTTCAAGTGATATCAAGTGGCATTGGAGAGTTGAGTCAGTGGCATCAACTCAAGAGATATGATCTATAGTCAAGTGGTATGATCACTATTGGAATGGTATCAACCCAAGATGGCAATGATCAAGGGGGAGTAGGATGTCTGGGTTGCCAATGGAATAAGAAGTATATTGGGGCTTGAACATCATGCAATAAACATTCCTCCTATTCAAGAAGGAATATTTGACAAAATAATAAGAAAGCTGGAGCCAAAGGCAAGTCTATTGGTAAAGAAATTGAAAAGATCTGGCTCAGCAAGAAGAGATCTAACATGGTGCAAAGGAGCTGTTGTAATCAACTGATGAGAATCCAGCTTCAACTCCAGGACTATAACGTCCAGGTAGATAAGTCCTTGATGCAATATCAAGACTATAAAGACATTCCTGAGGTTGTACACTGGAAGAAAGATGGCTCAGCAAGGAGAGGAAGCAGTGAAAGAACAAGTCTTCCTCCTCCTCACAGTATAAAAAAGATCACAACAAATCTGGGAAGATGCTCTCCAAAGGAGACATGTATGATCCTAACACCTAGAAAACATATTTCTCTAAAATAATATGTTATTGTTGTTGCATGGCTGGGCATGTCAGTGCTGACAAGCCAGTCAAATGAAAGGAGACAGGGTGAAGGAAGATAAGATAAGCCAGGATGGAACCTGTCAAATCCTAGGAAAATTACTGACTACTTGGAGCACCAAGAAGGAAACTAGTCCTGCAATCTCAACTCCAGATTTAGATCAAATATCTATTAGGAGCTGTTGTGCATAGGTGCTATGAACCCAACATCAGCTCTAGGTCTACTACATTGAGATAAGTAACATTCCCATGTACTAGTTGTAACGACCCCATCCGTTCAATAACATATAATAGATGGTTTGGCCGGGGTCCCACACTATATGCCACAAAACAGGAGGCGAAGTTACAGGTTAATACCAAATATATATTTGCATCCTAACTCAAAGCATACTAGCGGAAGCTTCAAGTTAACACTGAACTCAACAACCACGAATGTCCACGATATATATAGAACCACAATTATATATATATTCTCAAAGGAATGTACATAACCTATGCCAAAAGTATAGCCTTAAGGCCTTACAGTTAAGTGGTACAACGGTGGATTACAAACATCGGCGCGCAGGCCAACCACACATGAAAACAAAACAGTTCTTCGCTCAGCCTTCGAGGGCTAGTAGCAGCAGCAATATGGGCTTCAGCCCTCTATTTCTGCTCGACTCTCCAGCACATGCACAAGGATATCCCACCAGAATGGTGGCAAACAAGGCAACGATAAGCATTCAACTGACCAATTTATAACGACCCTACCCTATTTTCGAGGCAGTGGTATTCCTTCCCTGCAGGCATAGTTTATCACAAGCAGATATATCACAAAATGTGCACTCACGCACAAGCAATACATCACAAACGTCAGCCACTCGGCCCGACGCTCCGTGCTCTCAGGGCACATTCTTGGTGTACTGGAAAAACTAGGGTCTCACCACCGTTCAGGGTTCGAAACCCAACGGCAAAGTTTTAGCATTCTAATAAGCACGCACCGAAGCTACCATTCCAGTCCTCCACTCAGGCTGCTCTTTACATGCTCTGAAGCCACCATTCCGGTCTTCCACTCAGGCGGCTATAACGTAAGTACAAGTCAACCCTTTCCCGTTGCTCAATTCGTCAATAGTGCTGATCTTGACGTGGGTCGGCTTTCCCTTATCCATTTGGCACGAAGCCTTTTAAGAGCTCACAACTCACAATAGCCACACTGTCCTCCAAGGACTGGCTTCACAATTCAAAAGGGGAGTTAATGACAGCATTCCTCGCGGTCACTTGGCGGGTTCAACATAACTCTCTTTCTGCACCCAACTCAACCCAAACCCTGCAGCACCCTGTAGTGCCAAAAAACTGGTCTTTTCATAGCATCTCATATAGCACAAGCATTACAAGGGTATTTTCCTGAAATCAGCATTCCAGTACTTCCTGTTACTCCCCTTCACAGACACAACCCACCAGCTCCACAACTACTCGTTTAAATGCGGAGTCTCATCTGGTGCGCCAAATGCAACATCATCAATCCAGACCAACCTATCCATTTGGGCTTCATACAACAGGTTTATTCCGTACAACTCATTTTTGGATCTATATGCAAGACTTCTTGGGGATTTCAAACATCAACCCAAGGGACATCCTCATCCACCTTTTGGTGGGGGAAATCCATACTCATGCCAAAAGAAGGACTTCACATGTCCAAGAAGGAAGATCATTACCCTTGGTAATCTCTTTGGAGCCATGGAGAAGAAACTAGATGGACGGAAAGCTCCGCAACGGCCTTGCCTCCGCGGATCCGGACTCAGCTCGCGATTCGGGGCTCTAAATCTCCACTGGCGGTCGGATTCCTCATCCTCCTCCTAGCTTGGCTCTCTCCCCTCTCTCCTCTCCTTAGAATGAGAATGGAAATGAAGAATTCTCCTCTCTTCCTGGCCTTATGACTGCAAGGAAGAAGCAGGGCCATTGGATCCTCATGAAAGCCAATCAATGGTCCTGATTGCAATTAAATGAGGCCGAAAACGACTTATGACACGCCCGTGTCATAGGCCGTGTGCCTTAAGCGACAAAGAAACCGACTTGGCCCAACCAGGACACGACCCTGTGATATGCCCGTGTCACAGGACGTGTGCCCAACACGGCTTCGGACACGTCCGTGTCTAGCCCGTGTTTATCAGTCTCCATAACCTTAACAAAAACTGAGGAGGACACGGCCCTTGATACGCTCGTGTCACAGGTCGTGTGCCCTGCCTCTTGAGGATCATCGAGTGCATTTAATCGAGTGCTTCCCAAACTGAGAAGGAAATGGCCCTTGACACGCCCGTATCACAGGCTGTATGCCACACTCAACACACAGAACAGAGCAGGACACGGCTTTGGACATACCCGTGTCCCTGGCCGTGTTGCTCAGCCTATACAACCCACTCAAACCCTAGATTTGGGGTGTTACAATCCTCCCCTCCTTACAAGAAATTTTGGACCAAAATTTGCATACGATACTCAGGACACAATAAACAAGATGTTATAGATCAACAAAATTCTATTACAACATGTTCTGCTTTGTATTACATAATACACAACGTGTATACAAGTTTAGACAAACAGCTCGGGATATTCAGCACGCATGGTCTGCTCCCGCTCCCATGTTAGCTCCTCACGGCCACAGTTGTCCCATCGGACCTTGACCATCCCGATTGTCTTGTCTCTCAACTGTTTATCGGCTTTATCCTCGATCAGAATAGGCCGAACCTTCGTCGTTAGCCCATATTCGACCGGTACGCGATCCTTGGCAATCACTTGAGCTAGATCCTTTATGGCTTTTCGAAGCACTGGGATGTGGAACACATCATGCAATCCACTCAACTCTGCCGAAAGCGCTAGCCGATAGGCAGCTTCCACAATTCGTTCCACCACTTCAAACAGACCAAGATATCTCGGACTTAACTTCTTCAAGCACCGAATCCTTGACACGCCTTTAAAGGGCATGATCTTCAGATAGACCCAATCGCCAACTACAAACTCAATGTTTCGGGGCTTGGCGTTGTAATACTTTGCTTGTCTATCTTGGGCTATCAGTAGCCTCTCCCGAATATAGCGTATCCTCGAATTAGCTTTTTTGACTTCCTTACGCTTATATAGTTTAGATTCGCCTGCTTCTGCCCAAGCTAATGGTGTACATAATTTCCAACCATACAAAGCTTCAAACGGTGCCATACTTATGTGAAAGTGAGGGGATAAGATACTTACTACTCTAGAGGGGGGGTGAATAGAGTATTCAAAAAGAAAGAGACTCTAAACACTTCTCTAAGAGTAATTTGCGGAAAATAAAACTAGAAGCTTTAAACCTAAAGCCTAACTGAGTGTAGTGAAAACAAGGAGAAGCTAACTGAAGTTTCAGTTGAGCTTTTATCCTAACACAGCAACTAGCAACCTAGTTAAAACTATCACAGCCACAGTGCATAAATTAAAGTAAGCAACCAAACAACACAAGAGCTTTATAGTGGTTCCCCAATTAGGTACATCCACTCTTCTACCACCCTGGTAGGAATCCACTACAGGTTTTTGATCAGGTGCCCTGCCACCAGTAGATCTGCTTCAGGTAGATCTAAAGACCCTTCAGGCTTTTGATCAGGTGCCTAAAAACTAAACACAGGTTTTTGATCAGGTGTCCTGCCACCAAGAGTTCACTTTTGAAGGGAGTAATAACCCTTTTACAGGAGGTTTAAAAGAAAGATTAAAGTGTCTTCTCTGTGTTCAGAGAAGCTAGCGGATAGCTCTGAAAATACCAAAGCTCCCCTGGCTTAGAGAATGTCCAGGAAGAAGCTTTGCTTCAGGGTGAAGGATCTCCAAATTGCTTGAGATGACAGCCGTGAAGAAGACTTTTAGATCTTGAATGAATGTTCTTCTTCAGTAGCTTTTGCAATCTGGGAGAGTTTGCAACAATAATGTTCAGCTATCTGGGAGGTTCTTCTTCTTGAAAGCTTGAGCTCTGAGTATTAGTTTTCCTGAAGACAGGATGAACTCAGTAAGAAGAAGAAGAACTTTTCTTTTGGCTTGAAGGTTCTGGTTCTCAGTAAGAAAAAATATTATTGTGTATGATATGTCTGTCTTCAGCCAACTGCTCTAATAATATAGAAACTTCTCTTCTCTTTGAATAATACCTCGAGCCCTGCACTGGTAAAACTTTCCAAATAATACAATAAAACAAATAAAGACACTGCACCTGCAATCTTTTCTGTCATTCCCAAAAAGGAATTAAGGATATTAAAAATATCCTATCCATATGACTTTACAAATTGGCACAGGAAACAAGGCCTAACGGCTATATTACAGCAGAAGAGAAACCACGATTTCCTCTAATAAAACAAACGACTTTATTTTGCCAAATCTCTTAATTAATGCACAAGGAATATTGCAAATAAGCAGAGGAAAATAAGCATTAAATTAAGCAGAGTGTCTGAGTAAAATATGTCTTAAACAAGAGGAATAAAAACAATGAAACAGCAGCAGACAGAAAACGTCGACCAGAGATCGAAGATCGTCGATCTGAACAGGCAGACCGTCGACCTGAAGAAAACCTGTCTACACAAAAATCGTCGACCAGGGAAACACGATCGTTGATCTGAATAAGCAGATCGTCGATCCCACTTCAAAGTTCATATAACTCTGAGATCGTCGATCTTCAATCGAAGATCGCCGAGCGACGTTCGACTATCATCTAACATAAGTGTACTTAACCAGAAAATACATTTCTAACCTTTCTCAATTAACCTAACCTAAGGGTAGACTAACTTTTAGTCTAACCATTGACCATAGATAATTCTTGGGTCAATTAAGCTCGGGCTTTGTCACAGCCAGGTCTCTTTTGCTTTGCACCAGCTTCATATCTTTCTCCAACATACCAGCCGTATCGACCAATGCCTAAAACACCTGGTTCACCGAACTGGAGAGCATGAGTCTTAACTCATCCCACAACCCTTCGTAGAACCTATTGGTTTTGCGTTGTTCATCAGCGAAGATAGTCCCCGCATAGCGTCCCAACCGAGTAAACTCATGCAAGAAGGTATCGACACTACTGTCTCCTTGCATTAGACGATGGAACTCATTTTCCATGGCGATGCGTTGCGCTGCTGGCAGGTGCTTTGCCAAGAAGAGATGCAAAAACTCCTCGATCGAGACTTCTGTTAATTGCCTGCCCGCTAAGTGGTGCAACTAAATCTCGTCCCACCAAAGTCGAGCCTCTCCTTCAAACAAGAAGGTGGCCAAGGTGACCTTCTGATTTTCCCCCGTCCTTATCGCCGTCAATATCCGCCTGACGCGCGACAACCAATCCTCCACCTGCGTTGGGGATCTCATACCCGTAAACATCGGAGGATTGAAGCTCATAAACTGCTTCAACTGTGGTTCAGCTGCTCGAGGATCAACAGCCGTAACAGGTACACCAACCTGTTCTGGCACCAATGCCGGCTGCGCTTGCCCAGTAGGCAGTGCATGAATCATTGCAAACAACGCCTCAGTAACTGAGCGTATTGTTTTCGCAGAAGGAGGAGGTGTAAGCACCTCAGATGGTACCGTACTCTCATCAGAACACTGGGGACCAGATTGCCCAGCACCACTACGAGTCACCTATAGGTGAACAAGACTCACGTTAGCGACCTAGCACAATCAACAACAATAATATATGAACGAGCAGGTTCCTCAAACAGGTGTATTTGCATTCCTTAGTGTACATTCGAGAGTTCATTAATGTTAAAGCGGGTCGCACGCTCGCCACGCCACAAAAGAATTCGACCACAAATTCGAAGAGGAAGACCGAGACAAGCTGATACCAAAATGTAACGACCCCATCCGTTCAATAACATATAATAGAAGTTCCGGTCGGGGCCCCACACAATATGCCACAAAACAAGCGGCGAAGTTACAGGTTAATACCAAATATATATTCGCATCCTAACTCAAAGCATGCTAGCAGAAGCTTAAAGTTAACACTGAACTCAACAACTACGAATGTCCACGATACATATAGAACCACAATTATATATATATTCTCAAAGGAATGTACATAACCTACGCCAAAAGTATGGCCTTAAGGCCTTTCAGTTAAGTTGTACAAAGGTGGATTGCAAACATCGGCGCGCTGGCCGGCCACACATAAAAACAAAACAGTTCTTCGCTCAGCCTTCGAGGGCCAGCAGCAGCAGCATGGGCTTTAGCCCTCTATTTCCTGCTCTACTCTCCAGCACATGCACAAGGATAGCCCACCAGAATGGTGGAAAATAAGACAACGGTCAGCATTCAGCTGACCAATTTATAACGACCCTACCCCATTCTCGGGGCAGTGGTATTCCTTCCCTGTAGGCATAGTTTATCACAAGCAGATATATCACAAAATGTGCAATCGCGCACAAGCAATACATCACAAACATCAGCCACTCGGCCCGACGCTCCGTGCTCTCAGGGCACATTCTTGGTGTACCGGAAAACCAGGGTCCCACCACCGTTCAGGGCCCGAAACTCAACGATAAAGTTTGAGCATTCTAATAAGCATGCACTGAAGCGACCATGCCAGTCCTCCACTCGGGAGGCTCTTTACGCGCTCCGAAGCGACCATTCCAGTCTTCCACTCAGGCGGCTATAACGTAAGTACCGGTTAACCCTTTCCCATTGCTCAATTCGTCAATAGCGCTGATCTTGACGCGGGTCGACTTTCCCTTATCCATTTGGCACCAAGCCTTTTAAGAGCTCACAACTCATAATAGCCACACTGTCCTATAAGGACTGGCTTCACAATTCAAAAGGGGAGCTAATGCCAGCGTTCCTCGCGGTCGCTTGGCGGGTTCAGCAGAACTCTCTTTCTGCACCCAACTCAACCCAAACCTTGCAGCACCCTGCAGTGCCAGAAAACTGGTCTTTTCATAGCATCACACATAACATAAGCATTACCAGGGTATTTTCCTGAAGTCCTCATTCCAGTACTTCCTATTACTCCCCTTCACAGGCACAACCCACCAACTCCACAACTACTCGTTTAAATGCGGAGTCTTCTCCGGTGCGCCAAATGCAACATCACCAATCCAGACCACCCTGTCCATATGGGCTTCACACAGCATGCATATTCCGTACTACTCATTTCTGGATCTATATGCAAGACTTCTTGGGGATTTCAAACATCAACCTAAGGGACATCCTCATCCACCTTTTAGTGGGGGAAATCCATACTCATGCCAAAAGAAGGACTTCACATGTCCAAGAAGGAAGATCGTTACCCTTCGTAATCTCTTTGGAGCTATGGAGAAGAAACTAGATGGACGGAAAGCTCCGCAACGGCCTTGCCTCCGCGGATCCGGACTCGGCTCACGATTCGGGGCTCTGAATCTCCACTGGCAACCGGACTCCTCCTCCTCATCCTAGCTTGGCTCTCTCCCCTCTCTCCTCTCCTTAGAATGAGAATGGAAATGAATAATCCTCCTCTCTTCCCAGCCTTATGACAGCAGGGAAGAAGCGGGGCCATTGGATCCTCATTAAAGCCAATCAATGGTTCTAATTGCAATTAAATGAGATTGAACACGACCTGTGACACGCCCGTGTCACATGTCGTGTGTCTTAAGCGGAAAAGAAACCGACTTGGCCCGACCAGGACACGACCCTGTGATATGCCTGTGTCACTGGTCGTGTGCCCAACACGGCTTCGGACACGTCTGTTTCTAGCCCGTGTTTATTAGTCTCCATAACCTTAACAAAAACCGAGGAGGACACGACCCTTGACACGCCCGTGTCACAAGCCGTGTGCCCTGCCTCTCGAGGATCGTCGATTGTATTTCATCGAGTGCTTCCCAAACCGAGAAGGACACGGCCCTTGACACGCCCGTGTCACAGGCCGTGTGCCGCACTCAACACATAGAACAGAGCAGGACACGGCTTTGTACATACCCGTATCACTGGTCATGTTGCTCAGCCTACACAACCCACTCAAACCCGAGATTTGGGGTGTTACACTAGTTGAATCCCCATTGCTAGGAATCCTATCTTTCTAGCAGAACTATGCATAGGGATTAGGTATCATTCTATTAGGGAGCATGTGGAAAAGGAAGAACTCAGTCTTGCATTTTTCCCCACAGACATGCTAGTGGCTGATATCTTTCTTAAGCCGATAGATGAAGTCAAGTTCAACACCTTCAAAGTGGAAATGTTGAACTTGGTATAACTTCAGTTGCTCCCTGTAATACTTTTGTTGCAGTATTTATCCTTCTTGTAGGTGACAAGTCCCCAATATGGTATCAAGACTGTCAAGTATGTCACTTAATATCAAGTTTCTCAAGTGATATCAAATGTTATCAAGACTAAGATGGACTCTAGTGTCTAGTAGAGAGAAGAAAACAGTTGCTCCTATTGAGGGGGACCAAATCCAAAAGTTTCAAGAACATTCATCTTCCTGTTATCAGCTAGCTGCTGCAATGGATCAAAGATCATCACAGCAGATCAGCAGGTTCTCAGGACTATGCACAGTCTGAGGTGGAGATCAACCCTAATGGATGGCTACTGCTATGAAGTAATTGTTGATTCTATAAAGACATGTTGTTTCAGGTCAAGAGTAAAAGGCCAGCATCTTCCTTAATACAGATGCATGAAGCCTTAAGTGGTGGAAAAGACCTTCAGTCGTATGAAAACTTTTCAAGTTGCATACCTTAATTAGTATCTGAAAGAAAAAGGGGAGATAGTCTCTGAATAACTCTAGAGGGGGGTGAATAGAGTTTTAGAAATTATAGTTAAAGTTTTGCTGAATAGAAAGTATAAGTAACAAAATAGATGATAATAAATATATCTAAGCAATATTACTGAGAAAGGGATAAACTATTCTAACCACAGCACAATGCACAAGAGAAATAACAAGCAACACAGACAACACAAGAAAATTATAGTGGTTCCCCAACTGGGTACATCCACTCTTCAACCACCCTTGGTAAGAATTCATTGCAGGTTTTGATCAGGTGTCTGTCACCACAATATCTATTTTCTAAGGAAGATATAACAACTATTTAGGCTATTGATCAGGTGCCCAAAAACCAAACTCAAGTCTTTTGGAAGGTGACTTGTGAACCAGAATAACTTTTGAAGGGAGTTAAAACCCTGTACAAATGGGGAAAGGAAAGGTTGATGAGAGTCCTCTTTTCTCAAAACTAAATGAGAAGACTTTATGGATTCTTTATGTTGCCAAAGCTCCCCCTGAGATGTTGATGGTTCAAGTTGGGAAGCTTTGCAAGGGTGAGGTAGGCCTTCAGCTTGTAAGACCAAATCCAGGAGCTTTAGACAAATGAAGATCTGAGTATCAGCAAGATCTTGGAAGAGAAGGAGAAGAAGACTCTTGATATGTTATTGGTTTTCTTCTTCTTTCTTCTCCAGAGCATTGAAAGATTTAGGAAGATGACTCCTCTGAAAGACAATGAACTTTTGAAAACTTTCTTTCTTGCTCTATAGTCTGTTCTGAAAAACTGTACTGTATGAAATTCTCTATGTGTGTCTCTCTGTGTATGTCTGACTGAGAAATCTGTCTATATATACTTGTCCTTGAAGAAATAGAAAAATAAAAATAGCTGATTTCAATTTTTGAAAACAATCCTTAAGATTCTGCAGAAATCGAGGAGGAAACGGCTAAAAAATTCTGGCAATAAATTATCTCCCCAACTGCCTTGGCAAATAGGTCAAGATAATAACACTATGAAAACACATAGTTAATGCTGCAAATAAATGGCTATATGCCTGAGAGAATCAACATTAACTATTAGAGATTATCTGACAAAATTAGAATGAATAAAACAGGAACCAAAACTTCAAGACAGCTGCAGAAATTAAGGAGTCATACAAGAACCAAAATCGTCGATCTGAGCTGGGAGATCGTCGATCTGTGATCGTCTATATTCGATCAGAAAGAACTGCAAACAAAGCTGAAATCGTCGACCTGAGCTCGTAGATCGTCGAGCTCAGTTCAGAGTCTAAGCTCTGAGATCTTCTATCGGAGATCAAAGATCGTCGAGCTGAGTTCGACAAAAGTCGAACTGATATGAAATCCACAGAATTCTTCTAAGTCTGAGATCTGAGAGAGAAGCCCAATGCTGGTCTTGAGGAGGCAGCCCTAAGGAGGCTAACTTAGACTATACTATGACCCTTAATATACAGGTGGGTCAACAACCTAATGAGTGGACCTAGCCCAAATCCAAATAAGGGTTCCAACAATCTCCCCCTATTTGGGTGAGGTCACTCAACAAGCAATAATAAAAAAATACATGGCCATAAATATCTGATGGAATATAACTTAACTCAGATATAGTATAACAATGTACCATACATAAAATTCCAAAACACAGCAAAACAAATAATGTTCAGATAAAATACTTAAAGAATATCAGAAGGAGGAGCAAGCAAAGACAATTTTCCTTGAAGGGTCTTCTGCTTCCCTTTTGGACATTTTCTGGTCTTGCTCACCAAGGGTCTTCTATAAAGCAGCTCTAAGAATAACAGCTTCTGGATGCAGAGACATATATTCAGAAGGATTAAAGACTTTCTTACTTACTTGCAATCTTTCAAGTTCTTTTTCTCTGTAAGAGGACATAGTAGTAAACTGAGATGTATCCTGTCCCTCTTTCTTTTCTTTGTTAATATGAGATAAACCAATTAATTCATTCAGTTTGGCCATTCTGAAATTAGGATCCAGCTCTGGATCAGCAGGAGGAGAAGGAGGACTTTCTGAATTTTCATCCTGTGATGGCTTCTGAGATGAATGTCTGAACTGGGTAGACTGAGCTTGAAAGTTAGTTGAGATAGGATTTGACTGCTTCTGACTGAAATACAGAGAGGGAGGAGGAGCTTGGCTGAATTTTCCTTTAGGTTTAGCTGATTGAGATGAATACTGCCTTTGAGAACTTGAAGGGGCTTGCTTCTTTTACTGAGAAAGTGCATGCTTCTGAGCTTGAGAAGGAGCTGACTTTGAAAGCTGAGAGGGATTAGACTTTTGAGAAACACTGCCTGATGATCCTATAGCAGGAGGAAGAGGACCTCTCCTGAACCTTTGAGGAGGAGGAGAGTATCTCCTGCTTTTCTTCCTAGCTTTTTGAGCATTCTTAGATAGAGTCATCCAGTGATGCATCCCAGGATATGGATTAATATTGTTTAGGATATAGTAAGGAGTATCATTGGTTGGATTAAATTTAGGAACAACTTGGGAGGTAGCTTTCCTTTTCTTAGATACTTTCCTCTTTTTGGAACTGGACTCATCAGACTCATCTTCATCCTCATCATTATCAGATGCAGAAGGTAGATTATAAATATCATCAATATGCTTAACAATATTTGATTTAGCTTTCACCTGGGCATCCTCTAAAGCAATGTCTTGGGCCAGCAAATCATCCAAATTAGGCAGGGAGCTATCATCCATGACATAAGATGCCCCTGAATTTCTGGAGATGGAATAATCACTCTTTTCAACTGGAAGAACTTCTGCTTCACAAACCATAGGAGATGGCAGAGACATATCTGGAACAACAACTGTTGATTCTGCAATTACTGGAGCAACAAAATTTGCCATTAGTTTTCTCACAACTTCTGGACTTATGGATGAAGTGCAACAAACTATAGCCAAGGATGGCTTTATTTCTGGGAGAATATACTGAGAGACTGGGTTGAAAGAATTTAATAGTGCAAACAAATCCACTGTGGGATTGATACAACAATCACCAACAGTTAAGGAATCTGATATAGCTATCTCTTCTGAATCAGTGTCAATATCAATGATCTCAATGTCTGAATCTGACTGATCATCTGATGAAGAATCTTCCTGCATATCTTCAGAAACTGTTGCTGCTGCTGAGATCAAAGGAGCTTCTTCATTTGATATCTCCCCCTGCCTGGCTGCAGAGACTTCTGTAGCCAGGACCCCGGAAGAAGAAGGGATAGAGGTGAGGGCAGTAAACCTAGAAGAGAGAGAATCAAAGGATATATAAAGAGAAGCTATAACATTAGCTATGAGTTTCTCTAAGGTAGGAGAGATGAATTTGAGAAGATCTTGAGCTATATCTGAAAAATTAAGATATAGAGGCTCAGGCTCATAAGATAAGTATGGGGTCTGATGACCATAGTTGGGGAAGACAGAGAAAGAATGAGAGAGTTCAGTGTGAGTGAACTCAGGGAAGGAGGAGGATGGAGGGGAAACAGAGGGATGAGATGAAGAGGGAATATCATTTTGGATGGGATCTGATGGAACTTGAGGAGGGATGAATATAGATGCAGTAGGGGAGGCAGGAGGGGAAGGCAAAACATCATGAGAAGGAGTAGGGGATGAACGAGGGGTTTGCTGATGAACTGGGGAGGATTGAATATGGATGGGAGAAGCATGAGGTTGAGGTGAATGAATTGGAGAGGATGGAGGAGGAGGAACATCTTCTGGGGTTTGGAGAGCAGCTATAACAGCTCTGGTATCCTCAAAAGTCCTTGGGCCACTTGAAGTCCTAGGAATGGTCCTTTCCCATTTACAAATAAGGGAGGAATCCAACCTCTTACTGGCATTAATGAACTGGGTCTGGGAGACCAACAGTTCAGGAGCTTTTGCCTGGAGAAATATTCCTAATATTCTCCCAAAGCACACCTCTTTCTTAGAGTTTTTCTTTCTGATTAACTCAAAGAAAAGAGCTGCCCAGTTAATTGATTTCTTGTTAACTAGGGCAGACATCATAGAGAACTGTAGTTTATTGATATTGTCATGAGCTGTGTGCTTTCCCATTAAAACTTTCCCAACAATATCTGCTAGGAACTTGAATTCCACAGATAAATTTTTCTTAAGGAGCTTATAAGGTATTCCTTCTAGATGGCCCATTCTTGTCAACATGGAACTATACTCAGAGGATTCATGTTCTAAAACATCTTCACCATTCACTAACTCAAAAATCTCCGAAAGAATGGAGGGAGATAGGATAATCTGATTTCCAGAGATTGTTCCAATCATAGAAGATTCATCTGGGGAAGAAGTGGAGAAAACCCATTCTTTAATCTCAGAAGTTGGTGTTGGGAATTGTCTCCACAATACCTCAAATTTGTAGGAAGTCAGACCTTGAACTAAGATGAATTAAGTTGTATTTGATATTGTGTTTGAGTTATATGTGTGCAGGACCTTATTGCCAAGTGTAGACCAATGTCAGTCTATAGTGGGTCATCAAACACAGGACCATACAATGTAATTCCTCATTGTGTGATCCAAGGTGTTGACTCATGTATAGCCTCTCTATTGGGATACACTTCATCTACATGTATTTGGACTATGGACTATTGAAGATTATTTCAGAGAATTTTTCTAAGTCCACATACTCGAGTATTATCCTTCATATACTCGAGTAAGTGACTTAGTACTCGAGTAGATCCTTAGACATACTCGAGAAGACTCTGTATACTCGAGTATATGAGCTTTACTCGAGTAGATTTTCTTTATACTCGAGTAGGTGATATCTTATACTCGAGTAGATGGTTAGTCACTCGAGTAGGTTATGTATTATACTCGAGTAGATCATTCTGTATTCAGTCTGGAATTTTCTAAGTCCACATACTCGAGTACTTCCCTGATATACTCTAGTAAGTGACTTAGTACTTGAGTAGATTGGTTTACATACTCGAGTAGTTTTCCAGTTACTTGAGTAGGTGTTCTGTGTATACTCGAGTAGATCTGGATTATCTTCTCAGATTCTTTCCAAGTCTCTATTCTCGAGTAGATTTATTTTATACTTGAGTAGTTACTCAGGTACTCGAGTGGATCCTTCTTTTCTTAATACTCGAGTAGTTTGTCTTCTCTGTACTCGAGTATTTCCAATTCTTATACTCGAGTAGTTCTTCAAGTTATTTTTATGAGAAATATTTCTAAGTGTTTATACTCGAGTATATTTTCTCATACTCGAGTAGGTCTTTTCTCATACTCGAGTAACTGTTTCCTATTATACTCGAGTAGTCTCTTTAAGTCACTCGAGTAGTTGTTCCTAAGACACTTGAGTAGTTCCTCTCCTTGTACTCGAGTATATTCCTTTCTTATCTACTCGAGTAGCAAACCTCTTATACTCGAGAATATCATTTCTCTCGAGTATATTGGTTCAGACTTCCTGAAATTTCTCTAAGTCCAAATTCAACGGGTATTTTGAAATACTCTTTTCTGATTGGTCCACGTATCGTCATTAAAGAATGATTATGACCGTTACAAGGTTCTTATAAATAGGTCTTGTTATTAGACCTAATCTAAGCTCTTCGAGAACCGAAAAAGAAAAGTCATCGTCATCTTTCATTCTCGATTTTCTGAATCGCCGTTCATTCTTTCCAAGAACAGAAGTCGTCGCCGCCGACGATCTTGATTGTGGCAGTGCTAGGTTTCTGATTTCGGATTCAGATTCAAGTTGACACTTCCTGATCGAGATCTGTTTTTCATTCTTCATCGTCAACATCCGATCGGGTGAAGTCCAGAGATATTTTCAGATCTAGGGTTGCCGTGTTCTTCTTCTACTTCTTTGATAAAGTCGCAAAGTCTACATAGGAAGATCAAGGCCGATCCACTCAGATTTGAAGATTTATTGTTTGTATTTTCAAGATTCTTTCAAACCATTTCTTGTAGGAGAAATTTCTCCGAGTTTGTAGGAAGTTTTATCTTCCGAGTGTAGATCTGTTTTGGGATCGAGTTTTGTAGGAACGTTGTTCCGAGGCGTAGGAATGGATTTCAATTCGAGATAGTGGAGTAGCCAAGTCTAGTGGTTTACTAGATTGGTGAGGAAAGTGGACGTACCCAAGGTTGGGGAACCATTATAAATCTCTTGTCGTCTGTGATTGCTTGGTAGATTTTTGTGCAAGTTCATTAATTTTTTATTCTGCAAATAGACGAACATCTCAACTATTCACCCCCCCTCTAGGTGATTTAGGTAGACAACTAACCACTTTCAATTGGTATCAGAGGGAGGTTGATCATTAAAAGGTTAACACCTAGATCTGATCCTTCCCAAGTTGTCTTTATAGAAGTATCAAGCATGAGTAAGACCAAGGATTTTGCTAAGCTCCCTATATGCACCAAGAACAATTTTTCTATGTGGAAGGAAAGATTTAAATTCTTCATGGAAACAGTGGACCCTCGGATCTTCATAATTGTTGAATAAGGTCCGCATGTTCCTATGATTGCATCTACAATAGATTCAACCAGAAAAGTCCCAAAGAAGTTGATGGACTTGGATAAGGACAAGATTGCACTTGTCTCCCTGGATAAGAAAGTTAAAAATATTATAGCAAGTGCAGTCGATGACTCGATGCTGCAAAATCTGATTTATTGCCAGTCTGCCAAGGAAATGTGGCAATCCCTGGTGACTCTGATGGAAGGCACTGAAGAAGTTAGGGATGATCGGAGATCCCTTCTAAATCAGAAGTATGAAGCCTTCAGGCAAGGTTACAAGGAAGCCATAACTGATACCTTTGAGAACTTCTTCAAGATAGTCAATGGCCTAAGAGTTTATGGCCGAGTCTTCACAAACGGGGAACTGAATGACAAATTCTTAAGATCCCTGACCAAGGAATGGGATAATAAGGTATGCGCCATTCGGGAGTTCGGAAGGTTAGCCGAGACAGACCCGCAGAATCTATTTAGAAAGCTTATGTCTTACGAGCTTCAAATCAACTCAAGAAAAGCTGAAGAAGAGATGAGCAGGTCCACATCTAAGGAGAAGTCTGTCGCTTTGAAGGCAGATAGCTCAAGGAAGACAAAGGCTAGCTCTCCTGCCCCAGCTCCTGAAGCTGATGAAGAAGAATCATCTGAGCTAAGCTCCTCTAGATCAGAGCTATGTGATGGAGAGTTCTCTCTACTCTCAAGGTAGTTCAAGAAATTCTTGAATAAGAAGAAGCAATGGAAAGGCAAGGATGCCTCCTATAGAAGACAACACAATGATGGTGATCACCATAGAAAAGGCTCAAGCAGCCATGACAGGTATGGATCGAAACCGAACAAACATTATTCGACTGATATTGTTTGTTATTACTGCAATAAGCCAGGTCACGTCATTGCGGATTGCCCCCACAAGAAGAAAGAGGGTGTCAAAAGAGAAGAGAAGAAGTCCTATAATAAAAATAGGACAAAAAAGAGCCTGTTAGCCAAGAAGGGCAGAACTCTCAGTGATTCTGACTCATCTGAGTCGAGTGCAGAAGAAGAAGAAGCCTGCTTTGGGCTAATGGCTCTAACTGATGATGAACAAGTCCCCCAGTTCACTGGGGAGGTAAAATCTCACACCCCTCTCTCAGACTCTGATGATGATATTGAGCAAGAGGGCTATCCCTCTGAGGATGAATTTGAACTCATGGGACAATATAAGGAGTTACTCAAGGCTTACGACAAATGTCACTGAGTCGTGAAAACTCAAGCTAAAGAGATAAAATCTCTAAAAGCTACAGAGAGCACCTTAAGAGAAGAAGTCTCTGAGACTGACTCTCTCAAGGAAGACTTCAATAAGTCTATTGAAGAATATAACAAGGCTCTTGAGCACCTTGAACTTAAGGAGAAAATCATCAAGGAGTTGGAAGAACAACTCTCGGCTGAAAAGAAACTTGTAGAAGGTTTCTCTAAGCCTAAGACTGTACTTCCTATGATTGCTGAATTCTCAGCTAAGGCCAACGGTGCTGGTCTAGGCCACAAAGGTGCTCCTAGTAAATCCTCTAAGAGAAACAAGGCCAAGAGAAAGAATAAGACGGCCAAGAAGGCCTCAGCCGAAGAAAAAGGGAAAGCTCCTTTGGAGCCAGTCTCGTTCAAGAAAGTTATCTTTCCTACGAACAAATTCGACTATGAGTCCACCTATGGACACTTCACTAGGCCGATCCCTGAGAAGCCTAAGTCAAGGTACCAAGGTTGGACTCGCCCTCACAACATTTGTGAGAGTGTCTTCAAGGAACCTTATGAAGAGATTCAACTTCAGAGCTATGGACCATATGCTCATGGTCATAACATCAAGAAGACACCAAAGGTAAAACCTATTGTGGAAGTGCCTAAGAAGGAGAAGACTTCATGCAGTTGCCATCATCATGAAGGTTCTTCCTCCATGAATGCTGCCCCTGCTGGACCTCCTCTCAAGAGCGTCAAGCAGGAGACTATAAGGCAAAGATATAACAGATTCGACTGTTGGTGTTGTGCCAGAGTTGGTCACTTTGCCATAGATTGTTGGTTCAATCCTAGAAATGTTGTAATATCTCAAGTTAGCAACGTGAGAATGACCACTCATGAGGCTAATACTCTTAGGGGGAGTATTCTAACTCGAGACCATGGACCCAAATGTGTTTGGGTTCCTAAGGCTAAGTGATAATAATTGCAGGTACGTCCAAAGGCCATTAAAATGCCAATCTGGTATTTGGACAGTGGATGTTCTCGGCATATGACCGGGACTAGAAGCCTACTTCAGAACTTTTCACCGGTGTTGAACGGACCAAAGGTCATCTTTGGAGGTTCAGACCGAGGAATTACTAAAGGCTATGGTATGATTACTAACGGTAATGTATCCTTTTCGGATGTAGCTTATGTTGAAGGATTGGAACACAATCTTATAAGCATAAGCCAACTATGCGACAAAGGATACATAGTTGAATTTCATGCTGATAAGTGCTTGATAAAGTCTGTTACCAATATGGAAATGATTCTATCAGGTACTCGAAGCAGAAATATATTTTGCTTAAATTTCATTTGTATTGATTCATCTACACCAGTATGTTTTTTAGCAAAAGATAGTGCATCCCTTGGTGACCAATGGCACAAGAGATTAGCACATATTAATTTCAAAACTATTAATAAACTATTCTCTATGAACTTAGTACGTGACGCCCCGAATGTCAAGTACGTTAAGGAAAGACCTTGTCATGCATGCGTAAAAGGCATACAAACAAGGAATACTTTTAAAACTATTATAGGCAAAGATTCCAATAGATATTTACATCTACTGCATATGGACTTGTTCGGTCCACTGCAAGTTAGAAGTTTGGGAGGTAAGGATTACACGTTGGTTATTGTTGATGATTACTCACGCTTTGCATGGGTGTTCTTTCTAAAACACAAGTCAGATACCTTCGATATCTTTACTAATTTTGTCAGGCAAATCCAGAATGAATATAACTGTTCAGTAGTCAAAATTAGAAGTGACAATGGAACAGAATTCAAATTTGGGGCTATGACAGAATTTTGTGAAAGCTTAGGTATCTTTCATGAGTTTTCCTCTCCTCGCACTCCACAGCAAAATGGAGTGGTTGAGAGAAGGAACAGAACACTCATAGAGGCCTGCAGAACCATGTTGAGTGATGCCTCACTTCCGGAATACTTTTGGGCTGAAACCGTCAACACTGCATGCTATGTGCAAAATCGAGCGCTCATAAATAAGAAGCACAATAAGACACCTTACGAACTTTTAAAAGGCAGAAAATCAACCATTTCATACTTTAGAATCTTTGGCTGTATGTGCTTCGTACTTAACAACGGCAAGTATCACACTACCAATTTTAGCGAGAAAAGCTTTGAAGGTATTTTTGTAGGTTATAGTAGTCATAGTAAGGCCTATAGAGTATTTAATAGAAAAACTCTGGTTGTAGAAGAATCCATACATGTTGTATTTGATGAGACGAGTTTGCTGCAAAGCAACTCTTCTACTGTGTTCATTGAAGATGCAGGTACAAAATTAAAGGAGATAAGCATGGATGCACCTATGGAAAATGGAGATGAAAAATTCATCAAGATCACCACTCCAACCCATATTGGAGAGGTAGATGATCCTGATGAAGAAATCATTCCAGCTAAAGAAATCACTCCAGTGATTGAAGATGTTATAGATGCAAGAACTAGAGCTCAGACATCTGAAGGATCACCCTGTGGACCAAATCATAGGATATCCCCGGGATGGTGTCAGAACTCGGAGAGGTACAACTAATGAGAATTTGCACTTAAGTTTTCTATCACAGGTTGAACCTAAGAAGTTCGAGGAAGCAAACTCGGATGCATCCTGGATTCTAGCCATGGAAGAAGAGTTAAATCAGTTTAAACGTTGCAAAGTTTGGACACTTATTCCTAGACCCAAGAGTAAGAACGTCATCGGGACAAAATGGGTCTACCGGAACAAGATGGACGAAGATGGAACAATCATCAAGAACAAAGCCAGACTCGTTGCCAAGGGCTATCGTCAAGAAGAAGGAATCGACTTCTATCAAACGTATGCTCCAGTGGCAAGACTGGAGGCGATCAGGTTATTCCTTGCTTATGCTGCACTTAAGGGCTTTACCGTCTATCAGATGGACATAAAGTCCGCTTTCCTGAATGATGACATAAAGGAAGAAGTGTATGTAGAGCAACCGCCAGGTTTTGTTGACTCAACTTTTCCTAATCATGTTTATTTACTGCAGAAAGCTTTATATGGTCTTAAACAAGCTCCTCAAGCTTGGTATGAGACGTTGTCTAGCTTTCTTCTTGAGAACAAGTTCGCAAGAGGAAAGATAGACAAGACATTATTTCTTAGGGAAATAAAAGGCAAGATTTTGCTAGTGCAAATCTATGTCGATGACATTATTTTTGGCTCTACGGATAACAACCTCTACAAGAAGTTTTCTAAACTTATGCAAGGGAAGTTTGAAATGAGCAGTATGGGAAAGCTGAAGTATTTCTTAGGGCTTCAGGTGAAACAATCTGAGAATGGAATTTTCATCTCACAGACCAAGTTTACCAAAGAGCTACTTAAGAAATTCGGAATGGAGAATGCAACCTCTATGAGGACTCTAATGTCCTCAGCTATGTCTCTGGACAAGGATGAGAAATGGAAACCTTTTGATGAAACCAAGTACAGAAACATAATTGGTTCCTTGCTCTACCTTACCGCAAGTAGACCAGATATAATATTTTCAACATGTGTATGTGCTAGATTCCAGATGAATTCTAAGGAATCTCACTATATCGTTGCAAAGCGAATTTTGAGATACCTTAAAGGTACACCAAATCTTGGCTTATGGTACCCAAGAAATAATGATAATGAACTGATTAGTTTTTCAGATGCAGATTTTGCAGGAAGCAAAGACGACAGGAAAAGCACTTCCGGGACTTGCCAATTCCTAGGAAGGAGACTTATTTCCTGGATCAGTAAGAAGCAGAACTGTGTAGCCATCTCAACGGCTGAATCAGAGTATATCTCTGCAGGCAGCTGTTATGCACAGCTTCTGTGGATCAAGAACCAATTTGAAGACTACAACATGAAGTTCCAAAACATCCCTTTATTTTGCGACTCTTCCAGTGCAATAGCTATAGCCAACAACCCAGTCTCCCACAGCCGGACAAAGTACATAGAGCTTCGATATCATTTCATCCGGTAGCATGTGGAGAATGGAGACATAGATCTACAATATGTCTCCACAGACAGGCAAGTTGCAGATATATTCACTAAACCACTGGATGAGACTAAGTTTTCGTTCTTCAAAACGGAACTTGGGATGCTCAACAAAGAAGAATAGTGATCGCAGACTCATTCAAAGTCTCAGAGTTGAAGAAATCGGTGAAGGTAAAATTTTCTCCAAGAAAAATAATTTTCAAAGTGATATACTCGAGTAAGTGCATTCTCATACTCGAGTACTAAACTGACATACTCGAGTAGATGAAAATATACTCGAGTACTAGACTTATATACTCGAGTAAATAGAAATATACTCGAGTACTACAAATGACCTACACGAGTACTTGGAAATCTACTCGAGTATATCCTAATCTACTCGTGTACCTTCAGATGTACTCGAGTATATCCTAACTCACTCGAGTATGTCCAAATCTACTCGTGTATTCCAGTAAATTCCACCTACTCGTGTATGACGAAATTTACTCGAGTATATGGAAATTCCAGAACTTTGAAATTTTTTTTTCTATTCTCGCACACCGAGACTGTTGCCGCTCCCTCGCAGGTATGATTTAAATTTTAAACACCTCCTTAAACCTAATTAGGGTTATATATAAATAGAGAAATCGGAAAATCCTTTCCACACTTTTCATTCTCTCGAGTAAGCGTCGGCGATTCGTCTTCCAGAGCACGCAGAGCTTCGTCTTCCCCGTTCAGTTCTACAGAATATTGGACGATGGCTCCTCCGTTAAAGATAGGGATTGGTTCGGAACTCGTTACAGAAGGTATTTCCGACCTATCCGATGATTTCAAGAATCTTCTAATTCTGTTCGACACCTCCGATCTCAGATTTATTCTTCAAGAACCTTGTAAGATACTGTTTCCAAAGGTAGAAGAGTTCTTCAAGAACATCAAGGTCCGCAGGAATGGGAAAATCCTCAAATCCAGGGTGAAGGGTATCAAAATCCGATTAGATAAGACATATATTTCTACTCTGCTCCATATGCCCGTAGTGGATGAAGAGGACGACCTAGACAAAGAGGACGCTGACCGCACCTCTTTGTTCTGTGGACTCGATCCTGAGGGAGAATCTCTAAAAAGATCTGATCTCAATTCTGAAGGGAAATTTCTAGTTGACGTAATTGCCAAAGTACTCCTCTGCAAAACATACTCCATAAGGGATATATCTCAAAATCTGCTTGACGTAATGCAATCCATTGTCTGTCACAAGAAATTTCAGTTTGGCATGATGATCTTGGATAAAATCAGAGAAAGCATCAAAAGTCCAAACTATGCCAGGATCATTTCCTTGATTCTCCATGAAATAAATCCTGAAGTATTCAGTTTTTCCAAAGGCACTCCCCTACATCATATGAAGAAACTATCCATATCCTCCATACATAGATGGGAGCTCAAGCTCCAGAATACTGCTCAAGCATCCAAAGCTTCTATTGTCCAAGAAAATATCCCCAGAGAACACAGTGCTTCAGATGATAGGATTCCATCTCCTCATTTACATCAAACTATTGACACCTTGGGTGCAATAGTTGAGGAGGAGCCTGTTTCATGTAGCCCTCAGCATCAGAATTCAGAATCCCCATCTCAGCCACCTCAGATCAGAGATCCATCCCCTCCTCCTGCTGCTCATATTCCTCCTCCTCTGAAAGATATTCTATCAGATGTCCAAGTTCAAGAGGACCTCCTCTCAACTGTAGCAGATATTGACAGATTCATTGAAGAGCTAAGATCAGATGATCCCTTGCCTCCAGAAGAATCAGTTGTTATCTCTCCTGAGCATCAACTACCTACAGATCAGACTCCTGCAAAGGACCCCTCAAAGGAACCATCTCCCTCTACCTCCCCTGCTCCGTCTCCTACTGTAGACCCAGATCAGCATGAGGAAATCCTCCTGTCCAATGACGAGGACATGTCTCCAGAGCATGTTGATCCACCTCTGAGGACAATGGATTTCACTCTCCCCTCTTTCCTAAGTTCAGAAGATTCAGTTGAGATAGTACCTACTAAGAGAGCTATAAGCTCAGTTGTGATTGAAGAAATGCCTCCATGGGCAGCCCCTGTTCCTCAAGCACCTGTTACATCCTCTGCTCTAGCCTCTGCTCCCTCCAGTTCTTTTGATATCATAAGTAAGATTGAGCAGATGCTCCTAGAACAGGGAAATTACATTGATGATTCTCTGAAATCAGTAAAAGAAAAGGTCTCTACTCTTGAATCTGAGATGAGTAGAGGCTTTGTAGAAATTCAAGCCAATACTGATGAGTTAAGAAAATTGTTTCAGATTGGTGGCAAAGCAATAGACCATACTATCACGAATATAGGTGAAGTAAGGGACCAAGCTTAAACACTGGCACACAATCAAATTCAGACGAACAAAAGGGTTGAAGCAAATGTTATGAAGGTTTGTGAGGAAGTTGGAACTTTTAGAGATGAAGCTATTGCTTAGCTATCTGTAGAAATAAGCAAGGGGGATAAAATAGTAAAAGAACAAGTTGAAAAAATCTCTGCCTAGTTCTCTGCCCAGTCTCAAGCTGTTTTGGATGAAAAAGATAAAGAAATGAAAGCAGATACTCTAGCACAAATTCAGTCAGTTAAATTCTACATATATGATACTGCAGTATGGGTGCACAATCAGAATTTCCCAAATTTCCAGCTTGATCCTACCATCATTCCTAAAAGTCTAGATCCTCTTGAGGAAAATCCTCCTTCAGATGCTCAGGTAAATGTTAACATTCCAGAGGCTATGCCAGCCTTCTCTCCCAGACCTGCTGATGAGATGTCTGAGCCTCCTCTATCTTATTCTGATGTTTGGAAAGATGATATTCCTGGTAGCTCTCAGGGACACTTTGATCAAGGTACTTCCTCTTCTTGAAGACCTGCTGATCAGGGTGCTCCCTGCAAGAAAAAAAAGTATGGTGACGGCGCTTCTGCTAGCCGTTCTTCACCTAGGAGAGAGCCAGCCCTAATTCCAGAGGAAAGAACTGAAGTAGTACATGCAGAAGTTTGGAGTCCTACCTCCAAGTCTCTGATTTTTGATACCTTGAGGTTGGTGACAGATCATGGAGAAAATAAAGATCAGTTCTACAGTCATTCTGAATGGAAAGCCTATGACGCATCTCAGATAAAAATCAGATTATATGACAAGCGATGGGATACAACAATCCAGCTGCTCCTCCAAGGCCCAGAACTTACTTTCCGAAACCTTTCAGTTACCTGGAGAGGCAAAGGCTAAGAAGAGAAAGATTGCATATAGAAGCTTATCCCTGAGTGAATGATGATGTGGAAATGGAAATTTCTGTTTAAAAACATTCAAATAATATATAATTCTGATTATGGTTATTCTTCATTATTATTTCTTTGCTTAATAGTTCACTGCTTTATTTTTTTTCATTGATATATGCTATCATTGTTCTTTTTACTCTAAGTAATTCACCTTAGTGTAGAGGGTGTTGACTTCTACAAATAGGGGGAGCTTGTTGGGAATTGTCTCCACAATACCTCAGATTTGTAGGAAGTCAGACCTTGAACTAAGATGAATTAAGTTGTATTTGATATTGTGTTTGAGTTATATGTGTGCAGGACCTTATTGCTAAGTATAGACCAATGTCAGTCTATAGTGGGTCATCAAACACAGGACCATACAATGTAATTCCTCATTGTGTGATCCAAGGTGTTGACTCATGTATAGCCTCTCTATTGGGACACACTTCATCTACATGCATTTGGACTATGGACTATTGAAGATTATTTCAGAGAATTTTTCTAAGTCCACATACTCGAGTATTATCCTTTATATACTCGAGTAAGTGACTTAGTACTCGAGTAGATCCTTAGACATACTCGAGAAGACTCTGTATACTCGAGTATATGAGCTTTACTCGAGTAGATTTTCTTTATACTCGAGTAGGTGATATCTTATACTCGAGTAGATGGTTAGTCACTCGAGTAGGTTATGTATTATACTCGAGTAGATCATTCTATATTCAGTCTGGAATTTTCTAAGTCCACATACTCGAGTACTTCCCTGATATACTCGAGTAAGTGACTTAGTACTCGAGTAGATTGGTTTACATACTCGAGTAGTTTTCCAATTACTCGAGTAGGTGTTCTGTGTATACTCGAGTAGATCTGGATTATCTTCTCAGATTCTTTCCAAGTCTCTATACTCGAGTAGATTTATTTTATACTCGAGTAGTTGCTCGGGTACTCGAGTGGATCCTTCTTTTCTTAATACTCGAGTAGTTTGTCTTCTCTGTACTCGAGTATATGAGCTACGAAACCAACAAAAAAGTTGAGATCAAAATACAATAACCCAACCTTGGGTATAAACTCCATAAAGTCCTAAACACCAAAATATCCTAAAAAGGCTCCACCGAGTTCCAAAACAAACCCGGATCGCAAGTGAAATTAAAAAAAACTTGAAATTAGCCATGCTAATATTCTAAGTCAAAACCTCGGATACCAACAAGCAAAATTCACGCTCCAGCGATGGTACCCGCCAACTACGTGTCAACGTAACGCCCTGACGTCAAAAATACGACACTAAAGGAATTAAAAAAACATCGAAAAATCAGGAGCGTTACAGTGGGAATGAATGTTCGGGTTGGCTGCAACTTGCTTTTGCATTAGCTGTAGTACTAAAGGCAATCATCGCCTTTTGTCGTGTTCTGTAGTCTTCCCGCTATATTTTGAAACTCTGTTAACATTTGTTGACTTTTGCTGCCTTTTGCTGACGTCAGCATCTGTGGACTTAGCCAAATTCTCATTTTCATCACAGACGTTTAGTGCGTTGAGTGAACATCCTTCACTCAATGAATTTGGACTTAGCCACACCTTGTGCATCTTAGGCATTGAGTGCATTGAGTGAACCTTCATCACTCAACGCAATTTTACATAGCCAATTACTATGTATCTACCAGGCTTTGAGAGCGTTGAGTGAGCCTTCATCACTCAAAACTTTTGTCCTTAGCTGCTTCTCTAAAATCTGCCATCTTGTTGAGGCATTGAGTGAACTGGCTTCACTCAACGCTTCTATACGTAGCTGCATCTTTCTTGATGGATTTGCGTTGAGTGCGTTGAGTGAGCCTTCAACACTCAATGCATTTGGACTTAGACAAATTTTCCGTCTGCTTCTTCAGTGGATTTGACTGAACCTTGGTATATCGACGCTTTCTTGTCTTGGCGTTGAGTGAGATGACTTCACTCAACACTTCTGAAATTAGATAGATTTTCCTGCCTGCTTCTTCAGTGGCTTTGACTGATCTTGTTCTCACGACACTTTATGAACTTGGCGTTGAGTGAACTGGCTTCACTCAATGCTTCTGCACTTAGTCGATTTTCTTGCTTGCCAATGATGAGGCTTTGACAGACTGAGCTTTACTCGACACTTTCTTTCTCTGGCATTGAGGAGCTGTCATCACTCAACGCTTCTGGACTTAGCCAGAATTCTCCCTCTGCCAATGTTGAAGCTTTGACTATCTTGTCTTTACTCGATGCCTCTTATCATATGACGTTGAGTGAACTGTCTTCACGCAATGCCTGTGGACATAGACACATATCTGCCTTGCAAACTGTTGGGCTTTAACTATCCTTTCTTTACACAATGCATTTTGGCATCTGGCGTTGAGTGAACTGGCTTCACTCAATGCCTATGGACTTAGACAAATTTCTATCTTTCCAGTATTCTTCTTTGTGTCCACGTATCATTGTCACTTGGAATACCTGTCCAATCAATATGACAAAGACCAACCTGCATGCATGAACTTGAACATACATTTAATACAATTATGTGTATACCATTGACTTGTTTGACTTCTACAAATCTGGGACATTATGAGCAATGGACCCAACACCATGTTTGTGTCTGAGTGTTTCATCTGCAAGTGTGTTAAGGCAGATCATAGAAGGCCTGGTGGCAAGCTGACGCCTTTGGATAATCCAAGTTGGAAGTGGGAAATTATCTCTATGGACTTTATTACCCGTTTGATGAGATCTCCCCGAGGACATGATTCTGTGTGCGTCATAGTGGATAGACTGATGAAGTGTGCTGACTTCGTGTCGTTCAAGATTAGTTACTCCATGAAGAAAGTAGCAGAGTTATATTTGGATGAGGTCATTCAATTACATGGAGTACCTGTTAGTATCGTGTCGGATCGAGATACTAGGTTTACGTCTCATTTTTGGAAAAGTTTACAGGAAGGGTAGGGTATCAACCTCAGATATTCAACCGCTTATCATCCGCAAACTAATGGTCAGATGGAGAGAGTAAATCAGATTTTGGGAGATTTGATTAGATGGTACATCTTGGACCACGCAGGAGCGTGGGACGAACGGCTGAGATTGATAGAATTCGCCTATAATAATAGTTATCGGGAGAGTTTGTAGATGTCCCCCTTTGAGGCTTTGTACAGTAGACGTTGCAGAACTCCCTTGTTTTGTGCCGAAGTTGGTGAATGACCATTATTGGGTTTGGAAGCCTTGAAATAGATGAATACTTTTGTGACTCATATTCGAGAGAAGCTTTGAATAGCTTAGGAGCGTTATGAGAAGAACGTTAAACTACGAAGGATTGATCTGAAATTTGCAGTTGGGGACATTGTTTTTCTCAAGGTTTCTCTGATGTCTGGTGTTAAGAGGTTTGAAATGAAGCACATGTTGGATCCCAGGTATGTGGTACCTTTCCAAGTTGTTGAGCGCATCTGAGTGTCAGCTTATAGGCTGGGTTTGCCCTCTAATTTTCTTGGTGTGCACGATGTGTTTCATGTGAGCCAGTTGTGGAAATGTATGCCTAGTGATCGGCATGTTCTCGATTCGGTGCCTCAGTTGCAGCCTAATCTTTCTTATGTTGAGGTGCCTGTTCGCATTTTGGATACTCAAGATCGGGTGTTGCGAATGAAGTCAATACCCATGGTCAAAGTTTTGTTGCGAAACCAAGACGTGGAGAGCTGATAGTGTGTTTTGTAGATTAGTTTATTAGGGTATTTTTAGATCTTTAGACTGCAAATTGTGATATTTTAGCTTATGTGATGCCCCCTTTTATAATTATTTATGCCACTAATGATTTCTAGTGTTTTTGTAGATTTACTGTTTTTTGGTCAAAAACTGCCCTGACACGGCCATCCACACGGCCGTGTCATGGGCCATGTTGATTGCCCCGACTAAGAAGAAAATGCAGAGTCCAACCCGAGAAGGATACGGCCACTGACACGGTCGTGTCACCTGCCGTGTCATCCTGGTCGTGTCAAGCCCGGAGCGTGTCGCCTTGATCTGTTAGAAGAATGTGCAGAACACGGCCAACCAACACGGCCGTATTCCTGGCCATGTTGTCACCTCACCAAATCTCCAGCTGTTTTCGCGCCAGAATCAGTGCCCTGTGGTCAACAAATGCAGGACACAGCCAGTCCACACGGCCGTGTCACTGCCCGTGTTGACGTTTCCAGCCATCCCGCCAGCCGAGCTCGCGCTAGAATCAGTGCCCCGGTCAACAGAATTGGAACGCGGCCATACACACGGCCGTGTTGCCACCCGTGTCAACCCAAATTTTCTTCCTATAAATATGAAGCCATTCCATGCATTGAGGAGAACTTTTTGGAGAGAGGGAAGGTGCTGCTAGTTTAGTTCTTAGTCTTGTTAGTTCATTTCCTCAAGTGTTTCTCTCTCTCTCTTTTCTTCTCATTTGGTTCTTAGTTTAGTTCTACTTTAGCTTGCTCTTTTATTAAGTCTTGTAACTTGTTTTAGTTGTTTATTGTTATGATAGCATAGTTTACTTTTCTTGCACTTGTAATCTCTTATTTCCAAGTTGTAAGTCCTTTATTTTCATAAATAAAAAGTGTTGTTTTATTTCCACTTCCTACTCTGTGTTCATGATGTTCTTATCCTCATCTCTTTTCCTCCACTTCACCATGAGTAACTAATCCTCCTTGTACTTGATCTTGATGATTCGAGGTTCGAGTTGATTAAGTTATGATGTTTTAGTTTACTTCTTCTTTTTAGGGTTTAGACCTTGGATTACTCTTGAATAATCATTTGTTTGGAGATATATTTCCGGTATATATTTTCCTACCTTGCTTTCATTCTGGGCAAGCTGAGAGGCCGATAGTTTGAAGTGAGCGCTCAAGAGTAAAGAGAGTTGCACGCACCCCTCGAGAGAGGCAGACGTTAAATCTCCCGGATTGGAGTGAAATCCAATAGTGGGGTTCACCGCTTAAGGTGAGCTTTAGGCCTCCGATTTAGACGAGAGTCGGTCGGACCTTCCTAAACTTAGGTGGGCACGACTTCGAGAGAAGCGTGTTCATACTTTGGGAACCTCCACGGTCAAGGTGCTTTATCCTATTAAGTTAGAGTTTATTATCACGTCTTTTGATCAACTTAGGTCGAGGTGATTCTCGATCGAATACTTCTTCCTCTCATCGTTCAACCTCTTGTTATTAATCAATAGTTGTGGTCTTACTAGTTTATGCAAGTAGTTCCTTTAATTTATGTTAGTAGTGCTTTTCATTTATGTCAGTAGTCTTCCTTTTCTTTAGTTAAGTAATCAAACCTTAATTTTCCTTCGATAAGATAATAGCGTTCGTGTGAGTAAGATTATTCAACGGTTCCCAGATTTCAATACGACACTTGTGTCCCCTTGCTACAATTCGATAGGTGTTGCCTAGATGGATTGCTAGTTCGGTTGCTTTAATTTCTTCGAAGCTTTGCGACCACCAAGTTTTTGGCGCCGTTGTCGGGGATTTTCTTTTGTTGATAATTTGAAACTACGAACCTATTACTTTTATCATTTCTCTTTCTCATCCTCTTTCTTAAAAATCAAAAAAAAAAATTAACGCTCTAATTAGTAACCCACATCACAATTTTTCTACGCCACCTATTTCTCTCGAAAAGGGCAAAGCGGATTTAAGTGCCGATATCTTGTCTAGTATCTTGCGAACCCTTTGCGGGTAGTCCTTGGGAAATTCGGGAGTTAAGCTATATATATATATATAAAATCTCTAAAAAATTTTTATTAGTTTGCTTTTTCTCTTTCTCTTTTGTCCCTTCTTTTCTTTTTTTCTTTCTTCTTCTAATGCATGACCCGCGGAAATCCGTCCGCTATTTTGGACTTGGACCACAAAATTGAGCGTACTCTTCAGAGAAGATCGGATTTCAAGGCCCTACTCCTCAAATACTGGTTGAGGACCCCGAGTCATTTTCTACTTTAAGAATGGATGAACCCAACGTGGAGGGAATCCAGCCCCAAGTAGATGAAGCCTTGCAAAGAACAATGTCATATTATGCAAGGCCAAATCTCGAGGGGACAGATTCAAGTATCGTCAGCCCTGCTATAGCTAATAACAATTTTGAACTTAAGCCCAGTATAATTCATATGGTGCAGCAATATGTGCAATACGACGGACTTCAAGATGAAGATCCGAACGCACATATATCAAGCTTTCTTGAGATTTGTGACACCTTCAAGATAAATGGTGTTACGAATGACGCTATATGACCAAGACTCTTTTCTTTTTCTCTTAGAACTAAGGCTAAGTTGTGGCTGAACACTCTACCTAAAAACAACATCACAACTTGGAACCAATTAACTAAAAAAATTTTGGCGAAGTATTTTCCGCCGGCTAAAACTGCTAAGCTTAGGAACGATAGTTCTGCATTTGGACAAATAGATTCTGAAATCTTATATGAAACTTGGGAACGATTTAAAGAACTTTTAAGATGATGTCCACACCACGCTCTGCCTGTATGGTTACAAGTGCAGACGTTCTATAATGGGCTAAATCAAAACACGAAGAAAATGATAGATGCAGCTTCTGGTGGTACCTTAAACCACAAAACCCCGGAAGCAGCTCTTGAGCTCTTTGAGGACAAGGCCATGAACACCTACCAGTGGAATGAGCCTAGGTCCCGCCAGAACAAACCTGCAGGTGTGTATGAAGTGGACAATGTCTCCCAGCTAGCTATGCAAGTTGAAATTTTAAGCAAGAAAATCACAGAGATGACTGCTGCCTCCTCCCCTCAGGTATGGGAATCTGCAATTCCTGCTTCTGAACAATTAGATTATGTTAATAATATGCCTAGAAATGCTTTTCATAATTTTTCTACTGCGAATTTTCCAGCGCCTGGTTTTGCTCTTCCGAACAATTATAATCCTGCTTTAAGAAATCACCCGAATTTTTCCTGGAGTAATCCAGCGAATGTTATGCGCCCGCCACCACAAAACGATTTGTCTGCACAACCACCACCACCACCTCATAATTTTTCAAAACCTCCGAGTTTGGAGGAGATGTTTTCAAATTACATGAATGTTAATGATGCTATGATTAGAAGCTTAGCCGGGTCCGTAAAAAGCTTAGAAAATCAGGTAGGTCAACTCGCAAAACTCATCTCGGAGCGACCCGCCGGGTCTCTTCCTTCCAACACCGAGCCCAACCTGAGGGAGCAAGTGAAAGTTATACTTCTTCGGAGTGGGAAGAAACTTTCGGGTATGGTTAGCGAAGAGCCCGAGGCAAGCCCCGCTCCCATCTTAAAAACCCCACCCTCTTTTGAAAAAGAACTTATCACTCCTCCCCCTGTTTTAGAAAAAAATCTCACTCCATCACCCACATTTAAAAATGATTCAACCCCGCCATACCCTTCTGAACTTAGTAAGCAACGTCAGGACGACCAATATTCTCGCTTCCTAGAGATGTTCAAACAAATCCACATCAATCTTCCATCCCACGAGGCAATCTTCTAGATGCCAAAATACGCTAAATACCTTAAGGATCTCTTAACCAATAAGAAGAAGTTAGAAAATCTATCACATGTTACCCTGAATGCCGAGTGCTCTACGGTTTTGACAAGCGGATTGCCAAAGAAGATCAGTGATCCGGGTAGTTTCTCTATCCCGTGTGTCTTTGGCGATCTTTTTGTCAAACACGCATTAGCCGACTTAGGTGCTAGTATAAACCTGATGCCCCTCTCGTTGTATAAGAAGTTAGGAATCGGTAACCTCAGCCCTACCCGCATGAGTATCCAGCTTGCCGACCGATCGGTCAAGTACCCATTAGGAATCGTGGAGGACGTCTTAGTAAAAGTCGACAAGTTCGTCTTCCCGGTGGACTTCGTCATTTTGTACATCGAAGAAGACGTCAAGGTCCCCCTGATCCTTGGCCGACCCTTCCTAGCCACCTCCCAAGCAATCATTGATGTAAGCAATGGTAAGCTTTTCCTTCGAGTAGGAGACGACGAAGTCACATTCTCTATCACCCCATCGATGAAGAACACCCTTGCAAATGATGACTCCTGCTTTTTCTTAAATGTCTTAAGTGAAGGATCCTCCTTTTCTCTCCCTGAATTTGAAAAGGAATTTTCTGATTTCTGTTCCTCTTTCCATCTTCCAACTGAATCGATGCAAGAAGCCGCCGAGGTCCTTGAATTTGAAAAAGAGTTTTCTGATTTTTGTTCCTCTCATCTTCCAGCTCAAGCCGACATGGCCATTAACTCCACCTTTTTAAATTACCCGTATAAAGATAAAGTCTATGAAAATATTATTTTTGAAAAAAAAGAATATCTAAAACATCGTATGAAGAACCACCTACCCTAGAACTAAAGGAACTGCCCAACCACCTTAGATATGCTTTCTTAGAAAATGATTCAAAGCTACCAGTTATAGTGTCAGCCTACCTTACGGATGCGCAAAATGAAAAACTTCTTTTAGTCTTACGTAAGCATCGTCGAGCTATTGCTTGGCAGATTTCCGATATCAATGGCATAATCCCATCTTTCTGTACTCACAAAATTCTACTGGAAGATAATTCATGAAATTCAATCCAACCTCAGCGCCGCATTAATCCCAACATGAAAGAAGTAGTTAAGGGCGAGGTTATGAAATTATTAGACGCAGGAATTATCTATCCCATATCTGATAGTCAGTGGGTCAATCCAGTCCAGGTAGTTCCAAAGTGATGGCGTGCCCCCTCCTCCACCATTTGAAGACGATGCTGACGATGCTGATGATGATCCGGTTGATAAGGCGATACAACTCAAGGATGTGAAGCGGCACGATGACGCTAACGGAAGGCTACACTACAACTTCCGCCCGCAGCGTGCTACATCCACTACAAAGAATTAGCCTTATTTATTTCATTTTCTTGAACTCTATTTTATATTTGGAATATAAAATTATCCTATGTTTAAGTGATAATTTAATATTCATTGCATGTTTTGTTATTTTTAATTTTGAACAATTTTAATATTGGTGTGCATTTAGCCATTCGGATGGATGAGATTACATCTCCATCATGAATGGTTAAGGCTTGTTTGTAACTCCTATATAAGGAGGCTTCCTTATGAGATAATTAGACAAGATTAAAAACCTAATTCCTCTTTGAGAATTTCGGCCAAGAGGAGAACTCTCCAAGCCCCCCTGCTTGTGGTGTGAAGCCGCCGCCCCCCTTGCTCCCTCCATCCGTTCGGTGCGACTGCGGCGCGGCTTCCTTCGGTGCGACTCCTTGGAAGAAGGTTGCAAACCCTTCGGTGCGACGTCGGTGGATCCGTGGAGAGAGTGATTCTCCCACAGTTATCTTGTGTGAAAAGTTTTCCGGTTGGGTAATCCCTTCCCTCTCCCTTGTGTGATTCTCTTCTTTAGTTGTGGTGGTTTCGCACTCGTTTTCTCCGGAAAATTAATTTAATCGCTGCAAGTTTTAAATCGAAATCGTCGTTGCTAGGCTTTTTAATTCCGGATCGGGTGGATCCTATTTGTCTGAGTGGATCTTGGCCTATAGCCTTGGTCTTGCTCTCAAAAGGAGTGACAACCTTTGTGTTTTTCTTGGGGAATATTCCGACTCAAATTTCCGATCGTTGTTTTCGAGTCGACCATTCTTCCCTTGTTTATTTGTGCTGCGTTCTTGCGACGAGGAACGATTGTGGGTGATAGGTGTTGTGTAGGTGCGATAAATCTACGACGTGTAGTGCGTAGATGGAGCGTTAGCTCCGTGGAGATCTCTGATTCCGGACATCCCCTACATCACAAAGAAGGGAGGAATAACGGTAGTTAGTAATGAGAATAACGAATTAATCTCTACACGGATGGTGACGGGATGGCGTATGTGTATAGATTACCTTAAGTTAAATGACGTCACCCGCAAGGATCACTTTCCCTTACCATTCATCGATCAAATTTTAGAAAGACTATCCGGCCATAGCTTCTATTATTTTCTCGATGGCCTCTCGGGGTACTTCCAAATACCCATCTCCCCCGAGGACCAAGAGAAAACTACGTTCACTTGTCCCTTCGGCACCTTCGCCTACCGAAGAATGCTGTTTGGATTATACAATGCGCCAGCTATATTCCAGCGATGTATGCTCGCTATTTTTGATAAGTGCGTAGGTAGCATCATGGAGGTATTCATGGACTACTTCTCCGTGTTCGGTGATACATACAGTTGTTTAGAAAACCTTATGAAAATCTTAGAAAAATGCAAAGAAACTAACCTTGCCCTAAACTGGGAAAAATGCCATTTTATGGTGAGGGAAGGTTTAGTTTTGGGTCATAAAATTTCGGCGAAAGGAATCGAAGTAGATTTAGCCAAGATTGAAGTTATATAGAAGCTTTCACCGCCTACAAAAATCAAAGCCTTAAGAAGTTTTCTAGGTCATGCGGGCTTCTATCATCGTTTTATTAAGGACTTCTCCAAGATCACCAAACCCCTCACTCATCTGCTAGAAAAAGACACCCCGTTCATCTTTGATGATCTTTGTTTATCAGCTTTTAATTCAATTAAAGAAAGATTAATTAATGCCCCTATCATGATAACTCTGGTGTGGGATCTCCCCTTTGAAATCATGTGCGATGGGAGTAGTTATGCGGTGGGAGCTGTGCTAGGTCAATGTATTTCTAAGAACTTCCACCCCATCTACTATGCAAGTAAAACGCTCACATCGGCACAAGAAAATTACACCACAACCAAGGAGCTCCTAGCCGTATTTTTTGCGTTTGATAAATTCCGCCCTTATATTACGTTTTCGAAAATCATCGTTTTTACTGACCATTCGACCCTCAAATATCTTCTAGCTAAAACGGATGCTAAGCCATGCCTAATTCGTTGGGTCCTACTCCTCCAGGAGTTTGACTTAGAGATCCGTGATAAGCGAGGTGCCGAGAATTTGGCTGCTGACCATCTATCTCGTTTAGATAATCTGCATATCAAAAAGTTAGACGAAAAAGCTTTTAATGAATATTTTCCCGATGAGAAGCTGTTATTAATTAAAACATCGCCTTATCCTTGGTTTGCACCATTTGCCAATTATTTAGTTGCTCGGGTTCTCCCAAAAGAATTCTCCACTCAACAAACGAAGAAATTCTTTTCTGAGTTGAAGAACTACTTTTAGCAAGACCCGCATCTTTTTAGAGTTTGTGCAGACCAAGTCATAATGAGGTGTGTCTCATCTGAAGAAGGATTAAATATCTTAAAACATTTACATAAAAGACCGACAGGTGGACACTATCAAGCTGCTCGCACCGCTCACAAAGTGCTAAGCGCGGGTTTTTACTGGCCATGCCTGTTTAAAGAAGCACATGCCTTTGTAAGTAGGTGTGATAGTTGCCAACGGTCGGGCAATATTTCTAATAAAAACGAAATGCCACAAAATTATTTCCTAGAGTGCGAAGTCTTCGACCTTTGGGGAATCGATTTTGTTGGCCCTCTTCCTTCTAGCTTCGGGAACAAGTATATTTTAGTTGCTGTCGATTATGTTTCACGATGGGCCGAAGCCCAAGCTCTTCCTACGAACGATGCCCGAGTTGTAGTTTTGTTTTTTAAAAAACTATTTTCTCGATTCGGTACTCTGCGGGCCATCGTTAGTGACAGAAGTTCTCATTTTTATAACGTTCAATTATCTAAAGTCCTTATTAAATATGGCATTACTCATAAACTTTCAACCGCCTACCACCCCCAAACTAACGGCCAAGTCGAAGTAGTGAATAGAGAAATAAAAAGAATATTAGAAAAGACTGTTTCCACCTCTAGGAAAGATTGGTCAACCAAACTGGACGATGCTCTATGGGCCTACCGAACAGCGTACAAAACCGCCATCGGATGTGTACAACTCCGTATCCGGCGAGTGAGTCCAGGGAAGCCAGACCGGCCCTCAGCCAGACCGGCCCTCAGCCCGTGCAAGGATCGTGCCGAGCTCAACGATCGTCGGGCCGAGCCTGAGCTCGGCAATCGTCGTGCCGAGCTCGACGATCGTCGGGCCGAGCTCGACGATCGTCGGGCTGAGCTCGGTCTTGGAGCTGAGCCCAATGACTGGCTCGGCATAAACGGGGGGCTTAGCCCGCACTCGCCGAACACAGGCACTCGGCGACCAGTGTGCGAGCAGAGCCGCCCTTACCGAGTAGAGGTCCCAAAGGCCTACTCGCCCAAGGCCCCGGGGATGCGTTTTTACCACTTTGCCCCCATTGGTCTGCCCCTAGCCCCTCAGAACAGCGGAGTTTGGCTGTTGGCAGGCCAGCCCAAGGGCTTTCAGTAATTTCAGACCAGCAGAGGTAGGCTATTTGCATGCCATTTTCAGTTTCCTATAAATAGGACCCAAGGGGTACCTCAGAAGGCACGCTTACTAATTCTCAAGTCTTCTAGCGCCTTTTGAGGTACCTTAGCCCGACATCTGGCTAAGGAGGGGAAGCGCTCTAAGATCTTCCGGGTGTGTGGTGGGGCCTCCGCGCCAGGCCCTTGGTCTAGTCCTTTGTTTTTCACTTTCTTGTCATTTTCTTACAGGAGCGAAGTAGGTGAGAGACCACCCCTTCCCCAAGGGTCGAATTCCACAGAGACCGGATTTCCGGTTTCAACATTTTGGTGCGGTGAGCGTGGAACGTGGTCAGCAGAGAAAATCTTCTACAGGTTCGATGACCGGAGAAGAAGGACAAGGATCAGACAGGGGCAACTCGCCACCCCCTCCCCCACCCCCAGCGGCGGGTATGCCAGCGGAGCTCAGGGAAGAGATCCTCGGGCTCGTCAGGACAGCACTCGGCATGCGAGCCAAGAGCGCGACACCGGCGGTCCCGGTGGTCGCCGCTCCCGCACTCGGCGACGACGCGCCACTCAGGCGACCAGGGAAGGAGCCCGCTGAGAGGGGCGATCGCGAGTTCCAGGGGCGAGTCCTATTCCCCGTCTCGGCTGCCGAGTACAAATTCAGCGAGACAGCAGGGAGGGAGTTCCCACCTCGCCCGGCTGAGGGGGGAGCCCCTTCAGCGAGTTCGTTTCTTCTGCCCCAGTTCCAGAGGGGTTTCGTGAGCCGGATATGTCCTATTACTCCGGGAAAGGAGACCCGGTCCACCACATCCAGTGGTTTGAGGACATGGTCTCTATCCAACAGATATCGGATGGCTCCAAGTGCAGACTCTTCGCCATCACCCTCAGGGAGAAGGCAAGAGAGTGGTTCCACCAACTCCCGACCGGGTCCGTCTATTGCTTCGAGGACCTGCGACGGGGGTTCATGTTGAGATTCACCACTTCCAAGAAGAGGAAGAAGGAGGGGGAGTCTTTGTTCCGCATTAAGCAGAGGACAGGGGAAACCCTGGGAAGTTATCTGGACAGGTTCCAGGAGGAACTGTCCCAAGTGCAGGAGATGCCAGGGCACACCATGATGGTGGCCTTCACCCTGGGTCTCCAGTCCAGTTTCTTTATGATGGAACTCAAAAGGTCGCCTCTAGTGTCTTTTGAGGCACTACTGGAGAGGGCGGCCAGGGAGGCTGATATGGAGGCAGTGCACCCGGAGTTTGCGCGGAGATTGGCCAGGTGGTCCGTGTAGGAGGAAAGGCCAAGGGGTGGACGAGCTTAGGAGGAGAGGAGGGCTGAGCCCCGGCAGAGGGAGCAGCCACAACAGCAACCACAGCCCAGGTTAGGGCGTCCGGAGCAGGCCCACCGTTTGGGGTGGAGACCGGAGTGGCAGGATAATGCACCACGGAGGGGTTATCAGGGAGGGGATAACCACCAGGGTGGTCGGGGGCAGTTCAACCCCCAGGGGGGTAGGCAGGGCCAGAGACCCCCCTCCCCGACCAGGAGGAGGCAATGGCAATTTCCATGAGGGGAAGGAGGAGAGGACAGCCGAGAAGGAGGAGGGAGGTCAGGGTGGACCTGCCCTATTGTGATTTCCATCAAGAGGAAGGGCACCTCACATCCACGTGTCTGGAGTTCCTCGAGATGAGGGGAAACAGGGAGCAACAACAGCAAAACAATCAGGAAGTGCGGATAGAGGAGATCCGGCCTCGGGTGGAGGAAGATCGGTGTGAAGACCGGGTTGACGTAGGCACCCGAGGAAGGATCGGAGCAATCCACGGACGGGGGGGGGGGGGGGGGGGGCTGGGATCGAGGCTTCCCGTAAATCAAGCCTCCACACTATGTACCGCAGGAGCGTTGGCTCCACGTCCCAGTCCCCGCCCCTGGATGAAAAAATCATCTTCTCTAGGGAGGATATGCCAGGTCACGAGGACCCTTTTTGCGATGCGCTGGTCATCCAGACAGCCATCGAGGATTTTACGGTCTCCCGGATCCTCGTAGACAACGGGAGATCGGTCAACGTCATCTTCAAGAGGGCGTTCGACGCAATGAAGGTGGAGGCCAGAAGGGTGTTGGCCTCGGACGGACCTCTGTTCGGCTTCTCGGGGGAGAGGAAGGAGGTCGAGGGAGGAGTAGGACTCCATGTCACTCTGGGGGGAGGGCAGTCCCGTAACTACAAGTTTGTCATCGTAGACGCCTCCAGCAGCTACAGCGCCATCTTCGGAAGGCCCCTCATCAGCGCCTTCCGCTGCGTCCCCTCGTCCTTCCACCAATGACTAAAGTTCAATGTCGAGGGGGTCCAGATCCGGGTCCACGGAGATCCTAAGGAGGCAAGGGAATGCTACGTCTCGGCGGTGAATTCCATCTCTTGGCTGGAGGGGGCCGAGGAGATGGGGCAGAGGTTGGAGGAGGGGGAGCAGGAAGCTGGCAGAGAAGTGATGGAGGTGGAGGAGTGCCGCGCCCAGGCAGAGATCGCGGAAGAGGTCCAAGAGCCGGCCGAGGCAATGGCCGTGGAGAAAGCTGAGGAAGAGGTCCTCGCCCTCGGAGGGGGGGATGCTGAGGAATGGGGGGAGCAGTCTCGTCTGGAGGCAGCAGAGAAGGTGGTGGAGATGGAGGTTCTCACCACCGGAGGCAGGGTGAAGAAGGTCCGCATCAGCAGAGGACTGACCCCGGAGGCTCAAGGCAGGATGCTGGAGTGCATCCAAAAGAATGTGGACGTCTGCGCCTGGAGTGCCGCGGAGATGCCGGGGATCGACCCCAACGTGGCCTGCCACAGCCTCAACCTGGACCCGGAGGCTCGTCCCATCCAGCAGAAGAAGAGGTCCATCGCGGACAAGCTCGCCGAGCCCATCAGGGAGGAAGTCGCCAAGCTCCTCAAGGCTGGCTTTGTATCCGAAATCCAATACCCCGGCTGGGTCTCCAACGTTGTAATGGTTAAAAAGGAGACGGTCGGTGGAGGATGTGTATTGACTTTTCCCTTCTTAATAAATCATGCCCAAAAGATTGTTACCCCTTGCCTCAGATTGACGCGCTGGTTGACTCCGCCGTCGGTTTCCCTGTAATGAGTTTTCTGGATGCTTTTTCAGATTATCATCAGATTAGAATGCACCCCCAGACGTCAAAGACGTCTCGTTCATCATAGGGGATGGATGCTATTGCTATAAAATGATGCCCTTCGGGCTAAAAAATGCAGGGGCAACCTACCAAAAAATGATGGACAGGGTCTTCCGAGAGCAGAAGGGGAGAAACCTGGAGGTGTATGTGGATGACCTCATGATCAAAAGTCTGGACGTCGACTCCCACCTCCGGGACTTGGAATAGACTTTTGCCACTCTCCAGAAATACAAGATGAGGTTGAACCCCCTAAAGTGTACCTTCGGGGCAAGCAGAAGGAAGTTCCTGGGGCATCTCCTCACCCCTGCCGGTGTGGAGCCTAATCCGGATAAGGTGAGGGCGATCGTAGAACTAAGGTCACCACAAAATGCTAAGGAAGTACAGCAGTTGACAGGGAAGTTGGCAGGGTTGAGCAGGTTCCTCTCCCGGGCCGGGGAGAGGTGCTCCTCCTTTTTCAAAACCTTGAGAGGGTGTCGGAAGTTTGAATGGACCTCAGAGTGCGAAGACTCATTCCAGGCCTTAAAGAAATAGCTAACTCAGGCTCCCTTGATCCAAGGGCCCAAAGTGGGGGAGGACCTATTTTTGTATTTGTGAGTCGGGGCAAAGGCCCTGAGCTCGGTTTTGGTTCAGGAAGAGGGGAAGAAGCAACTCCCTGTTTATTATGTAAGTCGGGTACTGAGAAAGGCCGAGCTTCGGTATCCCATCTTGGAGAAGCTGGCCTTCGCCCTGATCATCTCGGCCCGGAGGCTTCGGCCTTATTTCCAGGAACACTCGATCCGAGTGGTGACTGACCAACCCCTCCACAACATCTTCGAGGGGGTGGAGCACTCAGGCAGGTTGGCCAAATGGTCAGTGGAACTGAGCGAGTTCGACATCTCCTTCGTCCCCCGCCTCTCAATCAAGGCCCAAGCCATGGCTGATTTCCTGGCAGATTATGTGGTCGAGGTAGCGTAGGGGGAACTCACTCGCCCAGTCCCCTGGAAATTCATGGTAGATGGTGCCTCGGGGAGACATTCTTTGGGGATTGAGATCATCTTGGAAAGCCCTCAGGGTATAAGAATCGAGCAAACCATGGTAGTGCATTTCCCTATCACCAACAATCAGGCCGAATACGAAGCCGTAATCGCAGGACTACGCCTGGCAAGGGAGTTGGGGGTGTATAACATGGAGGTCCTCACTGACTCCATGGTGGTGGCTTCTCAGAATTCTTAAGAGACTGAACCCTGAGTGTCGAGATAAAGAAATTCACAGACACCATTCTTCAACCTCCAGCTCTTGCAACTCAAATAAGACCCAAGATGGATAACAAAATTAATGAGGGTTATGAGCTCGTCTGAAACGCATTTGACGACGCAGAGTAAGATATTAAGAATGTGATAGACCTAATCAAAGACGCATGTCTGGAATATCTTCTCTCCGAACCAACCAGGATCTGGAAGAAAGAGGTATATGAATTTTATTAAAATGCTTATCTAAACCCTAAGGGAGATAAAATCAAATCAACTGTACATGGATCTAAAGTAAAGATCACAATCAAAAGTCTGGCCAAAATCCTACACATTCCAAGAACAACATAAGAAGATGAACTTGATTCCTCAAAGATTGCAGAGGCATTAGAGTGGTGTGGACTGGCACCAACCACGAAAATTGGTTCTTCACTACACAGGAAGGGGATGAATTCCCAAGGAAAATTCCTGTCATAAGTTGTGGGTAAGGTACTCCTCTGCAAGACTGGAGCACATGATAGGATTTCATCCTTCATGTTCAGCCTAATGACAAGGATTATATTCAGATTAAAGACTTATTAGAATATGATTGTATTTGATCGAATTGTAGAAGGGATCAAGAAGCCCAATCTAGGCAGGATAATTAGTCTTAATCTGGTTTCGGTTATTCCAGATATAATCAACTAGAATGTTGGATCAAAAATCAATCACATGAGAAGGATGGACATGCGTATTTTGTCTAAATGAGATAGATTCTTGTCCATAGATGCTCCTGAACCAAAGAAACTTAAGGATGTAAAGGGGAAGAAAGCTATGACAAAGGAAATTGAATCCACTTATGATTCAGAAGAGCAAATAGAGTTTAGTTCAGATAAGGATGACAGTGGGAAATAAAGGAAATCTCCAAGTACCTCACCTGGAATTGAGGATCAGTTGCAGGGGGAGAATGAACAAGTGACAGACAACACTAATGACACAACTCTCTATGAGTTTCCAATCTTGGACAGTGAGACTGCAAATCTCACAGTCAGGGAAGTTGTAAATGAAATCAACTCAGCAGCATCAGATATTGAACAACAAGCACAAGATGTGCTAATGACAGATCCTGAGCATCCATTGCCCCAAGAATTTGAGAAAGAAACCATCCTGGAAGAGGAAGATACTGTTCAGGGGGAGAAAATTGGAGAACCTCGGGACAATGTTCCTCAGTCTGGAGCACAACCTGAGATCAATCCGGAAGACCTCCCTACCGATCAACATGAAGCATGGGTTGAGGGAGAGTTACCAGACCTGGCCCTAAGACATGAAGAAAAGGCTCAGTTGCCTACAGTGGAAATTGCAAGCTCCTCTGAATCAGATGAAGAGGAAGCAGCCTCTCAGCTCAAGAAAAGAAAAATTATAGAACTAAAAAAGAAGAGCTTATGTTACAAGAAATTCATTCAGACTAGAACTCCTTCTCCTACTCCAATCATGGATTTCAGTTCACTCTTAGTGGAACTGCAAATCAAGCCGAATCAACAAAGACAAGCCCTAGAGAAATATGTTGATGAAAGTCACAAGGACTTATAATTCACCTTGGCCCAAGATATAAAGTCTATAAGGTTTGAAGTAAACCTTCTAAAGAAGGAAATGATAGATTGCTTCCATAAGGGTGGTAATGTTGTAGTATTTATAGCCAAACAACAGCAAGAAACAAAGGTCCAGGTGGAAGATATAGAAGTTAATCAAGGATATGTTCTGGAAAATCAGATAAGGATGAATGGCAATCTGGTTGAAACATATGAAATTACCCTGACAAAGCTGGCTGAACAAACAACTGCTATAGAAGCTCATCTGGATGCAAAATATACTGCTTTGGAAGCACAGCTCAAACTGGACTTAGCAACTATCAATACAGCCATCCAGAAATCTGAAACAGACATCACTACTCAGGTTAAGAAGTTCAAGGATTATTATACCACAGGTAATTATCATGTTGTTGATCAAGTGAGATTTCAGAAAGATGATCTAAGAGATCATATAGAACAAGAAGTCATAAAGGGGGAGAGATTATTAGTCAAAGCAAGCTCTGATCATGCAAAATGGATATCTAATAGCATCATATCCACCCTTGGATATCCCCCTCTATGTGATGATAATCAAACAGCAGAGTCTGGCTGCCAACGAGCTCATTTGGAAGGGGTTCCACGGGATGTAGTTCTGATTATTTACCCTCCTCCACAGTTTGAGGAAGTTCAGCATGCAGTCCAGAATATGTACTTTCCTCCACTCAATACACATCCTGTGATTTCAGAAGAAGTGGAGATGACTGAGTCATCCTTGCTCAAAAAAAAGGAATCTCAACTGTCAAAGAAAAGATTCAGAGAACAGGCTGAAACTAGGCCTGATTTTGAGCAATGGAGTCCAAATTCCAGAAATATCATTCTAACTGCATGGAAAGTAGTTAATGATAATAAGTATGACACAGGCAAATTGTACTCAAAATAAGAAGGGGATAAACATCTCACACAGCAGGATGTGATTTACAAGTTCAGAAGAGACCTAAAGGCTGGAGTCATTCCTGCTAATTTTGTTGACCCAAGCAAGTACTTTCCAAAGCCTTTTCACTATTTTGAAAGGCAAGAGCTCAAGGCTGCACAGATCATGTCAAAGGACATTAAAGGGAAGAAGACAGCTGTTGATAGTAGGACAGAAGTCAAAGCTAAAGTTCAATCAGGAAAAGGGATAGTCATCAAGGAGCCTGACCAGTCTTAGTTTTATTCTGCTTAGTCTAAGAACTATGTATTTCTTATTCTAATACATTATAATTCTATGACTGGTTAATATGAAATGAAAGATTTTCTAATTGTCAGCATACTATTTCTTCTTTAGTATATTTTTGTCTCAGTAATGCATGTTTACATCATGATTATTACATTTTGTTATAGTGGTGTATATCATTGACTTTGGGTTATGACTTCTCCATATAGGGGGAGATTATTGGGTACATTGGGAATTATGTACCTGATTTGGAGAAGCCTTTGTTAACTCAATGATATACACAAGTTTGTATTTGATGTTATGTTGAGTTTATTTGTGCAGGCTCAAGGATTGAAGAAAAATTATCTAAGTACAATTGTATCGAGACACTTGTTAAGTGTTGACACCTTTGTAAGAGCAGTCTCAAGACTAGAAGCAAGATGTGTCGACACACTGGGTTTGGGTCGACACCTGCTGTGTTGACACTCAGGACTAGTGTCGACACACTTGAATAAGAAGTGATGACTTAAGAAGAAATATTGTGTCGACACGCAGGACTTGGGTCGACACCACTTATTAGAAAGCAAGCTATGTCGACACATAGGACTTGTGTCGACACATTCTACATAAGCAATGTTAAGACGAGTTGAAGGGCTGTGTCGACACTTTCAGAAGTATGTCGACATTACCAAAAGAGAAGTGTCGACACTCTGGGCTGGTGTCGACACATTCTACACCAGTGTCCTGACACTACAAGCAAAGTTAAAATTCTAAGTATAGAAATCAATTTCAAGGAGTTGACAGCTGTCAGAACTGTCAGAACTATCAGAGCTGTCAGATGTCGGTAATTAACTGGATCAGTCAGTTACCTTTGACATAGCCTATATAAGGAGATGATCTAACAGAATCAAAGAAGAAGAACAACAACAATCGACAGAAATCCTTCCAAACTTCTTCAGATCCATCAAAGTATACAGATACAAATCTGTAAGAAGAGAAAAGTCTGATCAAGGATCGACTTCAACTTCTCAAGAAAAGATCACTTTCCTCCATCAAGAAGCTTTGAACAAGCTAAGACGGGTTGGATCTAATCCTTTTTAGCAAGGATCAAAGGGAAGCAGGTCATTCAAGATCTATTCAAGAAATTATCACCCCTCTCTCTCTCTCTTTCTGGGTGAAATTTCTATAATCTTTCATTCTCATTCATGTAACTATTTTTGTAAGATCTAGTCATAGATCTGAGGGTAGGAGATTTAATTATCTGAGTTGTAAGCCTATGATATAAAGGCAGAGGTAGGGTTGTGTGCCTGTGGTAGGAGAAGAGGGAAATTCTCTGAGTTATAGGAACTGAAGGTTCTGATTTGTAGGGCATGGAGCTGCCTGAGCTGTAGGGGTGTGGGTACACTCTAAGGCAGAGTTCTTGGTGAAGAACTTGAGCTGTAGGATCGATGTGATCTGAGGTAGGACTTTTGAAGTCTGAGTTGTAGGAGCCAACTGGGCTCTGAGTTGTAAGATCTGAGGATCTGAGAAGAAAAGAGAAGAAAGAGTTTGGTTGAATCTAGTTCACTGCTAGATAGGCGAAGGGGGAGAGTGGATGTTCCCACGAATTGGGGAACCACTATAAACCATTATGTCTGTGTTGTGCTAAATGTGTGTTGTGATTGTTTTATCGTTTGTTCAGTTTTCTATCTTGTGATCTATAACTGCTACAAAGTAAAACACAGTAACAAAAAAGGGATAAGTAATAGTCAAGATTTTAAAATAGACCTATTCACCCCCCTCTAAGTCATTCTCCAATCCTTAAACATAAACTTTACACATTATTTCTTTTCATAGAACAATTTTGTAAGATCTAGTCATAGATCTGAGGGTAGGAGATTGAATTCTCTGAGTTGTAAGCCTAAATTATAAAGGCTGAGGTAGGGTTGTGAGCATGGGGTAGGAGAATGGGTTATTTCTCTGAGTTGTAGGAACTGGAAGGTTCTGAGATTGTAGGGCAAGGGGTTGCCTGAGGTGTAGGAGTGAAGGTGCACTCTGAGGTAGGATTCTTGAAGGGAATCTGAGTTGTAGAAGCCAGCTGGGCTTTGAGGTGTAAAATCCGAGGATCTGAGAAAAAGGAAAGAAGGAGTTTGGCCGAATCTAGTTCATTGCTAGATAGGCAAAGGGGGAAAGTGGACGTACCCAAGAATTGGAGAACCACTATAAACCATTGTGTGCTGAATGTTGTGCTGAATGCTATGCCGGATGCCTTAATTTCTGTTCAAATTTCTTCTTGTTTTTATAAACTGATTTGAGTAGATCTTAGTAACTTAAAAGAAAAATAAGTTTTGTCAAGTTTCAAATTAAACCTATTCCCCCCCCCTCTAGGTCACTCTTAATCCTAAACATAAATTTTACAGAAGTTACTAACCACCTAACCGTTGTGGTAAGCTAACCGTTGCGGGTAAACAACTTGATCACTTATGCGGCCAACCAGCAGACCATTGCTGCTGATGATGATCTCCAGACCGTTGAACCAAACTGCCAACTTCTGCGATAAGCTAACCCCTATGACTAGATACTAGCCGCACGGTCTCCTTAAGCTCCAACACTCCCCCTCAAGCTAGAGCATATATATTTATCATGTCCAGCTTGCTACAAACCTCCCCAAAATAAGTAAATGGTTTGGTGAAGAAATCAGCTAGTTCTTTTTCCGAGGTAGCAAAGGGAGTGCAGATATGACCCTTTAGAATCTCATCTCTGATGAAATGGCAGTCCACCTCTATGTGCTTCTTCCTCTCATGAAACACTGGATTTCTCGAAATATATATGGTTGCCTTATTTTCACAGAACATGGGTAGGGGATGATCATAATACTCTCCCAGATCAAGCAAGGGTGTCTGTAGCCACTTCAACTCGCAAGCCGTCTGAGCCATGCTTCTGTATTCAGCCTATGCACTTGACCTGGCAACTACAACCTGTTTCTTGCTCTTCCTGCTTACTAGATTACCTCCGACAAAAGTACAAAAACCAGACGTAGACCTCATATTTCCTTATAATCTACATAGCTCGCATCCAAATAAGCTTCAAGCTTCAAATGTCCTCTTTTTTGTAACAAGAGCCCTTTTCCTGGTACACCTTTTATATACTCTAAAATCTTTAATGTTGACTGCCAATGACATTCTCTAGGGGCCTCCATAAACTGGCTTATTTTCCCTATTGTATAACAAATATTTGGCCTTGTGATAGTCAAATAAATGAGTTTTCCTACAAGGCGCCTATATCTAGAAACATCTTCAAGAATAGGAGAATTTTAACTCCAGCATTTGTCATCTCCAATAGTCATAGGAGTCCGAGCGGGTTTATCCCCAAGAAAACTTGTATTTTTTCAAAAGATCTAAGGCATACTTCCGCTGTGAAAGAGCAATAGAACCAGACTTCCTAGATATCTCAATCGCTAGAAAGCACTTGGGAGACCCCATATCCTTGGTCACAAAATGCTGAAGTAGATGCTTCTTTGTCATGTCAATACTGCTTTCATCATCCCCAGTAATAAGTATGTTATCCACATAAACCGCAAGAATAACAAGACCGGCCAAGGTTTTGCAGATGAACAAGGAATGATCTGCAGCACTTCGAGCAAACCCAATCACAGAGATAACTTCATTAAATTTGTCAAACCAGGCCCTGGGACTTTGCTTAAGACCATAGATTTCCTTTCGCAGTTTTTATACCTGAGACTCCCCTGAGCAACATACCCAGGATGTTGCTCCATATAAACTGTTTCCTACAAATCCCCATAAAGAAAGGCAATCATGACATCCAACTGAGACATTGCCCAGTCCCGATTGATCGCCACTGCAAAAAGAACGCGAATTGTAGTAATCTGAGCCACGGGTGAGAAAGTGTCAAAGAAATTCATGTCATAAGTCTGAGTAAATCCTTTGGCCACAAGCTGGGTTTTGTACCGATCAATAGTCCCATCAGGAAGAAATTTGATAACAAATACATAGTGATAACCAACCACATCAAGACCAGGAGGGGTAGGAATAAGAGTCCAAGTACCTTGTTCAGTGAGAGTCTTCATCTCTTCATCCATAGCGGCTTTCCAATGAGGAAGACGATGAGCATCTTGATATGAGGCGGGAAGAACATTCGCTGATAATGCAAGAGCAAAGCTCTTAGACGAAGAAGAGAGCAAAGTATAGGAGACCACATAATGCAGAGGATGTTGTGTGCAAGAGTGAACACCCTTCTGAAGAGCAATCAGAAGATCAAGTTCTGAAGGCTCAACCGTATATGTTCCAATCGAAGGAGAGACAACTGGCTCAGGAGCTGGTGATAGCAGGACCGGAGAAGAATCAGAAACAGAAGGAGAAGGGAGAAGAGTTTCCATGGAAGTAGGTGTCGATACAAGAGGAAAAGAAGCAGAATCATCAGAAGAAGGAAGAACTGAAGGAGAAGAATCAGAAAATAACGGAGCATCCTCAAAGAAAGTCACGTCTGCTGAAACATATTGTTTCTGAAGAACAGGATCAAATCACATGTAGCCTTTCTATGTCAGGCAATATCCCGGAAAGATGCACTTAATAGAGCAAGGAGAGAGTTGGTCACGTCCAAAAGACGGAGAGTGGACAAACGTCGTGCACCCAAAAACATGAAGAGGCAAAGGAAAATGATTCTTATCCGGATATAGGAGAGAGAAAGGAGTATTCCCATCGAGAACCGAAGATGGAACTCGATTAATAAGAAAATAAGAAAGAAGAATTGCATGACCCCAATAAGACCGGGGAACATGCATATGAGTCAGAAGGCTCCGAGCGACATCCAGAAGATGACAATTTTTCTGTTCAGTAATGTCATTCTGTTGAGAAGTGTTAGGACAGGTTGTTTGATGGAAAATGCCATTGGCTGAACAAAAAGATATGAACTGATAACTAAGATACTCCTTAGTATTATCTGTGTGAAGAACCTTAATGGGAGCATCAAACTATGTACGAATCTCATTGTAGAAGGTAGTGAAAATGGAAAAGATTTCAGAACGGTCATGTAGTAAGTACAACCACGTACACCTTGAGTAATCATTGATAAAGTTAACAAAATACATGCTACCTCGACCAACAATCGGAAGAGGAGCAGGTCCCCAAACATCGGAATGAACCAGATCAAAAGGGCGAGAAGAACTGCATCCCTGCTTAGCAGGAAAAGGAGATCGGTGATGTTTTCCAAACTGACAAGCCTCAAAATTAAGAGAGGACTCATAGCGAGGTAAATCAGGTAGAAGTTGATAAAGAATCCGAGGAGTAGGATTCCCAAGGAGAAGATGTCATTGAAGCAAAGAGGAGGATGTAAAAGTCGAAGCGGTATCAAGGTAAAACTAACCACCACTAACGGTCCCAGTAGCAAGCGACTCCTTGGAGTGAGGAACGCAAAAAAACACATGTAGAAGTACTAAAAACAGTTTCACAGTTCAACTGTTTGCAGAGAGCAGTGATAGAAAGAAGATTGCATGGAAAAATCGGGACATAAAGAGTTTTCTGAAGCAGAAGAGAGGGAGTAACTTGTACAATACCAGACCCATAAACAGGAGTAGGAGAACCATCCGCAATAAGAACCGGAGGGAACCAGTTGCTCTTATTAAGATAAGAGAATAGTTGAGAAGTGTCAGTCATATGGTTTGTGGCACCAGAATCAATAAGCCACCGACCTGTAGAAGCCAACTGAGCGGCATCAGAAGTAGCAAGAGAAGAAGAGGTAGTAGCCATAGAAACAAACAGCAAACCGCATGGTTAACAGAAGAAACTGCACGAATAGACGACCAAGAAGAGCAGGTCGCAGACAAAAAACGAACAGGAGAAGGCCGGCAAAGGGACCCAAACTGCACGAGTAGAGAGAACAACTCGTGTAAAAGAAGAAGTTGCAACAACAAGAAGCAAACCAAAGAACACCCGCGAGAAGCCCGTACGGTCAAGGTGTCAAGACACCATCGGCAAGGAATGCGGCCGCGACCAAGGTGAGTAGCTTGAAGTGGAGTGAAAAGTCGCAACGACAAGAAAACAAGTCATGTGAATACAGAAATAAGCGGCAAAGAAGATAAAAGATTAATTCGGACGGTCACAGTGATGATACACCAGCGGCAAGGAAGACGCTGCGACCCAAATGCGGAAATCAACGAAGGGAAGAGAAGCCATGTGAACCGATAAAATAATCTATACGGGAAGAAAGAAGCCGCAGGAAGACAATCCCATGGGAAAAGAGAGAAGAGAGAGCGCGATTAGGCAAGAAGCCGCGCGAACAGAACAAGGTGCTAAGATGCGCGACCAGCAAAGAAGCCGCAAAGAAGAAGAAAAAAAAAGAGTCTACACGGTCAGGGTGACAAAACTCTAGCGGCAAGACATCGTGACCAAAAGACGGAGCTCGCAACTGAGAAGAGAGAAGGCATCAAATCCCAAGAAAGCAAAGGACTTCGCGCGACTAAGAAGAACAAAGAGAAGGAGTTCGTACGGTCAGGGTGACAACACACCAGCGGCAAGAAAGATGTCGCGACCAAAATGCGGAACTCGCATCAAAGAGGAGCAAAGCAGAGAAACAGAAAAGTCGCGCGAACAAGCGACAAGGGCGTGCGATAAGACGCGAACAGAACTAGTCGCAACAGAAAAACAATAAGCAACTAGGAGAGGGAGCCAAGGGAGGGAAGCAAATAGCAAGACACCGGTGCGGGAAACAAGCCGGAAGAGACCACATGGTTAGATCAAGAGGTCGCGCGGTAACAATCTAATTGGAGCAAAAGATCGATGTTTCGCTCTGATACCATGTGATAAATGAGCGAGAAGACGCCAAAAAGTAAATAATCCTCAAATTTTATTGCTCCAAAATTAAAGAGAATACATAGGTATGCCCCTATATATATAAAACTGGGGGAGGTGAGAGAATACAACAGAAGATGTGGGACTAAATACAAGCCGCACGGCTAGCGCGGTTTGACATAGTCAAACCGCTAGCTATACAAAGTATATGCAGGGGAGCCACTGATCTCTAGCAGCAACATTCCAGACCACAACTACGGTAAGCACTCAGACCACTGAAGTTACTAACCGCTGAGGTAAGCTAACCGCTGCGGGTAAACAACTTGATCGCTTCTGTGGCCAACCAGAAGACTGTTGCTGCTGATGATGATCTACAAGCCGCTGAACCAAACTGCCAACTTCTGCGACAAGCTAAACGCTATGACTATATACTAGCCGCGCGGTCTCCTTAAGCTCCAACACCACTTTTTGGCATTAGCTTAACTCTCTGGTACCACCATTGTGGCTACGGTAGTAGAGGAACAGGCGTTTCTGCTCCTAGACGGGTATGCACACTACCAGGTCTAGACCTCACATACGCCTCTGTACATGTCCTAGGTGCACTCTAGAGTATCTGCGTACTAATGATGGCTACCTGCCAGACTTCTTTTGGTCGGGTGTGCATTTTTGGGGATTGTCCTCCAAACCGCAATATAAACAACCTACTGGGCCCTCAAACCCTCACACCTCACCAGAGTCACCGTACTGTCATCAGTATGATGATTTGTCCAGTACTGCATGACCCACCACTAGTTTGTTTTTATGCACATGCAAGGTATTCTAACTCGAACCTCTAGCTCGCAAGACCAACCTATCCTGAAGTAAATATCCCGAGCCTCTAGCTCGCAGGACCAAACATGTCCTGATATCAAACACTTGAGCCTTCAGCTTGCAGGACCAACCTGTCCTGAATCCCTACAACCATTCACAGGTGAGAATGTCACATTGTTCTCCTAACCTGTTAGACTACTCTTGTATAATGATTATTATACTTAGCAACTTAGGGTTAGTCCTTGGACTGCCCAGGGCATACCCGGTGAAGGGGTCTCGGGGGCACTAGAAACTAAGATGGCAATGAAACACAAAGCTCCCTTTCTCAAGAACACTTACTCTTATTAGTGTTTACCCATCATTCATACCCAACTCTCGATGTCACTCTAGTGTGAACCTAATGACTTAAAGTATTATTGGGAGGGCGACGGTCTTCCGCCAGTCTCCGTTCTAGTTATACTCCTTGGAGTTTTGCACTCTAACACTCGTTACTAAATGGTGACTTACATGACCCATCTAGGGTTCCACTTCCCAATATAGTTCTCAATACAACCGTCTATCATATCCCTTATGGGTCCTAGTGTTATACGCTACTTTTGTTAAACGCAACCCACGGCCTAAACTAACCCATATGAGATGACTTTCAATTCCTTGGGCCTAATGCCCCTAATTATTTATCATGGGTTTGTCAGGTGTATGATATTGACCATTTAGAATTTCATCATTTTTCTAAGTATTTAGGACCATAAATTAAATCGTTTAATTAAGAGAACTAGGTCACTTGTACATGAACTACTATATCCAATGGTCCAACATATCTAAGTAAATTACCTGGAGTTCATCTAGGTTAAAAATGACAGTTTACCAAAAATCCTAATTTTTTCATTTGATTTACCATACATTTTCTATTTATGATTTAATCTATGATTATTCCATTTTTCAAATGAAGTATCTAAAATATTCAACCAAAAATTCATGAAAAATTAATGTTGATTTACATTACCATAATAATAATCAAGACAAAAAATCATAATCTTAGTTAGTGGTGTAACATAACAAAATTGCATGTGAACATTATTATCAAAATGTCACTACTAGGATTTTTAGCATAAATAATCATCCAAAAATTCTCAAATAAATATAAAGGGGTTTATATCACAGAAATAAGAGAATGTGCATTTTTCCATAATTTCTCAACAGTAATTCCCCTACTTTTAATTTAAATCCCAAAAAGGTCAAAGTTGTAAATCTACTAAATACATAGGATACAGTTCTCAAATAAGCTCATAACTTTTTACACAGATATAAAATGTCCTATTAGGGCTTGTAACAAAATTTTAGAATTTTATAAAGTCAGTAGCCCTATTTCCCAAATTTATTTCCAAATAAGCCTATTTTAATAATTCAAAATAATGGGATTTTTGATCCCAAAAATCCCAACCTTTCTATGGGAGGTGTATTTAATCCCTATAAACCTCTGTCCAGAGTTTCATGGATATACATTGGTCCAAATGGGCTAATTCCCCATTTTTTCCCCTTTCTACTATTGGCACACCATTTACAAATATACCTCCACCATGCATGTTGGATTTCCCAAACATGCAGAGGTCCAAATGCTCTGAAATTTATACCATGGTCATATGATGACCCAATGGCCATGCCACCCAAATTTGGGGGCATTTGATAAAGGAAATCTCTCTTAAATCATTTATTTAAAAATTGAAATTTCTATAAATACTATAGAAATATACCTCCCAAAAATTTTGACTTTTGGGCAGAGCCTAAGTATAACATATCCACATGCATGACCAAAATTTCACTGCATGTGGACTTAGGGTTTGACTTAGGCATCCATTTAAATTTTTGTCCTACCCTAGGAGCAGTCCTAGGAGGAATGTCCTTTAGGGGGCTACAGTGCTCCAATTACAATGTTTTGGTGTAAAATTAAAGGTGAGAGCTAGATCTACCTTTTTTATGTTGGACATTAGTTCTGTAAATGTCTCTAAAATGCCTAACTATTACATACAAGATGGCTGTAATAATGTGACATAAAATACACTATTTAAATAAATATAACAATAAATTAAATCCTTTAATTCAACGCCATCGGGTTATCATTCCCGATAGCCAATGGCCAGGATTCGTGCTTCCTGGTCAATTTTATCTACCTTTTTCGGCCAACTGAGCCGCCGCCACCGCCGGCTATTATCGCCACCACCTCCATTGAGGTGATCGCTAACGTCTCCCGATAATATGGCCGCCAGAGGAGGGTCCTCCGGTGAAGCCGAGCAAGAAGAAATGCACAGAATTTAATCTCACTTCTCATATGGTATTGGGCTCAATTGAGCCTGATATCTCTCCTAATCAAACTAAGAGGCTAGCACAGAGGGAGGGGAGGAGAAACGGACACTTAGACGAGCTTGACGGCGGGTTTGGTGGTGGTGCGTCATGGACGACCTTTGCTCCAGCGAGTTAGCCCGATTCCTTGTTTATCCAGCCAATCCTCTGCTCCAACTATCGATTTCTGCTCCTTAGGGCTCACTGAAGGTGATGGAGGAGTGGAATGGGGGTGAGGTTGGCTGTTAGTGGAATTTTGTCCAAGGGGATGGTTGACCATGAGCATAGGATGCTCCTCCTTGCTGTCAAGTGACAACCTGACCCTAATTTCTGATGTAAAGAGGCTTGGGATCTCAGCCATGGGCTTGGGCAGAGGGAAGGAGGGCCATGTGGCCTTCATCCCCTCTTTTCCTCCCTTCTCTCTCCTCTTTTTATCCTAATTTCCAAAAATACCCCCTTGCATGTCACTACCCTCCAAATTCAGAGGGTAGGGGGATGTAAATAAACATTTGGGTTGGTCATGGGCGTTGGCTCATGGGCTTAGCCCATAGGGAATAGGCTTGGGCTCTCTTTTCCTCCTTTAGGCCCCATGTTGACTTTGTTGACTTTTTGAGTTGACTTGATCAACATGATGAGTGGGCTGACCCCACTTGATGTTCATGGACCCTATGGCACCACCCAACATATGTTGGGCCATGGTGGTGTCCCACTTGGGCTAATTGGGCCCATATGTGTGGATTTGACCAATTTAGGGTTTAGGGTTGACTTAGGTCAATAGGTGACCCAATGGTATGGCTATGGTTCACTTAGATTGTCTTTAGGGTTGGGGGCATAGTGGTGGGTCCAATCGTTAGTCAAGATTCCAATTTGGGGCTAGTTTGACTTGAGTTGACTTGAGCCCTAAATGGGCCCTATGTGAATCCACCCTAATTCTATGGGTCAAACCTAGACTAAACCCATACCCCCACCACATGTTCTAACCTAATCTAAGTTTAGGGTCTAATAAGAAATGGGATGTTACACAGGAACCTGGCGGTGCAGTTACGAAAGCTAAGAAAATTCCAAAATAAGGGGAAAAGCCTCATAACATTGAAATAAACAGAGTGAGCGAAGTAAAGTACAAAACTAGTAAGGGAAAATAGAAATATATGAGTACCGGTTTTTATGAAGCAAAACCAATAAGACAAACTAGGATATAAGTTAAACGGAAACAAGTTAAATTATTAGAGTACTCTGGAGTATATCATATATTTAATCATGTAATATCATTAACTGCACTCAGTGAAAGGTGTAAGTGTTTCTACTTGATGCATGTGATTCTAATAGGAATTTAAATTCAAGGCTTATTAAAGTAATTGTGCTTGCTATGGCGATTTGTTGGTTTCCGTTGCCAATCAAGTAGAAACTCGAGTCAAAGCATCACATCAATTTAACACTACATTTAAAGGATTGCTTATAACATTAATGACTTTAAGGATTCATGATTTAGGAGATTCCTAACATATCAAGTGTAACACCCCAGATTTTCTGAAAGCCAAATTTGGAGGGCATTTTGGCTGACACGGCCTGGGACACGGGTGTGTCCCAGGGCGTGTCTAGCTGAGCTAAAAGCTAGCTAAGTCAGTGGAGGACACGGACTGTGACACGTGAAAGTGAGAACAAGATCTATCTCAACTCTAGACGGGGGTGAATAGAGTTTATTTAAAGTAAATTCACAATTTTAAACTAGCAAAAATTTTAAGATTTAATTTATATATAGGTGTAAGGTGCCTGCTATAGAATTAACAAGACAGTAAAAGGAAGAGCACAGCACACAGTAAAGAAAACACACAAGCAAACCAGAAAACACAAGGAACTATAGTGGTTCCCCAAAAACCTGGGTACATCCACTCTTCTACCACCCTTGGTAGGAATCCACTGCAGGAAGGGTTGATCAGGTGTCCTGGCACCAATGAGCTTTTGATAAGGTGCTCAAAAACCAAACTAGATTTTTTGATAAGGTGTCTTGCCACCACTGAGTTTTGACAAGGCTCTCAAAACCAGATTCAAAACTTTTGAAGGGAGTTTTGAAAACCCTTTTACAGAGGGAAAGGGAAAAGAAAAAGAGTGAAGTTGTCTTCTCTGTCTCAATCAAAGAGAGAAGCACAAGTGGATTTGTGTTGTCAAAGCTCCCCCTGAGATGTTGACTAGTTCAGGAGTGGAGGCTTTGCTTCAGGGTGATAGGTCTTCAGAAGCTTCAGATCTCCAGCAGAAGATGGTTTCAGCAAATGTTGAAAGATGAGTTGTCTGGAGTCCTTGAGATGAAGCGATGATCACTTTTCAGTACACCAAATTGTTCAACTAATTCTCTAGGGTTGATCACTTGAGTTTTCTTGTGTTGATCAGACTGTCCTGAGAATCACTTGTTCTTTTTCTTTCTTATCTGTGTATATCACTATCTCTGTCTCTGTCTGTGTATGTGTATCTGTATCTAAATCTATGTGTTAGAGAAAAATAGGAGAGAAAGTTCTTATTCTCTGAAGATTCTATATCCAAGATAGCCGTTAACAGACATTAAATGCCTTCCATAAAATTTTTGTCTTCTAGAGGAAAGTCCAATAAAACATTCTCTGAAAAATTCCTTGAAACTTGCTCCAGAATAAATGAAAACGGCTGGCAGATCTCTTGACATAAATGCTGAGAGAATTTGAAAAACATTCCAAAGTCTGACTGAATTTGAATCCTTAAAAACGTCGATCTCTCAAGAAAAAAGTCGATCTGAGCTCGAAGATCGTTGAGCTGAGCTCAGAGACTGAAAATGATCACCAGACAGAAAACGTCGAACTGAGCTCGAAGATCGTCGAACTAAGCACAGCGACTTAAAGAAATAAGAGAAGAAAGATCGTCGACCTGAGCTAGAAGATCGTCGAATGGAGTTCGACGACTAAGCAAACTGACTGAAGGGAGATCGTCGATCTGAGCTCGAAGATCGTCGACCGGAGTTCGACGCTTTAACATAGTTGAGCCCAGAGATCGTCGAACGGAGTTCGACGTTTCGTCGAACTGAGCTCGACGAAAATTGTCTTATACTTGGCTCTATATCCTTGATCTTGGAATGGTCCTGGGGGCAGCTTCAAACCTAAGTTCTAAGCCCTAGACTCATTCTAATGTTGACCTTTTCAACTATACATCTAGGTCAAACTGATTTCCTAAGAAAAACATAGTGATCCTTACCCAAATTAGTAATAGGGTGTTCTAACAATCTCCCCCTATTTGGGTTAGGATTACTATTTACATATTTCAGAAATAAAAACTACAACAACATATAAAAGAGCAATAAACTAAAACAAAATAGCAGAGCAAGTAATCATAGCAGCAATCAAATGGAATTTCAGCAAATGTTCAGAGTGATTGAGCTGTCTGCTTACACATTACTTCTCTTCCTTTCCTTTCTTAAATAAAATTTCTCTGTTAGGATTAAGGGCTTCCTTCTTTGACCTTCTATCATCATCTGCACCTAAGGAGGTTTGAGCTCTTGGCCTGGGAACAACAGCCTCAGGATGAAACTTCATGTAGTCCATTGGGTCAAAGAATTTTCTTGAAGAATACCTTTCCAGTTCAGCTTTTCTTTGATCTGATAGAGTAGTAATATTAGAGGTATCTTTCCCTTGTTCTCTGGCTTTCTTCAACTGATCTAAGGCAGCCAGTTCTTTCATCCTTGCATTCCATGACAATGGATTATTCTCTGGATCTTCAAAAGGCACTACAGGCTCATATCTGTTTACAGATTCTGAAGCAATAGGAGTTCTAGTCTCAACTTTTTCTCTGAGTTTATAAGGGAAAGGACCTTGAGCAGAGTCTTATCCTTCCCTTGCTTGAAATATATGTACTCTTTGACTTCCTCTATACTGTCCCCTTCTGGACTGATAACCCCTTTGGTATTGTCCCCTAGGATGGTATCTTTGAGAGTACTGGAGGAACTTTGCTTAGAAGCTGGGGTATGAGAAGCTGAGCCTCCACCTGACCCTGAATCTGGAGGAGGAGGAGGAGGAGGCTGAAACTGAGAAGATCCCTTTTCATATTTATCCAACTTCCTTCTTTTCTTCCTAGCTTTTAATTGATTTTTGGAATACTGCATCCAGGGCTCAGAGATAGGACAGTCATGCAGAATATAGTATGGAATGTCATTTGAATCTTTAGCTTGAGCAGGAGGAACCTTCATCATGGCCTTGCTTCTGGCCTTCCTTTTCTTGGCAATAGTATTAGAAGAGTCATCAGATTCAGTGTGAAATTGATCACTGTCTGAACTTTGAGGTCTATCATATAAGTCATTAATACTCTTTATATACTTTTCTTGTTGTTTTACTTGATCAGGGGTCAGAGCAGGAGCAGTAGCAGCAGCAGCAGGAATTTGAGCAACAGCAGAAATAGAAGTTGGAGCAGCAGCAAAAACAGATTCTTCCAGATATGTAGCAAGTTCTTTAGCAGCAGTATCCTCAATAACAGAAATCATGTCAATATCTTCTGATATAATTGTAGAAACAGCAACAGCAGAACTGAAAGCAACAACATCCACAGCCTTGAAAGAATTGACATTTAAGGCAATTAGGTTGGGATCACATACAGAGATAGGCACAATGGCCTTAGTGAGGTCTTCAGCTTGATGCACTGGCAGAGAACTGAAATAAACAGAATCAAATATAGAAAGCAGACTCTGAAGGTCCACTGCAAAAACAGGAGCAGGACTTGAACCTTCAGCAGCCTCAGGCACATCCAATGATTCAAAAGGCATCTCCCCCTGCCTGGGTTCAGTGGAAACTGAATCAAGGCACCCAGATGAAGGGATTGCCTGGGAGGAGAGGAAGGAAGAGAACTTGGTAGACAGCTCCTGAACATGGTGCAGGAGTGGAGCCAAGGAGGTCTCCAGCAGTGAGGTTAGCATGGGGGCTAGCAACACATAGAGCTTGTCTGCCAGGGCTGAAAGATCTACATGCTCAAGATTGGCTTGAGCAGAGGTAGGAGTTGAAGAGACTGGAATGAGGGTGGCTGGAGCTGATGTAATGGAGAGTGTGGAGATAGGAGGTGTAGGTATGGATGGCTCTGAAGGAGGAATAGTGAAGATAGATGTTACTGAGGTGGAGATGGATGAGATGGAAGAGGCAAAGGATGGGGTGAAGGATGGTTGAGAAAGGATGTCTTGAAGAAGTTGTTGGTAAGAGGATGTAGAGGGAAGTTCAGGAGAAGGAGGAGAATCATCCATGAAGGAGTCATCTATAAGAGAAAATGATGGGGTGGTGAAAGATGGATAAGAGAATAAAGGGTGGAATTGTTCTGAGGTAGAGGCTGGAGGAGGTGAAATTGGTGAAGAGATTGTAATGGGGGATGATATGATAGAGGTTGAGATTGGTGAAGAAGTTGAGGTGGTTACTGGGATAGAAACAGCTGGAGGAGGAGAAGAAGAGGCAGGCAATTCATCTGCTGGGGCAGAAACCTGAGGAGGAGTGACTGATATAGTCCTGGTGCCTGAAGCAAGTGGTGCTACAGCAGCCCTGCTGGGGTTGATGATCTGCCTGTCCCATCTGCTGAAGAGGGCACAGGTAAGCCTCTTGGATGCATTGATGTACATCCCACTAGAGGTCAGCAGCTCAGGGCACCTGGAGTTCAGGTAAACCCCTAATATTCTCCCATAGCTTACACAGCTTTTGTTAAGCTTCTTCTTGATAAGATTGAAAAAGATGGATCCCCAATCTAAATGTTTCTTGTCAACCAATGCTCCCATTAAACAGAATTGGTATCTTGATATTGTATCATGGGCTGAGTGTTTTGCCAAAAGCACTTTTCCAACCACATCAGCCAGAAATTGGAATTCAATGGAAAGGTTCTTTTTCAGCAGTTTGTTAGGGTTCACAGCAGTGTGACCCATTCTATCCAGCATAGAATCATACTCTTCTCTAGACAAATCTATGGAGTCATCTCCAGTACTAAGGAGGAAAACCTCTGTTAGAAGGGCGGCGGACAATGGTACCTGAGTCCCTTTGATTGAGCCGATTACGACATTCTCATTCTCATTGGTGGCGGTAAAACACCATTCCTTTATCTCTTCTGCTGTAATCTTCATTCGGGTGGACATGATCTGAAACAGTTGCTGTTCTCGGAAAAGGTTGAGAATATCCTTGAATCTCTGATCACTTCCGTCGAAAGAATTCATATCAATGTCGAAACCTGTATCAAATTTCATCTTTGAAATAGCAGTGCTTGACATAGCCATCTGTACCTGCAAAGATGAAACAAACACGACCAAGTGTAGAGAGTTTGGAGGGAAAGAGAGAAAGTTGCAGAGAGTACGAAAGCGTAAGGGATGAACGACGGCCAAAGAAATGATTTATATTAGGGTTCGACGGCAAAACGGAAAATCGTTGAGCTCTGTTCGACGAAACGTCGAACTCAGCTCGACGATTTGGGCTACTAAAGGAATCTGAAGAGACTTCAACATCGTCGATCTCCGTTCGACGATGTTGACGAGCGTCGAGCTCCACTCGACGACCGCTGATCAGGGAGAAAGGAAGCCTGGAGCTAACGGCAGCGCTGAACTCAGATCGACGATTCAGGAAACGTCGATCTGCGGTCGATGATTTTTGGAAAGTCGTCGATCTCCGTTCGACGATTTCTAGGAAAACGTCGAGCGCAGTTCAGAGACAGAACCTATTCTACAGACACAAAAAGAGATAAGTTTTTAGCCTAGTCTTGGTCTGTTTTTAGATTTACAAAATCTTAGAGTTTATTTTAAACAGCCTCCATCTAGCATTCCTAACTTATTGAGGAAGAAGTTATGCTTCTTTTCATCCAAAGGCTTGGTGAAAATATCACCCCTTTGTAAATCAGTTGGGATGTATTGAAGTTCAATTTTGTTTTTCTCAACATTATCCCTTAGAAAATGATGTCTAATTTCTATGTGTTTTGTCTTACTATGGAGGACTGGATTTTGTGCAATGGAAATAGCACTGGTGTTGTCACAAAATATTTTAGACTTCTCTAAGTTGTAACCATAGTCTAGGATTTGATTTTGAATCCACAAGATCTGTGAACAACAACTGCCTGCAGCCATATATTCAGCTTCAGCAGTTGAAGTTGACACAGATGTTTGTTTCATACAAAACCAATAGACAAGTCTGTCACCAAGGAACTGACAAGTTCCACTGGTGCTTTTCCTATCTATTCTGCATCCAGCATAATCAGCATCTGAGAATCCAGTTAAGTCAAATGCTGAATCTTTTGGATACCAGAGTCCTAGATTTGGACAGCTTTTAACATACCTAAGAATCCTCTTTACTAGAGTTAGGTGTGACTCTCTAGGGCTAACTTGGAATCTAGCACAAATGCATGTAGCAAACATTATATCAGGTCTGCTAGCTGTAAGGTACAGTAAAGAGCCAATCATTGCTCTATATGTTGTCTGATCAACTGGTTTCCTATGTTCATCAGCATCCAATACAGCATTGGTAGGCATGGGTGTTTTCATACATGATGCATCAGACATACCAAATTTCTTAACCAGCTCTTTTGCATACTTGGTTTGAGAAATAAATATGCCTTCAGCATGTTGTTTGACTTGCAATCCTAAGAAGAAGGATAGCTCACCCATGCTACTCATTTCAAATTTTGAATGCATTAGATTAGAGAATCTACTGCACAAGTTTGAATCAGTATACCCAAAAATAATATCATCTACATAAATCTGCACTAGTAGGGTATGGGACTTATGGGTTCTAATAAAAAGAGTTTGGTCTACTCACCCCCTAACAAAATCATTTTTCAGCAGAAAGCATGCTAGAGTCTCATACCATGCTCTAGGAGCTTGCTTGAGACCATATAATGTTTTGTGTAGTTTAAAAACATAATCAGGATGGGTTAGAGAGATAAAACCTGGAGGTTGTCTGACATAGACTTCTTCTTTGATCTCCCCATTGAGAAAGGCACTCTTGACATCCATTTGGTAGACCTTGAATCCCTTGTGAGCAGCATAAGCCAAGAAGATTCTTATGGCCTCTAACCTTGCAACTGGTGCAAAGGTCTGGTCATAGTCTATCACTTCTTCTTGAGAATACCCTTGAGCAACTAGCCTTGCCTTGTTTCTTACAATAACTCCTTGATCATCCAGCTTATTTCTCAACACCCATTTGGTTCCAACAATGGAATGATCCTTTGGTTTAGGCACTAGTTCCCAAACTTTGTTTCTTTCAAATTGATGCAACTCCTCTTGCATTGCAATGATCCAGTGTGGATCTTGCTCTGCATCTTGAATGGTTTGAGGTTCAATTTGAGAGAGGAAGCAAGTGTGCATCAGGTTCTGGTTGACCTGATTTCTGGTTTGCACACCAGCTGAGATGTCTCCAATCACTTGGGAGATTGGATGATCTCTTGTTGTTACTAGATCAACAGGGGGTGTTGATGGTTCACCAACCTGTGTTGTTGTTTCCTCTTGTGGGACAACAACTGGCTCTTCAAGAAGATTTTCTTCCATATATGGAGCAGCTTCTTCATCTTCACTACTGTCATCCTTTTGAGTAACTTGTAATTTGTCCAAGTCTTCAGCTAGAGAATGCACCGACAAATGTTCTATGGTATAAGTATTCTTCTCCTTGAAAGACATGTTAGCTTCATCAAAAGTAATGTGGACAGATTCTTCTATTTTTAGAGTAGTTTTATTATAAACCCTATAAGCTTTACTGATCATGGAGTATCCCAGAAACACTCCTTCATCAGCTTTTGCTTGAAATTTTGCTAAATATTTCTTGTCATTATTATGAATGTAACAAGTGCAACCAAAAACTTTAAAATAGTCTACTTTAGGTTTCTTCCCTTTGAGCAATTCATAGGGAGTCTTGCCCTTCAGTTTATGTATCATACTTCTATTCAACACATAGTTGGAGGTGTTCACTGCCTCAGCCCAAAAGGATAGAGGTAGGTGAGCATCTGTCAATAATGTAGTTGCAGATTCAATGAGGGTTCTATTTTTCCTTTCAGCTACCCCATTTTGTTGAGGAGTTTTAGGAGCTGAGAAAGTATGTCTGATCCCTTCACTTTGACAGAACTCTTGCATGAGAAGAGAATCAAACTCTGTCCCATGATCACTTCTGATCAGGGCAATGTGAGTGTTGAACTCAATCTGAATGCATTTGAGAAAATCTGTCAAACACTTAAAGTTATCAGACTTCTTCCTCAGAAAGAATACTCATGTGAATCTTGAGAAGTCATCTACAACCACTAAAGTATAGGATTTCCCTCCTAAGCTTTGTACTGTAATGGGTCCAAAAAGATCCATGTGTAACAGATACAAAATCCTAGGTGAATCACTCTTGTTAATTGATTTAAAGCTACTTTTAGTTTGCTTGCCTAATTGACAAGCCTTGCAGAGTCCTTCCTTCTTGTAGGGGCCAGAAGGCAGTCCTCTAACAAGGTTGTCCTTGGATAGCCTAGCAATGGTTCTAAGGTTAATATGTCCTAGTCTTTTATGCCATAGAATATTGGGTCTAGATATGGAATTGAACAAACAAATATCTACCTTAGATGAATGAAAGTTTACTAAGTAAATATTACCTTTCCTGTTACTTGTCAACACAGTTCTTTGTTGAAAGTTACTTGATATCCTTCATCACACAGTTGACTGATGCTTATCAGGTTGTGTTTGAGTCCTTCAACATAAGCTACTTTCTTGAAGGTGACTGTTCCAATTTGAACTGCACCATATCCTTTTGTAGTTCCAAAGTTTGAATCACCAAAAATTACTTTGGGTCCAAGCTTGGCTTTAAAGGATGTGAAGTTGTCTTTATTCCCTGTCATGTGCTTTGAGCACCCACTATCCAGATACCATAGCTGGTTTGATGTTGGATAGGTCTTCACCTGCATAGATAAAAATTTACATATTTTTGACCCAGTTTACCTTGGGCCTAGGTTGATAACCTTTAAATTCAGAAATGAAGTTCATCCCAGGTTGACTCTTATAACCTTCAGGATGTTATCTCCTAGGAGGTACTATCCATTCAGTATAAGGGTTAAAGTTTTGGGATGAAGCATTCTTAGGATTGAATTGAGATTTACCTCTGAAGGAAGATTCAAAGCTCTGAACTGCGATCGACGATCGTCGAGCTGAGTTCGACGATCTTGAGTAAAATCGTCGAGCTCCGTTCGAAGATCGACTATGAGGGAGTTCAGAGTTCAGGAAACGTTGAGCTGAGTTCGACGTTTCAGCCTGAGATCGTCGATCTCTATTCGACGATCGTCGACCTTTGCTCGACGTTTTCTGTTGAACTTTCCTTTTCTTAGGTAGATCTGAATTTTCCCTAGCTACCTCTACAATACCTTTTCCTTTATCAGAGATAAATTTGATTGGGGTTGATAATACTATGGGTTGGCTAGATGAATCACCCAAGCCCAGTGTACTATTTAATCTTGAGTTCACTGTGCTTGTGATGTCCATTAATTTGATACTTCTCCCATTAAGGGATTCTTCAAATTGCTTGGCCTTGGATAGTTCACTTTTCAGTGAAGCTATCTGCTCCCTATAGCATTCTAACTCTTCAGAGAGTTTGAGGTTCTCTGATTTTAAAGTGCTATACTCAGACAGTTGATTTCTGAGGAAAATGATTTCCTTCTCAGATTCTAACAGATCTAGGCATAGTACTTTAAATTCATGTTTGAAATCCTCAGAGTTGAAATCAAAAGAATTGATTACCTGATCTTCATTTGGTTGAATTTCTGAGTCTGACTCTGATTCTTCTGCTTCTGAATTTGACTGTGAGGCATTAATAGCCATCATGCAAAATTCCTTTTCATCAGCATCATCCTCATCATCACTGGAGCTGGATGAAGCTTCAGACTCCTCTTCAGTTTCACTCCATGTCTCAGCAACAAATCCCTTCCTTGTATGTTTGTTTTTGCTAGAGGAGGGTTTGTCTGAGGCATTCTTCCTAAAGTCTTTCTCCCTTCTTCTTTCTCTTCTATCTTTCTTGTTCTTGTTCTTATTTTCTAGACAGTCAGACACAATATGGCCTGTTTTCCTGCAACCAAAACATATAATTTCTTTATTGGTATTTGATTTATCATACCTTGGCTTATCATGTCCCTTGTATGATTTCTTTCTGAAGTCTTTTCTGGCTATTTTGTAGAATCTTTTGGCCAATAAGCTGAGCAGCTCCTCATTGCCTGTGACCTTTTCCTCGGGCAGGTCTTCAACAGCTTTGAAGGCTATTGACTTCTCTCTCCTTATGACTGGTGAAGCAGCTTTCTGTTCTTCTTCTCTGTTTTTGATGAGCAACTCATAAGATTTGAGCTTGCCCAACAAGGCTTCAGTAGTGATCTCAGTTACACTTCTGGTATCCTTGATTGGTCAGATCCTTGAATCCCAAGTGCTGGGGAAGCACATTAGAATTTTGTCATTTAGTTCAGTGATTGAGATTTCCTTGTCCAGTGTTTTTAGTTCACTGACTATTAGACTGAGTCTGTTGTACATATCAGCCACTGATTCAGTTTCTCCTTTCTTAAAGTTCTCATATTGACTTATGAGATGGGATCTCCTGTCTTTCCTTTCATCAGCAGATCCTGAGACAATTTCAGAGAGTTTGTCCCAAATTTCTTTGGCTGAGTTGCATTCAGCTACCTTCTGAAATATCTCATCAGACATTGTCTGAGCTAAGATATTCATGGCCTTGGCATCTGCAGTCTTCCACTTCTTTATTTCAGCATCTGTTCCTGAAGGGGGTGGAACAGCATTTGTACTTGAGCTTGCTGGTGGTCTTGGACACACTGTCAACACAGAATTAAATATGTCTTCATCAATAGAATTCATATAAAGTTTGATCCTTGCTTTCCAAAGTGCAAACTTGGATAGATTGCACACTGGAGGCCTGGTCTTTGTTCTGTGCCATGTCTTTATATAAAATTTAATATAAAGAAAATAACCCTCTTAAGAGATTGATCTAGTCAGGAATCTTTTGGTTCAGGTGTTAGCCTGTATGAGCAACCAACCTCCCTCTGATACCAATTGAAAGTGAGAACAAGATCTATCTCAACTCTAGAGGGGGGTGAATAGAGTTTATTTAAAGTAAATTCACAATTTTAAACTAGCAAAACTTTTAAGATTTAATTTATATATAGGTGTAAGGTGCCTGCTATAGAATTAACAAGACAGTAAAAGGAAGAGCACAGCACACAGCAAAGAAAACACACAAGCAAACCAGAAAACATAAGGAACTATAGTGGTTCCCCAAAAACCTGGGTACATCCACTCTTCTACCACCCTTGGTAGGAATCCACTGCAGGAAGGGTTGATCGGGTGTCCTGGCACCAATGAGCTTTTGATAAGGTGCTCAAAAACTAAACTAGATTTTTTGATAAGGTGTCTTGCCACCACTGAGTTTTGACAAGGCTCTCAGAACCAGATTCAAAACTTTTGAAGGGAGTTTTGAAAACCATTTTACAGAGGGAAAGGGAAAAGAAAAAGAGTGAAGTTGTCTTCTCTGTCTCAATCAAAGAGAGAAGCACAAGTGGATTTGTGTTGTCAAAGCTCCCCCTGAGATGTTGACTAGTTCAGGAGTGGAGGCTTTGCTTCGGGGTGATAGGTCTTCAGAAGCTTCAGATCTCCAGCAGAAGATGGTTTCAGTAAATGCTGAAAGATGAGTTGTCTGGAGTCCTTGAGATGAAGCTATGATCACTTTTCAGTACACCAAATTGTTCAACTAATTCTCCAGGGTTGATCACTTGAGTTTTCTTGTGTTGATCAGACTGTCCTGAGAATCACTTGTTCTTTTTCTTTCTTATCTGTGTATATCACTATCTCTATCTCTGTCTGTGTATGTGTATCTGTATCTAAATCTATGTGTTAGAGAAAAACAGGAGAGGAAGTTCTTATTCTCTGAAGATTCTATATCCAAGATAGCCGTTAACAGACATTAAATGTCTTCCATAAAATTTTTGTCTTCTAGAGGAAAGTCCAATAAAACATTCTCTGAAAAATTCCTTGAAACTTGCTCCAGAATAAATGAAAACGGCTGGCAGATCTCTTGACATAAATGCTGAGAGAATTTGAAAAACATTCCAAAGTCTGACTGAATTTGAATCCTTAAAAACGTCGATCTCTCAAGAAAAACGTCGATCTGAGCTCGAAGATTGTTGAGCTGAGCTTAGAGACTGAAAATGATCACCAGACAGAAAACGTTGAACTGAGCTCGAAGATCGTCGAACTGAGCTCAGCGACTTAAAGAAATAAGAGAAGAAAGATCGTCGACCTGAGCTAGAAGATCGTTGAATGGAGTTCGACGACTAAGCAAACTGACTGAAGGCAGATCGTCGATCTGAGCTCGAAGATCGTCGACCGGAGTTCGACGATTTAACATAGTTGAGCTCAGAGATCGTCGAACGGAGTTCGACGTTTCGTCGAACTGATCTCGACGAAAATTGTCTTATACTTGGCTCTATATCCTTGATCTTGGAATGGTCCTGGGGGCAGCTTCAAACCTAAGTTCTAAGCCCTAGACTCATTCTAATGTTGACCTTTTCAACTATACATCTAGATCAAACTGATTTCCTAAGAAAAACATAGTGATCGTTACCCAAATTAGTAATAGGGTGTTCCAACAACACGGGCGTATCACAGGGGCGTGTCTGGCACACGGCTAGGGACACGGGCGTGTGCCTTGGCCGTGTTAGTCTCGGGTGATTTTGGAGTTCGAGTTCTAGGGGTGACACGGTCGTGTACTGTGTGACACGGGCGTGTCAGGGCTGACACGGGCATGTAGGTACCCGTGTTCTGGTTATTTTGAAGCCGGTTGTGCACCGCTTCCAGGAACACGGCCTGTGACACAGGCGTGTCACAACCCGTATTCGGCCCAGGAAAGTCAATTTTGGGCTAATCTGAGCCTTCCATTTTCCTTGACCAAGATCCAATGGTCTAGGCTCTTTCCATGGGTTGATAAGGCCGTGAATGGAGTGAGAAAACTCATTTTGAGTTGTGCTTTCTCTTCCAAAAGCTAAGAGAGAGAGGAGAGCAAGAGAAGGAAGAAGAAGGGGAATCCGGCTGCCGGCGGTGCTACGGTGGTCCAAATCGCAAGCCGAGTTCGGATTTGCGAAGGCAAGGCTGCTGCGAAGACTTTCATCCGTCTACTTTCCCTCCATGGTTTCGAAGCGAATTCCAAGGGTAACGATTTCCTTCTTGGACATGTGAAGTCCTACTTTCCTGCATTTGCATAGGGAAAACCCTTCCCCGCGAGTGTGCGGTGGATTGCGGTGTCCCTTGGGGTAGATATGTGTAGTCCCCATTGTTAGAGTCCGGAATCGGAGTACGGATCTAGGCATGCTGTGTGAAGCCCATATGGACATGTTGGTCTGGATTGGTGATGCTTGTTTGCATTCGGAGAAATCTCCGAGCATTTGATTGCTTGTGTGAAATCGGTGATGAACACCCGTCGCTTGGTGCCGTAGTAAGTACTGGAGGAAATCCAGGAAATTGTGAGAGTTGGGTTCAACTCTTGTGGCCGTGAGTTGTCACTTTGTGTGGTGTTGAGCCGTTGGGTTGCAACTTTATAAAAAGGGCTTTGTGCCGAACGGGCAAGGTGAAGCTGTACCCGCGTCAGTCCAGTCTTGAGTCTGACGATTTTGAGCAACGGGAAAGGTGGATCTGTACCCGCGTTATGGTTGTCTAACCTTGGGTGCTTAAGACCCTATTAGGATCACATAGCGAGAGTCGATGGCTTGTATGCCGATCGGACTAGGAATGCTCAAATTGGACCGTCATGTCTGGGACCTCTGAATGGTGGTGGGGTTCGGTGCTTCCGGCACACCAGAATGTGCCCTGAGTGCACGGAATGTCGGGTCATTGTGCCGGCATTTGAGATATGTACTGACTGTGCGGTCGTGCACGTCTTGCTTGGTTTGCTTTACATGTTATTGGAATATAATGCTATGCATGGATGGAATTTCGCTGCCCCGTGTCAGGGGTAGGGTCGTTATAATTGGTCAGCTAAATGCTGATCGGTGCACTGTTTACCACCGTTTGGTGGATTGGTTCTTGCAGGTGCAGGAGGTGCTGGTCCGAGCGGGACTTAGCGGGCTGAAGCCCAAGCTGCGTTGCCGCCCTCGAAGGCATATTTTTGTTTCTCCTTGTTCATGTGTGGCCGGCCTGCGTCCCGATGTCTGTAAACCACACTCTTACTAAGAGAAATTTGTAAGGCCTTAAGGTCAGGTACTTTGGTTGTAGACATTCCTATTTTGGTAGTGGACATTTCTTGTTTTACTTGAGTTCAAGAATTCAACCATGAAACTTCCATTAGAATGCTCTGTGTTAGGATTCGTTGAGTTTATGATATTATCTAGTAACGTCTCCGCCTGTTAGTGGAATATGGTGTGGGGCCCCGGCCGGACCCTCTATTATATTTCTCTTGACGGGTAGAGGTGTTACATCAAGACCCCCTACAAATTTAGTGATTCAGTTGTATAAGAGTAGATTTCATAGACGCGACAAGAGAGAAATTGAGTTATGAAGCAATATTCGCCCAAGTATTATAACTAGACAAACCTAAGAAACAGAATTCAGTGACACAAGGAAACTAGATAGTGAACTTTATGGTTTACGGGTCCAAGCAAATCACAGAGGTAAGTTTGATGTGAATCGATTCTGAGACATTAAAGACTCATTTAGATTAATTCATTTTAAGACATGATTATCTCCCAAGTAAAATATATACGTTACGAGCATGATATAAAAACACTGATCATAAATTCACCAACCAGAATTCGTACATTTATTATAATGGCAATGTGACTCATGCTAAACAATCTATCATTCTTCAAATTCTTCATCAAATGAGAAATTCATTATCTAAGTGACTAAAATCATTCACGATCATAACCCATGACATTTTAAACATATTAAATCTTAAGATATTAACGAATCAAATTAGACATTTAAGATTTCAATTCTTTTGACAAACAAACATTCAATGATGAATACTCGTAAACCATAAGAACAAAAAAAGTAAATTAAGTTCATTGTTTGCAAGAGAGAAGGATCTCTACTTGCCTTAAATAAGCTGAAGCTGACGGAGTCGGTCATCTGGCACGAGCAAAGTTAACAATCTTATTTGAACCAGTTAAGAATGATAAAATAGCCATAGCAAAATTCACTACGCTAACACAGGCATTGATTCATTGCAAAAAATTATATCAAGAGTGTGCTAAGAGATTTACCTCCCTCAAAAGTGAGGGGAGAAGAGACTGTCAAGCAGAATGAATGCTTGATGGCGCTTAAGCTTGGGTAAACCCTAATTTGGAGAGGGATTTGGAGAGATTTCATCACTTGAGTCGAGGAACTGTGTCGGAAACAAAAACACAACGAGGGTTAGACGATTTCAAGGGGAAAAAATCTGAAACACAAGATAAATATAATTGGGAGACATATAATTTCCAAGAAAATTAGGGAAAACTGAATAGAGGAGGAAAGAGAAGAGATCTTACCCAAGGAGATCAAATTTGAGCCCAAGGTGGAGAGGGAAAGGAAACCCTAGGTGTTCCTCTCACAAATTTCGGCCAAGATGAAGGAGAAAGGGAGAAATTAGAGCCCATAGAAGAGAGGAAGGTGGTTATCGGCCTATTGGAGGAGAGGAAGCACTGGCATGAAGAGGGGGAGAGGAAGGCTGCTGGAGGAGATAAGGCTGATGCCTTGAGGAGAGGAGAAGTGGGCGTCGGCCTCTGGTGGATTTGTCGACTACTTGAGACGGAGGAGGAGCAAAAAGAGGCGCTGACATCGGCCATGGTAGGAGGAGGAAGGGGCGGTCATGATAAGAGAAGCGGGAAATATCAGTTGTATGCTTGTGGGAGACGGAGGAGACGGGATCGGGAGACGAAATCGGTAGAGTTGTGCGGGTTTGTAGAATGCCGAAATCGGGTTGTAGAAAGCCCTAGCCGAAAGACTAAATGAAAGGGGGGTGGATCGATTAAGCTATTAGAATAGAAAAGAAACCTAATTGGATTATTTACAAAATTGCCATTAGAATATTTATTTCTTATGATTATTTTTATTTTGCTTTAAAAATAGTGGTTGTTACATTCTCCCCTACTTAAGAAGTTTTGTCCCGAAACTTTCTGAGGATTCTCTGAAAGAGGTGAAAAATGACGAAAATTCGGATGACACACATTCCAAAAGACTTTCAAATAAAGACATGGAATCTAACTATGAATACACTAAATAAGAAGGAAGAACAGGAGCAGAGACTTATCAAAATCAAGAGAAAAGTTGTGGATACTTGTAACCTAGGTTAGACTCAAGTTCTCAAATGAACTCTTCAGACTTTTCATGCGTCCAAAACACTCAAACCATAGGAATGATTCTCTTTCGAAACTTGCGTACTTGAAACTCTACAATCTTAGCGGGTTAGGCTGGATACAAAGGATTGCCTTCAGAAAACACAAGAGTTTCTTCGATTAGTTCGAAATTAAGCGGTAAGATTCGAGGATTCGGGAGCGGGAAATCTTTGCACGAAATGGTGGCCTACTTGCGATGTTGATGCTTATGAGCTAAATAGAGGCAAATACAAGAGGACCGGGAAGGATTGATAGACAAGTGAAAAAGAATAGACTGATTACAAATACCGGGGACTTGAAACTAGAGATTCTAACACATTTTTTACTATCATGTACATAAATCATGTAATAATTACAGTATTTTTCATTAGACAACTCTAGGTAGTGATCATGCAAGTGCAACAATGAGATCATGTGCGATGTCAAGCAAATAGTAAAACCATATTGTACAATCATTATTGTTGTTCCTTTAACATGTCATGCATATTATGATTATATTGTCAATGCACTTGAAAATATTTAATCGCCCATACAATTTAATATTCGCAAGTGGTGTATATCCTAGTGGAAATTCATATGCACAAAAATATTAAGTTTTCCCATAACCCCTTAACATTTGTATGCATACCATTCATGCTTATGAGTGAGTGTGTGCGTGTTTCTACCGCAAACAACAAATAATGATAAGCTAAGTGAAGAAATGATGCATGTATATATACTTATATAATAGGATTCAAAATATGTAGAATTTATAAAATACTTTATCTTTAGATGCTCAACCTCGCTCTGATACCAACTATCATGACCCATCTCAATGAAAGTCAGAGTGCACTTTGGGCAGGTCATGATGCCACGGGAATGGGCTGGAAGAAAACCATGTTTACTAAGGTGAAAGCCGAAAAAACTAAAAATAGTTTTAAAATAATTAGTTTTGAAAGAAAATATTTGTTTTTATGCGGAAGCTTTAAAACATGCTAGTGTGCAATATGTGCACATGCATTTTAATAAAACTCATGATATAAGTTTTGATACAGATTTTCACGTAATGTCACTTTTAAATAAATGAACATGTAAATGATGCTAAATTCTAGTGCATATAATATAGCTTAGCAGTTATCCATGATTTACTAATCATAATTATTACATAAAAGAGCATCGGACAGTAAAAGAAATGAAACATAAAGATAGAACCTGATACATCGAGAATATCAATCATCTGGAAGCAAAAGCATGATATAGATCGGGCTCAGGAACCTGGCGGTGCAGTCACGAAAGCTAAGGCAAATCCAAAACAAGGGGGAAAAGGCTTAGAACATTGAAATAAATAGAGTGAGCACAGTAAAGTACAAAACTAGTAAGGGAAAATAGAAATATATGAGTACCGATTTTTATGAAGCAAAACCAACAAGACAAGATAGTAGATAAGTTAAACATAAACAAGACTACTCTGGAGTATAACATAGATTTGATCATGTAATGTCATTAAATATACTCAGTGAAAGGTATAAGTATTTCTACTTGATGCACGTGATTCTAATAAGAGCCTAAATACAAGGCTTATTAAAGTAATTTTGCTTGCTATGACCATTTGTTGGTTTCTGTTGATAGTCAAGCGAAAACTCGACTCAAAACGTCACATCAATTCAACACTACCTTTGAAGGATTGCTTATACCATTAATGACTTTAAGGATTCATGATTTAGGAGATTCCTAATATATCAAGACCTGCTACAAATTTAGCGATTCAGTTGTATAAGATTAGAGTTCATAGACTCGTTAAGTGAGGAATTGAGTTATGGAGTAATATTCACCCAAGTCTTAGAACCATACAGACCTAAGAAATAGAATTCGGTGATACAAGGAAACTAGATAGTGAACTTTATGGTTTGCGGGTCCAGGCAAATCGCAGAGGTAAGTTTGATGTGAATCGATTCTGAGACATCAAGGACTCATCTAGATTAATTCATTCTAAGACACGATTATCTCCTAAGTAAAATATATACGTTACGAGCATGATATAAAAACACTAATCATAAATTCACCAACCAGAATTCGTGCATTTATTATAATGACAATGTGACTCGTGCTCAACAATCTATCATTCTTCAAATTCTTCATCAAATGAGAAATTTATTATCTTAGTGACTAAAATCATTCACGATCATAACTCATGACATTTTAAACATATTAAACCTTAAGATATCAACTAATCAAATTAGATATTTATGATTTCAATTCTTTTGACAAACAAACATTCAATGGAGAATTAACGTAAACCATAAGAACATAAAAAGTAAATTAAGTTCAATGTTTGCAAGAGAGAAGGATCTCTACTTGCCTTAAATATGTTGAAGCTGGCGGAGGAGACCATATGGTGCGAGCAAAGTTAACAATCTTATTTGAACCTATTAAGAACAACAAAATAGGCATAGCAAAATTCCCTACACTAACACAGGAATTTATTCAATTCAAAAAATTAGATCAAGAGCGGGCTAAGAGATTTACCCCCTTCAAAAGTGAGGGGAGAAGAGACTACCACGCGAAAATGGAGGCTTGGCGGTGCTTAAGCTTGGGGAAACACTAATTTGGAGAGGGATTTGGAGAGATTCCATCACTTTAGTCGAGGAGTTGTGCCTGAAATCAAAAACACAATGGGGGTTAGACGATTACAAGGGGCAAAAATCTGAAACACAAGATAAACATAATTTGGAGACAAATAATTTCCAAGAAAATTAGGGAAAACTGAATAGAGGAGGAAAGAGAAGAGATCTTACCCAAGGAGATCAAATTCGAGCCCAAGGAGGATAGGGATAGGAAACCCTAGGTGTTCCTCTCACAAATCCCGGCTAAGATGAAGGAGAAAGGGCAAAATCAGAGCCTACGAAATAGAGGAAGGTGGCTGCCGGCCCATTGGTGGAGAGGAAGCACTGGCCTAAAGTGGGGGAGAGGAAGGCTGCTGGAGGAGACAAGGCGGATGCCTTGAGGAGAGGAGAAGGGGTGTCGGCCTCTGGTGGAGTTGTCGATGACTTGAGGCAGAGGAGGAGTATGAGGAGGCGCTGACATCAGCCGTGGTAGGAGGAGAAAGGGGCAGTCACAACAAGAGAAGTAGGAGACGTCGGTTGCACGCTTACGGGAGATAGAAAAGACGGAATCAGGAGATGAAATCGGCGCGGCTATGCGGGTTTGTGGAATGCGGGAATCGGGTTGCAGAAATCCCTAGCCGAAAGTCTAAATAAAGGGGGGTGGCTCGGTTAAGCTATTAGAATAGAAAAGAAACTTAATTGGATTATTTACAAAATTGCCATTAGAATAGTTATTTCTTATGATTATTTTTATTTCACTTTAAAAAATAGGGGTTGTTATATATATGTTCATCACACTACCTGATCTGTGATTAGCAATGCATATATACCTCAGGAAATACACCATATCCCAAGTATGCATATTTTGGTAACACAGTGGGAATTCATATGGCATATAGTTAGTGATGCTTATTAATTAATTCAACACATTATTGTAGTAATTCAACATAAGTATTATGGGCATGATTCAATGAGTGATTAGAAAACCTATGGTTTGATAACAATTGTAGTCTCACTACCTATGGTTTTCTTATAGACTGATGAACCTGAGAAAGATAGGAAAAAAGAAAACTATGAAAGTTTTTTATCTCTTTAATTATGTTTCTATTTTGAAAGTACTTTTAGTATTTCATGTAATAAAACATTATTACGAGTCATCATCCTCAGGGAAAAACTATAATTATAAGTATCTTTAGTTGGGTTGTGTCTCTTTGATAAATGTGATGTTGATTCTAAGATGATTTGGCTTTTATTAAGAGTTTGTCTGGGGCTAGGGTTAATTCAACTTATTTGTGGCCCCAGAGACTAGGATGCAACTTCAATTATGAAAAATATAGTAAAACGTCATTTCTAATATCGAGATTCATCCATGTACATCCAAATGACCTTTAATACCCGGGGAGCGCAATTTCAATATTATTCATGGCGCATTCTGTATAATGACACTCTACTATATTTGCCCAATTGACGATCCCTAATTTCTTGTACCATGGACGAATAATATCCTCGAGTTAATAGAAAGTACAAGATGTGAGACAACTAGTTAATGTAACAGAGTTTATATTATCTTCATATTAACATCCATTAGATTAGTTGCAACATATACCCAAGTCAGACAATAACACACTAATTCGGAATTGATTTGGAATGGACTTATTCAATACTTCAGCAAATATAAACAAGATACTATAATGACTAAATTTGTCACCATATCAATGGTCGACGGCTGAGGGATTCGACTCCTCCACTGTGAGCTTCTTTTCCCCCGGATCTTCATCTTATTGTTGCTGAAGTCTACTTTTAATTGCTAAATATTACTTAGCCATGGTTAAACTAGAGTGATAAATACGGGTGCATGATCATAGTCAATAAGAAGTACTCTTAAATGTCTTCTAGATCGTCGTTCATAGGAAATATCATCTAGGTAATGCACATAATAAGTTAAATTCGAATTGGTACTACTATAACATCGATATAGGTGTTCAGGTTAAGGAAACATGGTAACATCCTTATATTGTATCAGTATGATAGTCATAACTCCCTCATCGATACAATTCAAATTAATAATGCTAAGGTATGTACATAGATCTATCCAACTATCGTAGGTGTAACTATCCACACATATATCTTCTCTTCATGAAATCGTGTAAATAGAAATAACATTAGGGTACTAAATATTGAACTGAATATAGGTCATGACTAAACCAATCCAAACTCATACTATGATCCAATACAGCATGATAGTTGATGACTACCCCTTATATTTATAAAATGAGGTGGGCAACAAAAAGTGTGGGTCCCAAAATATGAGGTTGTGAATAGCCAAGCACTCTTTATTATGAGGAGTGTTCATAATGGAGGAGTGGGTAACAACCCTTGAGCATGAAACCTCCACAACTGTTCGGGGCGCATGAAAGTGAGGGGATAAGATACTTACTACTCTAGAGGGGAGTGAATAGAGTATTCAAAAAGAAAGAGACTCTAAACACTTCACTAAGAGTAATTTGCGAAAAATAAAACTAGAAGCTTTAAACCTAAAGCCTAACTGAGTGTAGTGAAAACAAGGAGAAACTAACTGAAGTTTCAGTTGAGCTTTTATCCTAACACAGCAACTAGCAACCTAGTTAAAACTATCACAGCCACAGTGCATAAATTAAAGTAAGCAACCAAACAACACAAGAGCTTTATAGTGGTTCCCCAATTGGGTACATCCACTCTTCTACCACCCTGGTAGGAATCTACTACAGGTTTTTGATCAGGTGCCCTGCCACCAGTAGATCTGCTTCAGGTAGATCTAAAGATCCTTCAGGCTTTTAATCAGGTGCCTAAAAACCAAACACAGGTTTTTGATCAGGTGCCCTGCCACCAAGAGTTCACTTTTGAAGGGAGTAATAACCCTTTTATAGGAGGTTTAAAAGAAAGATTAAAGTGTCTTATCTGTGTTCAGAGAAGCTAGTGGATAGCTCTGAAAATATCAAAGCTCCCCCTGGCTTAGAGAATGTCCAGGAAGAAACTTTGCTTTAGGGTGAAGAATCTCCAAATTGCTTGAGATGACAGCCGTGAAGAAGACTTTTAGATCTTGAATGAATGTTCTTCTTCAGTAGCTTTTGCAATCTGGGAGAGTTTGCAACAATGATGTTCAGCTATCTGGGAGGTTCTTCTTCTTGAAAGCTTGAGCTCTGAGTATTAGTTTTCCTGAAGACAGGATGAACTCAGGAAGAAGAAGAAGAACTTTTCTTTTTGCTTGAGAGTTCTGGTTCTGTGTCTGTAAAAATATTATTGTGTATGTTGTATATGTCTTCAGTCGACTGCTCTGATAATATAGAAACTTCTCTTCTTTTTGAATAATACCTCGAGCCCTGCACTAGTAAAACTTTCCAAATAATACAATAAAACAAATAAAGACACTACACCTGCAATCATTTCTGTCATTCCCAAAAAGGAATTAAGGATACTAAAAATATCCTATTAATATGAATTTACAAATTGGCACAGGAAACAAAGCCTAACGGCTATATTACAGCAGAAGAGAAACCACGATTTCCTCTAATAAAACAAACGACTTTATTCTGCCAAATCTCTTAATTAATGCACAAGGAATATTGCAAATAAGCAGAGGAATATAAGCATCAAATTAAGCAGAGTATCTGAGTAAAATATGTCTTAAACAAGAGGAATAAAAACAATGAGAGCAGCAAACAGAAAACGTAGACCAGAGATCAAAGATCGTCGATCTGAACAGACAGATCGTCGACCTGAAGAAAACCTGTCTACACAGAAATCGTCGACCAGAGCAGCACGATCGTCGATCTGAATAAGCAGATCGTCGATCCTACTTCAGAGTTCATATAACTCTGAGATCGTCGATCTTCAATCGAAGATCGTCGAGCGACGTTCAACTATCGTCAAACACAAGACTACTTAACCAAAAAAATACATTTCTAACCTTTCTCAACTAACCTAACCCAAGGGTAGACTAACTCTTAGTCTAACCATTGACCATAGATAATTCTTGGGTCAATTAAGCCTAATTGAGATGACATGGCCCAAATCAAAACTAGGGAACCAACAATCTCCCCCTATTTGGGTGATGTCGCTCAAACAAATCTAATACCAACATATAAGAATAACATCAATAGATATTTCATCAAACATATAGAATGAATTAGATAATCAAAACAAATACAAATTATATAGTCATTTATCAACAGAATCTGAAGGGGGAACAGAAGCAGCAGAAGTGAAGGTGATTCTTCTCTTAGGATCATATGCATCCTTCTTTGATAGCTTTAAGTCCTGCTCTCCAATAATCTTTAGTTCTCCAGTTTTAGGCAGAATAGCTTCAGGATGTTTTTCCATGTATTTTGAAGCATCAACAACTTTTGACCTAACTTGAAACCTTTCCAATTCTTTCTTTCTATATTTTGACATAGTAGAAAAACCTGTGATATCTTTACCTTCAGCTTTAACTTTTCTGATTTGAGCAGCTCCCACTAATTATAGAAATCTAGCCATTTTGAAGTTAGGATCAAGCTCTTGACTTTCATAGGCATTTTCATCAGCTGGATCCAATGGATTTACAGTTTTAAATTTTACATATTGAGTTAGAAAACTCTCAGTTTGCTCTTGAGATGGCTTGACATTTGAGTCTTTTGGCTCTTGAATCATAAGACTAGATGGAGGAGCATACTCACCATACTTCTTGCTTGAGTTGTCAGAATATATAACTCTTTTTCCTTTTGCATCTACTGGCTTGGCTTGAGCAGGTTTCTCCTTTGAAGGAGACAATTTGCTTTTGGGAGGAGACCTGGAAGCTGGAGGAGGAGAGAAGCTTGGTTGTTGATATACAACTTCCTTTACTTGCTCTCTTTGAAAGTCTGAATGCCTAGACTGCCTCTGATCATTAGAACTGCTGGGAGGAGACTGTCTGCCCTTCCTCTGATAGGTATAAGACTGATTTTGTCTGGCAGGAGGAGCAGAAGATCTGGGAGCAACATTTCCTGAAGCACCAGCAGAGGAAGGAGGAGGAGGACCTCTCTAAATCCTTTTGGGAGGAGGAGAGTTCTTCCTGCTCTTCTTCCTTGCTTTCTGAGCATTTTTAGAGTACCACATCCAGGCCTCAAAGTTTTTAGATTTTAGATCAATCCCTTTCAGAATATAGTAGGGAATATCATGGTTTGAATTTGGAGGAGCTGGAGCTGTGGCCTTCCTTTTCTTTTGAGCAATCCTTTTCTTTTTCTTGTTACCTTCTGAGTCATCAGAATCCTCATCCTCATCCTCAAAATGTGAGGACTGAGGTTTTGCATATGGATCATCAATTTCTTTCATCAAGGCTTCCTCCTTTTCTTTAGCTTTCAGAAGAGCTTTTGTTTTTTCTTCTTCTAGTATATCTTGAGCCAAGAGAGAGTCCAAGTCTGGACCTGGGGTGTCATCCCAGAGAGTAGAAGGCACAAAAGATACAGCAATTTCAACTTCTAGAGCAGTCTCTGGAGCAGCTACTGACACACCTTTATCTGAAGATTCTACTGACATCCATTTAGCTTCCAAGAAGGAGGTAACAACTCCTTCTAGATATCTGGTAATTATAGGAGTGGAAGTTTCCTCAAGGCAGAATTTGAAAGCAAAAACTGCTTCAGCTATTGTTTCAGAAATAATAAAACTATCCAGAATCTAAAGGCTCATTGGTCTCTGATAGCACACAATGGCCTGAAGGGGATCAAAAGAATAAGGGGTGGACTGACTGATATAACAGTCTCCACAGGATGAGAGTGAGTACTCATCATCTGAATCCAGGAATGCATCCAGTTCATCTTCAAGAACTACTGGAGCATCTATATCTACAACTGTCCACTGCACTGAATCTGGAAACACTTCATCTAGAATTGAATCTGAACATATTTCGATTTCCATTGCTGCTGAAGATTGCACAACCTGACGAGCCCAAGCAGAGCCTGAAGCATCTTTATTGAGCATCTCCCCCCTGCCTGGGTTCAGTGGGAACTAAACCCAGGCCCCTAGATGAAGAAGGGACTGAAAGGGCAGAGATGGAAGCAACAAGAGATGAAATGGAGAGGGTAGGAGGAGCAAGGGCTTCAGCTATCATGGTTTTGATGGATAGAGTCATTAGCTGTAGAATATTTGCAATGAATTCTGGTGTAATCTGGAATGATGGAGGAATGATGGATGGAGAATCATCAGAATTGATGTTCTCCTGAGCTGGCACTTCATCATTTTGGGAATAATGGTGAGATGGATGATCATTAGTAGGGGAGTGATGATTTGAAGTGGCTGGTAAATGTTGAGGAGATGGAGAAAGCAGATTGAACATAGAATCTAAATTGAGGTTTGGTATCTCAGCTAGATGAGCTGGTGTTGGGGAAGCAGATTGTGATGGATGGTTCACTGAAGAAGAATGAATTTCAATGGAGGTGGATGGCAAGGAGGATGAAGCAGGAATTTCTTAACTAGGGTGGGAAGTGGCTTCAGGAGCCCTTGTGCCCTCGGATGGTATAGGGGCAGACCCAGCCTTTGAAGGTTTCTGAATAGTCCTTTTCCACTTAACGAACAGGGAAGGGTCAATCCTTTTGCTGGCATTTATTGTTGTAGGAGCAGAGCCTAACAGCTGGGAAGCTTTCGTAGATAGAAAGAACCCAATCAGCCTTCCTTGAGTCACCTCTTTCTTGTTGTTCTTTTTCCTGATCAATTCAAACAGCAATCCAGCCCAGTTGATTGCTTTCTTATTTACTAAAGCTGACATCAAGGCAAATTGTTGTCTGTTGATGTTGTCGTGGGCTGAATGCTTTCCAAGCAAAACTTTTCCAACCAAGTCAGCCAAAAACTTAAATCCAACAGATAAATTTACTTTCAAGAGCTTAGATGGAATGCCTTCTGCATGTCCCATCTCTAGTAGCATCCTACCATACTCAGCAGTATCTTGCTCATACTCATCTGAATCATTCTTTAACTCAAAGATTTCAGTCAAAATTTCGGGAGTAAGAATTACCTCCATGTCGTTTATGGTTCCTTTCATTGCTTTGTCATCTGAAGAGGAAGTATAGACCCATTCCTTTATCTCTGATAGGTGGAGTTTGATTTTTGTGGACATGAGCTTCTTGAGACCTTGGTCGTCGCATAACTGCAGCATTTCTCTGAAAACCTGTTCGCAGTCGCTGAAAGACTCGAAATCAACACTGAATCCGGCATCGAACTTCATCACGGATAAAATCGCAGAGGAAATCGTCATTGGATCGACGAGAACAACTGAAACAAGAACAATCGCAATAAGAGAGAAGGGAAAGCGCGGGGAGAGAGCTCGAAACAATCCTGGAAGCAAAATATGAAAAGGCGAGCTCCGTCGACGATCTTCAGACCTAGATAGACGATCATTTTGAAATAAACTAGTATCGTCGATCTCTGAATGAAGATCAAGAGGATCAGTCGTCGATCGTCGATCGACGATCGATTTCCGAAGCAGAGTCGTCGTTCATCGACCGACGATTTCTGTCTCTAAACGCAAAAGGGCTATCGTAGACTAAGGGTCGACGATTTAGCCCAACCTGTTCGACTATCTTCGAACACCGTTCGACGATCTCAGAACAGATTTCAACTTATCAGATTTTTACACTTAGTCTGATCCATTCATCATGCCTAGTTGATTCAAAAAGAATAGATGTTTCTGTTTATCTAAAGGCTTTGTGAATATATCACTTCTCTGAAGATCTGTGGGTATAAACTCGAGATTTATTTTATTCTTGTCAACACAGTCTCTAAGAAAATGGTGTTTAATGTCTATGTGCTTAGTTCTAGAATGGTGCACAGGATTTTGTGTTATGAAAATAGCACTGGTACTGTCACACATAATCTTGGTGTTTTTGTGTGTGTACCCATAATCCAAGAGTTGATTTTGAATCCACAGTATCTGTGAACAGCAACTAGTAGCTGCTATATATTCAGCATCTACAGTTGAAGTTGAAACAGAAACCTGCTTCTTGCAAAACCAAGAGACTAATCTCTCACCTAGGAACTGACAAGCCCCTGTGGTGCTCTTCCTGTCAACTCTACAGCCAGCATAGTCAGCATTTGAGTATCCAATCAACTCAAATTCTGATTCAGCTGGGTACCAAAGTCCTAAATTAGGGCATCCCTTCAAGTATCTTAAGATTCTCTTGAGAAGAGTCAAGTGAGATTCCTTGGGGTTGACCTGAAATCTAGCACATAAGCATGTGGCAAACATTATATCAGGCCTACTTGTAGTTAGATATAATAGGGAACCAACAATGGCTCTATAATTTTTCTGATCAACAGGCTTGCCTATATCATCAGAATCAATAACTACATTGGTAGCCATAGGAGTGTGCATTGCTGAAGCATCTGCCATCCCAAACTTCTTTACCAATTCCTTGGCATATTTAGATTGGGAGATGAAGATGCCATCAGCATCTTGTTTCTCACTTGGAGACCAAGGAAATAAGACAGCTCACCCATACTACTCATCTCAAACTTAGAATGCATTAGGTCTGAGAACCTTTTGCACAGTTTGGGATCAGTGGAACCAAATATAATGTCATCCACATAAATTTGAACTAACAGGATCTTGTCCTTGTGGTGCTTAATAAAAAGGGTTCTATCAACTATGCCTCTAACAAACTTATATTCTAATATGAAACTAGTTAAAGTCTCATACCATGCTCTAGGAGCCTGCTTAAGTCCATACAGAGCTTTTTGCAACTTAAAAACATGTGAAGGGTAAGTTGAAGAAGTGAAACCAGGGGGTTGTTCAACAAACACCTCTTCCTTTAGCTCTCCATTCAGGAATGCACTCTTTACATCCATTTAAAACACCTTAAACTTCATGTAGGCTGCATAGGCTAGAAAGATTCTTATTGCCTCTAGCCTTGCAACAGGAGCAAAAGTCTTATCAAAATCTATGCCTTCTTCCTGTCTGTAGCCCTGTGCTACAAGCCTTGCTTTATTCCTTATGATAGTTCCTTGAGCATCCAACTTATTTCTAAACACCCATTTAGTGCCTATAACAAGTTGGCTTTTTGGTCTTGGTACCAGATTACAAACCTTACATCTTTCAAACTGATTTAGCTCCTCTTGCATAGCAATGATCCATTGGGGATCTTGCTCAGCATCTCTTATGGTTAGGGGCTCAATCTGTGAAAGAAAACAAGCAAGCATCACATCTTGACTTAGTTGATGTCTAGTTTGCACACCAGTTGAAATGTCTCCAATCACTTGAGATGTGGGATGATCTCTAAGTGTGACATGATCAGTTGGTGGTATGTGATCTTCAACAGCAGTTGGAATTAATTCCTCAAGTGGAATTAGATTGGCTGTTGGTAAAGTTGCAGTCACTTCTACTAGGTCTTCATCATTGTCTGAATCCAATATCTGAGGAGTTGGTTGAGGTTGAATCTCTTGAGTGAGTTTCAGCTCATCCAAATTCTTGCATAAGTCAGGTACCTGCAAAGAATTACTGGAAGAAGTTTCCTTCTCTCTGTAAAACATCTTAGTTTCATCAAAAGATACATGTACTGACTCTTCAATTTTCAAAGTGGATTTGTTAAATACCCTATAAGCTTTGCTTGCTTGGGAATATCCTAGAAAGATTCCCATTGAAGCCTTTGCTTCAAACTTTCTAATATAGTCTTTGTTATTGTTGTGAATGTAAACTACACAGTCAAAAATTCTAAAATAATCTATTTTAGGTTTCTTTTCTTTAAGCAATTCATAAGGAGTCTTCCCCTTTAGTTTATGTATCAAACTCCTATTCAGTACATAATTAGCTGTACTAACTGCTTCTGCCCAAAAGGATAGAGGCATATTAGCATCTGCTAATAATATTCCTGTCGCTTCAATCAGGGTTCTGTTTTTCCTTTCAACTACCCCATTTTGTTCAGGAGTTCTAGGAGCAGAGAAGCTATGCCTGATACCTTCTTTCTCACAGAATTCTTGCATAAGAAGAGATTCAAACTCAGTATCATAATCACTTCTGATCAATGCAACTTGAGTAGAGTACTCAGTCTGTATGCAAAGTAGAAAATCTGTAAGAACTTAAAAGTTATCAGATTTAGTTCTCAAGAAGAACACCCAGGAGAACCTAAAGTAATCATCTACAATCACTAGGGTATAGAATTTCCCTCCTAGACTTTGTACAGCTATTGGACCAAAGAGATCCAAGTGCAATAGGTACAGAATTCTAGGTGAATCACTTTTATTTACAGCTTTGAAACTATTTTTAGTTTGTTTGCCTAGTTGACAAGTCTTGCATAGGCCTTCCTTCTTGTAGGGGCAAGAGGGCAAACCTCTGATAAGGTTGTATTTAGATAACCTAGATATATTCCTGAGGTTAACATGACCTAGTCTCTTATGCCGCAAAGTATTATTGCTACTCAGCTCATTAAATAAACAGATTTCAGAAGAGGTGGATTTAAAATCTATAAGATAAATATTGCCTTGCCTAATGCCTATTAATACAATTTCATTATTCAAGGTAATATTGCACAGAGTATTAGAAAACCAAACCTGGTAGCCAGCATCACAAAGCTGACTAATAGAAATAAGATTGTGCTTCAGTCCTGTGACATAAGCTACGTTCTTAAGAGTCACTGACCCTATGGTGAATTTACCATATCCTTCAGTCTGACCACAGCTGGAATCACCAAAGACCACCTTTGGTCCCAACTTGGCTTTGAAGCTTGACAGATTCTCTTTGTTTCCTTTCATATGCTTGGAGCATCCACTATCCAAATACCACTTGTCCTGAGTGATAGGATAGGTCTTCACCTGCAATAAGATAAATTAAACATTGTGGACCCATGTAACCTTGGGTCCCTTGTTCTTCACATAGGAAAAGCTAGAAATAAAAGAATATGCAGGTTGAGGATGATACCTAAGGGGTGAGATCTCCTAGGTGGGATAATCCAATTTGAAGATAGATTAGCAGACCTAGGGTTTCTAGTAAACTTATTGTTTCTGTAGGCATTATTGTGATTCTGGAAATTTAGTTCTGATCGTCGATCGATGTTCGACGATCGGTACCCAGATCGTCGATCTTGGTTCACAGAATGGGATTCTGGATACCACGATCGTCGATCTCTATTCGACGACTCTGGCTGAGATCGTCGATCCCTCATTGCTAAGTATTTATACCCAGCAGGTGAGTTCAGAGATCGTCGATTGTCGTTCGACGATAGGTGATGCGATCGTTGATGGGCGTTCGACGATTTTTGTGTTTCTATGAATTTTTGTTTCCTTTTGTCTCTCTTAATCTTATTTAACATTTTCTTAGCCTTTTGAACAACCTCAGTGTTGTGTATTCCCTTTTCAGAAACAAACTTTACTGGAGTGGATAGGTTGTATTCAAGGAGCAATGGGGGTTCACTAGGGGAGGCACCTAAGCCTAACTTATTGTTATCTGTCCTAGTGTTGGCAGTGCTTGTGATTTCTAGCAACTTAAGGCTTCTGCCATTAAGTGAATCCTCTAACCTCTTAGCTTTGGCTAGTTCTAATTTAAGAAATTTAATTTCTTCAGATGATCTAGTGAGTTCAGATTCTAACCTAATGTTTTCACTAGATAGAGATTCAGATCCAGCTAGTTTATCTCTAAGCAACTTAATCTCCTTTTCTGAGCTAAGTAAATCAAGGCAAAGAGTTTTAAATTCATGCTTAAATTCATCAGAAGTAAAATCATAAGATGCAATTACCTGGTCTTCATCAGATAATTCATCCTCCTCATCTTCAGTCATCTCTGCAGCTGAGTTACTGCTACAGGCATTAATTGCCATAAGGCAAATCTCCTTAGCTTTCTTCTTTTCTTCATCATCTTCACTGGAGCTGGAGGAAGAGGAGTCTTCCTCAGAATCACTCCAGGTTTTTGCAACAAGACCCTTCTCTTTCTTCTTATATTTGTGAGAAGATGTCTTGGAATAGTGCTTCTCATGTTCCTTCTCTTTTCTTCTTTCCTTATGTTTTGTCTCTGGACACTCAGGGAGAATGTGTCCAGGCTTCCTGCATCCATAACAAACAATTTCTTTAGATGGGGTTTTATCATACCTTGGCTTGTCATCATATTTTGATGGCTTTCTTCTGTTGTCCTTTCTGCCCATCTTGTAGAACCTCTTAGCAAAGAGTGTCATCAGTTCTTCATTTGATTGAGTCACTTTGGACTCATCATCAGCCTTAAGAGCAAGGGTTTGCTCTTTCCTTGTTGGAGTAGGTGCTTTGGCTTCGGCTTCAGCTTCCCTGGTCTTCAGTACTTGCTCAAATGATTTGAGCTTACCAAGGAGAGCTTCAGTTGAAATCTCTGTTGTACTTCTGGACTCCTTGATTGGCCAGATTATGAGATCCCATGTGCTGGGGAAGCACATCAGTATTTTATCATTGACTTCTGTCAATGTGATCTCATTATCAAGTGTCCTTAGCTCATTGATAATGGAGCTGAGCCTTGTGTACATGGCTTCTACTGTCTCAGCCTCTTCCTTCTTGAAGTTCTCATATTGGGATATGAGGTTGGACCTTCTGTCCTTCCTCTCATCAGCTGAACCAGCTACAATCTGATTCAGTGAGTCCCACATGGCTTTTGCTGAGGTGCAATCAGCCACTTTCTAGAATGTCTCATCAGACATAGTCTGAGCCAGAATATTCATAGCTTTGGCATCAACTATCTTGGCCTTCTTATAATCATCATTATAGTCAGGAGGTGGCACTGCACTGAGATCTGTAGATGTTGTAGCAGTAGTTGCAGCAGGTGGTGTTGGTGGCCCTGTTAAGATAGAGGAAAAAATAGCTTCATCAATAGAGTTCATATAAAGTCTGATTCTTGCCTTCCAGATGTCAAACTTGGTTAAGTTGCATACTGGAGGTCTGGTGCTAGAGTAATCTTTGTACTGGGCCATGAATCTAATGTGAGTGTATATGGTATCAAGGTATCTTATCACAAGATCTTATGGTTCAGGTGTTAGCCTGTTCAACCAAATCAACCTCGCTTGGTTTGAATAACCAACCTCCCTCTGATACCAATTGAAAGTGAGAGGATAAGATACTTACTACTCTAGAGGGGGGTGAATAGAATATTCAAAAAGAAAGAGACTCTAAACACTTCACTAAGAATAATTTGCGGAAAATAAAACTAGAAGCTTTAAACCTAAAGCCTAACTGAGTGTAGTGAAAACAAGGAGAAGCTAACTGAAGTTTCAATTGAGCTTTTATCCTAACACAGCAACTAGCAACCTAGTTAAAACTATCACAGCCACAGTACATAAATTAAAGTAAGCAACCAGACAACACAACAGCTTTATAGTGGTTCCCCAATTGGGTACATCCACTCTTCTACCACCCTGGTAGGAATCCACTACAGGTTTTTGATCAAGTGTCCTGCCACCAGTAGATCTGCTTCAGGTAGATCTAAAGACCCTTCAGGCTTTTAATCAGGTGCCTAAAAACCAAACACAGGTTTTTGATCAGGTGCCCTGCCACCAAGAGTTCACTTTTGAAGGGAGTAATAACCCTTTTACAGGAGGTTTAAAAGAAAGATTAAAGTGTCTTCTCTGTGTTCAGAGAAGCTAGTGGATAGCTCTGAAAATATCAAAGCTCCCCCTGGCTTAGAGAATGTCCAGGAAGAAACTTTGCTTCAGGGTGAAGGATCTCCAAATTGCTTGAGATGACAGCCGTGAAGAAGACTTTTAGATCTTGAATGAATGTTCTTCTTCAGTAACTTTTGCAATCTGGGAGAGTTTGCAACAATGATGTTCAGCTATCTGGGAGGTTCTTCTTCTTGAAAGCTTGAGCTCTGAGTATTAGTTTTCCTGAAGACAGGATGAACTCAGGAAGAAGAAGAAGAACTTTTCTTTTTGCTTGAGAGTTCTGGTTCTGTGTCTGTAAAAATATTATTGTGTATGTTGTATATGTCTTCAGTCGACTACTCTGATAATATAGAAACTTCTCTTCTCTTTGAATAATACCTCGAGCCCTGCACTGGTAAAACTTTCCAAATAATACAATAAAACAAATAAAGACACTGCACATGCAATCTTTTCTGTCATTCCCAAAAAGGAATTAAGGATATTAAAAATATCCTATCAATATGAATTTACAAATTGGCACAGGAAACAAAGCCTAACGGCTATATTACAGCAGAAGAGAAACCACGATTTCCTCTAATAAAACAAATGACTTTATTCTGTCAAATCTCTTAATTAATGCACAAGGAATATTGCAAATAAGCAGAGGAATATAAGCATTAAATTAAGCAGAGTATCTGAGTAAAATATGTCTTAAACAAGAGGAATAAAAACAATGAGAGCAGCTGACAAAAAACGTAGACCAGAGATCGAAGATCGCCGATCTGAACAGGCAGATCGTCGACCTGAAGAAAACCTGTCTACATAGAAATCATCGACCAGAGCAGCACGATCGTCGATCTGAATAAGCAGATCGTCGATCCTACTTCAGAGTTCATATAACTCTGAGATCGTCGATCTTCAATCGAAGATCGTCGAGCGACGTTCGACTATCGTCGAACACAAGACTACTTAACCAAAAAAATACATTTATAACCTTTCTCAACTAACCTAACCCAAGGGTAGACTAACTCTTAGTCTAACCATTGACCATAGATAATTCTTGGGTCAATTAAGCCTAATTGAGATGACATGGCCCAAATCAAAACTAGGGAACCAACAGCGCACGCGCATGGACGCTCCCCCTATTCACTCCTCGCCCAAGAGGGCAGCCTCCCGCACCCTCATCGGGGTGTGAATGATCACGGGAGGCCTGAGTCGTGCGGCCCTTGCTGCATGACCAAGGCCATACGGGATGCGGCGTGCATCCTAGACCGTGTTCCCCCTCACGTGCAGGCTAGGCTGCGCGCCCCTTGGCCCGCAGCCGCCGCCTTTGTGTACGCAGTCCTGGACGACCTCGACTATGACCACGCCGCCCGGCACGAATCCTCGTTGTTCCTCATAAGTCATTTTGTTGTTGTCTCCTAGGTCTCTTGACCCCGGGCAAGCCCTTTTGTGTTCACACCCTTCTCACAAGGCCTTATCACTAGAACGTCGGACTTCTCCGCACTCATGCAAGAACGACAAGTTCCTTTTGTACACCTATTGCATTTTACCTTCTTTGCCTCTCTTGTCCACAAGGATTGCAGGTTTCTCTGTGCTAAACATCGTCAGCTTCACAACTGCCTGAACTGCCTGGGGGGAAAACCTTCATATTCGGAAAATGGCGATCCATGTGCTCCAGTTCAACGAACATGATTCGCCCATCCTGTGGTTACGACAATAAAATTACCGAACCTCCCCTGTCCACAACTATAAAAACCTCCCCTGTCCACAACTATAAAAAAAGCTCAGAGCCCTCTTTTGAAGATATCTTGCTTTGTGCATCGGAGAGAGATCCTTTGAAGAATCATATAGAGTTCTCCTTCGGCGTTCTAAGATTCACTTGAAGATCTCTATCAGGAATCGATGATCTCCTTTGGGACTTAAAGATCTCCTTCACCTTCGAAGATCTCACTTCTTCCTCCACCAAATATTTAGCTTATCGAGCAGTGGCATGTCACCCTCGAGCATTATTCTACTATTATAACGAGAGGGGGCCTATCGCCCTCGAGTTCTCTACTTTTACTTGTACCACTCCAAGATATAGTGAAATTTGGCTGGCACTGATCCGTCCACGTGTTTTTTTACCTATTTTGGATTTTCCACGTTAAATAGTCTTCTTGTCAGCTGTCAGTTCTCTGCTTTGACTGTATATGACATTGATGTCAGCTTTTTAGAGCATCGATAAGGCAAGCACACCTATCATTTGTTGTATAGAATCAAGTGTCGTATTATACTCGGGGCCTACTAAGTACTTGTACTCGCAATGAAGAGCTATTATTTTGTCTAACAAAAGAGTGGTTGGCTTTTAAAACTAAAAAGACCTAATAGAAAATTTGAGAGAAAAATGATGAGTTAAAAGATAACACTTGATCTGGAATTTCATTGGATGAAATAAACTTTTGCATGAAGATAAAAACTATAAGCTTCTAAAATAATTGTCTTTAACTGTGGAGGTTCCCAAATTGTGAAGCGTCTTTCTCGAGATTACACTTTCACCTAACCATAGGATGATCGAACAATCGGTACGCCATAAGCTTGCGTTATGCAGTGAATCTCGTTATTGGGTTTAACACCAATCTGGAAGATTTACGCTATCCTCTCTCAAGGATGACAAGCAACTCCTTTTATCCTTGAGCGATATATCATATCCAAAACCTCTCGGTAAAATTTAGGATACAAATCTTAGGTTGAAAACTATGTTAGCGATGCGTTTAAATGATCTCTTTGTATCCACATCCTCTCAGTAAAATTTATGATACGGATCTTGGATCGAACTCGCAATAAGAGAATTCAATCCAAATATAAATCAAAATTAATTATATAAAAGAGAGCTTGCTAGATTATTAAGAGACAAAACAATAATTATTTCATTCCAAGATTCATCATGATCATGTGCTAAAGGAAGTTAAGCTACTCATCATGATGGGAAAATTACATAAGATTGATGTGAAAGACATGATTACTAAAGCTTAGAATGAAAAACTGCAACACAGACTACGACTTGAAAAGGAAATGAACTAAAATAAACTACAAAATTGAAATGTAAAACAAGGAAAGACCATACCAAATTACATATTTCCACCACCAAAATCTCCCCCCTCAGCTCATGGAGAAGGTGGGTATTTATAGTGAATTTTGCATGGAAGTCACGTCCCCTGGTCACACCCGTGACCAGGGCATGTAAGCTACAGAACCAACGACCTGAAAGCATGGGAACGTTGTGAAAACAAACCGCCAAAAGTCATTTCTTTATGGGTCACTCCCCTGGTCACGCCTGTGACTAGGGCGTGTAGAGAACGAATCTTAAAACGACGGGAAAACAACTCGATCTGGAGTGATGACGGTAATTGTTGAAGAGGTCATGCTCGTGACCAGGGCGTGACTGTTGAAATGGTCGATGGTGGAAACTGACTTTTATAAATCTGAAGCACGCCTAGGATCTGGATGACACTCTCATACATTCATGCCCGTGACAAGGGCATGTAACTTTAATCTGACATGGAAACAGCTTTCTGGCGGCGGGAGGCGGGATACGGTCTATGACTGATGTCATGCCCCTTGGCCACGCCCGTGACCAGGGCGTGTAATACTTGATTTATAAAAAAAGCTTCAAAACTTTGCCCTGTGTACACTAGTGAGCTCCAAATTGATATTAGCAGTCCAGAATTACCTGAATTTTAGAAAGAAGCCAATAAGGTACTCAAAATGAAACATATAAATAAAATTCAAGAAATTATTAAATAAAAACTATAGTAAAAATAAGATAAATTAAGAGTTATCAAATACTCCATACTTACAATCCTTGTCCCGCAACTATCACAGAAAAGGTGGTATACATGGGTCAGTTATGGCTGACCACAAACAATTTAGCAACACCCCTTCCCCCGGATGTCCTAGCGGACCCCGGGGAACTACATCACCATGCAAGTCAACACTTTGTATACATATATAATAAATCATAAATAACATAAAAACAAGCAAATAAAGTGTCAAAACCATCATCCCTGTTTCTATGTTAAGCAAACACATAAATAGGTCTAACAATGCATCATGTATGCAAACCTGGGTTTCACCCAAGGCACCCTACAGCGTATATGATTCTAACATATCATTAAACATCATCACACATCATCACATCACAATAAGCATATTGGTACTCTCATTTTCCCCAAATTCATACAATCCCATAGCCAAAAACTCCTATTGAGACACCACCCGCACATGAATCACAACACCATCAGGCTTATCCATTAGTCTCACTGTTCTCGCTAAATCCACCAAGCCAAGCACAACCGATGCTAAGAACTCTCTCTTTGTCCCCACATATTCATGGATCACAACACCATCAGGCTTGTCCAAAAGCACAGACGTTCTCGTCAAATTGCACAAAACAGGACTTGTCTTGCCAGGACACCCTCCACATGTGAATCACAACATTATAGGGCTAGCCAGCCGACCACAATGACAAAGTCATGCCTTCATAAACATGTGGACATCACAATCCACCACACATTAAACATGCATATTTCCTCTCCCTAAGACAATCTTAGCTCTCACACTACATTAAGGGCATCACAACAACGACTTCGTCACAATCGGATTTCTAACAAAAATCTCTAAAATGCACGTCAAGCAACATCACTGAATCGGACCACCGGTCATGATTTCGGCTTCACCCACAATGCCTAATCGAATAACGAAGCAGATTCTTAATGCAAAATATGTCAGAGATGGACTCAATCGACCTGGTGGTTTCTCTTGAACCAAGACGACCCGAACCCCTCTCACTTGAGAGATTTGGTGCCAAAATGCATAAAAAGGCATAAATCAAAGGGATGTCATTCACGCATCCTAAGACCGGAAGGAGAGATGTCGTTACCATATGAGACTTCTTCCTTGTCATGAAAATCTTGAATAGCATGGATGAAAATGTGCGCCTTCACGCCCTCTCTACAAATTCGGTCTCGGATTGTCAAACGGAGCTCTGAAGCTCCAACAATAGTGGAATATTGATTTTCTTCCTCATCCAAGCTCTCATGCTTACCCTAGCCGCAAAGTCACAAATGACTTGGAAATTAAGAGGGGAGAACTCCTCTACCCTATTTAGGGTTCACAGGCGAACGGATCTGAGCCATCAGATCAAGTTCTAAGAAGATCGGACGCCTAGAAATCACAAATTTACAGATCTGGTTTCGCAAGCTACTTCTTGACGGTAATTAGCTATCGCGCCGAGGTAGCTCAAAATCAACTATTTGCCTCGTGTTTTCGTGAGCACCACTCTACTCGATGACATGACATGATTCATGACAATACTCTATCGCTAGCGGTATCAATAATGTCTGGTGTTATCTTCTCGACGACACACCAAACTATACTCATCACGACGACAAGGGCATGATGTCTCAATGATATTATCTCGACGGCAAGCATCTACACGACGATATAGCCTATGTCATTTGGACAAGGCCAAAGGGCTACCGTTGGCGGTATCTCCTACCGCGCGTGTTAATGTACTGCTAAGAGAGAAGTGAATTAGCACGAGTTCAATATCAGCAGATAAAGAAACATGATTCCTTGCTCGGCAAGATAGCATGACGAGCAGGAGAAGGTGACGACACATTTGTGTCTCCTAGGGCCTGCTCCCTATCTCTGATCTCGCCAATCGTGGTCTCAATCACGCCCACCCTCCCGGTGGGATGGATCGACGATGGTTTTCTCAATAATGGGCGATGCCTTTACCCTCTTAGATGGATACCCATACCTCACGGTGGATTCAAGGTTAGTAGAGGACTTCTCGCCAGGGGGGATGAGTTGTTACCCTCTTTCTTTTTTGGCTTCTTCGTCTTTGCGGGATCAGGGGAAGGGGGGTGAGGAATTCATCAATCAAACTGAGGAAAGCGGATGCCTCTGGCTCATCGTCAGCAGGCATCTGGTTGGAGGCTACGGAAACCCCCCCCCCCCCCCCCCCCCCCCCCCCGAAATTCATCTCTCAGCTTAAAGGACTAGTAACACCACCCCCTTCTTACTTATATAGGGGCATCACCGGGATAGTAAGTGCTCTCTCTCCTAGGTTTAGCTTGCTAAATAAAGGTTGGATTTTTCTTACCGACCTCTGGTAAGCTCGCAAAGAGTAGGAATTGTGTACAACGGATATTTGACGAGTAGGTTATACTCGCTCCTAAGCAGTGGAGGGCGGGTATCGACCCTCTGATTGTACCCGCCACACAAGCAGTAAAGGTCAGCCACTAAGTCTCTAAGTCATGCTTGCCCGCCCTCCTCTCTGTGCAGTGTGAGGCGAGTTGCTAGCATGTTCTTTCTCTCACCTTATGGGTTTTGTTTCTCGTAGCTAGCGATCTGGCTGCGGGGGAGGCTACCTGCATGCCACCAAGGGCTACGATTAGTATTTCCAAAAAGGCGCGAGAGGTTGTTTTCAGACCAATTGGGTCTGCGAATAGTAATTTGGTTAATGTAGAGATAGCTACTTGCAAATCAATATGACCTATAGTAATTTGCCCTCAACAAGATTTGCCTATAAATATGACCTATTATCCCAGAGATCAACACAAATCCACCCCCTAGAGAGAGCCAGAGTTTTCATTCGTTTATTTTTGTGTTGTCTGAGGTACGAGCTCAACTCCTGATTTTGGGAGGGAAGTGAGAACAAACTTCCGGATTAGTGGCTAGACATCTTTGCTGCAGCATGAGAGTCTGTTCATAGGGGTACATCCACCAAATAGCGAGGGATAATTCCAGGCTTGAAATACTTAGCCTCAGGGATCCAACGACGAGAAAAGTAACTCAAGCTACTCACCAAGTCTCATAATCAGTTGAACCGGTCTCTGATTTTCAACAATAATCTTTATACTATAAGCAAACTTCAAAACAGCAATGGTGTAACATTCGTCTTCCAAAAATACCCCCCAGTCATGATGTAATATTCGCCTCCCCAAAATACCATTCTTTTATCCTCTCTTTATTTCAAAATATATGGTTTTAGGGCAAATTCATCTCACCGTCCATCCTAAATTGACGCTCTACCCCCGCGACAAATGTCGCCCCCGCGACAAATGTCGCCCCCGCGACAAATGTCGCCCCCGCGACAAATGTCGCCCCCGCGACAAATGTCGCCCCCGCGACAAATGTCGCCCCCGCGACAAATGTCGCCCCCGCGACAAATGTCGCCCCCGCGACAAATGTCGCCCCCGCGACAAATATTACCCGCACGGGGTCCCCCGTGCACGACTGCTTGTATTTATATATGGTATGTCGTTATTATATTTTATGTATATATCTTATACTATTAATAAATTAGCATAGCTACAATGACTGTTTTTCACAAATTGCGCAAGTTGTCTATGCATTTTTTCCTTTTAGTTATGTGTGTGTACCCCACACAAAAGAGCCACAATGCACGAGGGTTTTCATGCCCCGTGCGACAACACCTCAGCCGCAACAAAAGTTTCCTACCTGTGCTCACCTGCTCTTGGGCTCTCGTGCTTCGCGCCACGACACTCCCGTCGCTCACATGTCCTGGCCCCCGAGTGCAACAACCAACATATGGCGCTCGGGGGGATGCGAGCGGCAGGAGTGCCATCGTTCGAAGAACGTGAACCTAAGAGTCGGTGAGCTCGGGCGGGTTACCGACGTGGCTAAGATACTATCACACGGGGCATGGGGGTCTTCCGTGCAGTGTCACTCGCATATATATATATAAGTAAAACATATAATTTGAGCTCCCTACCAATTATTTTAATTTTGACCTAGGCCCCTTCACATGGCTTTTTTGCTCCGGTGAGTTTGGACAAAAATTCCACAATCTAAGAATGTATGTTTGACAAGACAATGGTTATGACCGCCACCAAGAAAAGAAAACTAGTTTTGGACTTAAAAATGAAAGAAGTTCCATATATGAGGTCAAGAGTACGAATGATGGTTCATAACTACAACGTTCACCACCACCATTTTGCATGTCAAACCGAGTACTAGTATCGAGCCTTCAACAACACTACTGTATTTCAGCTCGGCTGCTCTAGTTTCTAAGCATTCCTATCATGTTCACGCGGCCGTAACCGTTTGACCGGTGAAAATAAATCCCCACAAACGGAGCCTATATCAATCGGTATTTTACATCCCAAACCAATAGATAACTCGCTGAAATAAAATCGAACACTAAATATTTAACAATGGACTACGAATTTACTATGCGGTGTCTAAACTCTAGAGTTCATTTTGAGTGAAATTGATAATAGAAAATGTTCGGTTAAGATGTGATATATACATTCTTGGATTTGTTCATTAGGGTTAAGAAATTAATTAAAAAAAGGGAAATAATTATCCAAAATATGTGATTTTTTATTATTATGTTAATACCAATGACGGGTGAGAGTGAAAATGAGCGCCATTATATCAGATGCTGTCGCGATCGGGCACGGTCACATCCAAGAGCAACGAGCACAGATGTACACGGGCATCATGTGGGCGGAGAGTTCGTTGGATGCGGTCGAAGCCCGCCCAAGAGCAACGAGCAAGCTCGTTGGATGCGGGAGAAGCTCGCCCAAAAGCATAGAGCAAGGCCGAAGCCTGTATATTACAGAAACCTCTATCACTTTGCAAAATTACATATTGCATCCATCTTTTTTTAAAAATTACACAAACATCTCTTGTAAAAAAACATATATGCGCAAAAATACCCCTCTAAATAAGAGCCCAGTGACGATATTTACATGCAAGTGTATAATAAGATTGGAGGTTGAAGTAATTTTAATAGAGAGAATCTGTATTTATGCAAACTACCAAAATTTGCAAATTGTGAGCATCACCAAAGTGTAGTGCCCACATCATTAGTTAACCTTCCATATTCATCTTCTGCTAATTCATCTTCTGCTTCTTTCGCATCCTCTCTCGCCTCTCTTCTTCCTCTATCAATTGAAGCTGCTCTTCATCCTCCTTCCTAGCAATTTGAGCACTAGAAGGAAAAAAAACAGTTTTAGTCATATCATCATTCATTGTCGAAGAAACAATAATAACACGAGTCCTCAGAGCTCTGTTTATAACATTTGTATAATTCTTCGAACTTTTGAAAATTTAAAATGCGAGAAACATAACATATATTTTTGTGCGGGCGTTTTGAGAAGCATTCAAATGCCAATATCTAGAAAAGTTTGATTTTTTTTTCTTTCAAAATCAAAGCAGAATAAAAAACTACTCCAAACAGAGGTTGCTCTATTGCATTGATGGTTCATCCCAACATAGGGCCGATTCATTTTGTTTTATTAATTTGTTGAAAAAAACTACACTTACATGGATGTATATTATTTCACTAATAAACAATTCAACTAATCGCCAATCCACTGTCCAACCAATCTGCTGTTTGTAAATCCTTTGAAATCCATTGAAACCATGTGTTTGTGTTATTTACTCTACTTTCATTATGAATAATAACAGCATAATGAAACAATAACACCATAATTGAAAAAATAGTATTACAATGAGCAGGTTTAACCTTACAATTGGACCAGTTTGTGTATTAGGGACAAACATAGAGAAAATTCATTCCTTAGAATTAATGTCATAGTTATACATTTAGTTCTTACTAAAGCAACAACTCCATTTCCATGATTTTGTTCATGATTGTGGTCCTTTTCCAATCACAACTTTGATGTCAGATTTTTTAATAATGAGGTTTGTTTTAGTTTTTTGTAATACTTCAACTATGCTTTCATAGCGAGTTCTTATATCTATTTGCATTTGTTTTAATATAGCACTGCAGACAGTTTCTTAAAGTTCTTATTTTCAAGGTAGCTAGCAACCTAGGGGGTGAATAGGTTTATTCAGTTCTTTTGATTGTCTTTCTAGTTCTTGTTGACTTGCTGAGCAAGTGCACAGTTATAGGCTTATGTAACCAGCAAATAGAAAACACACACACAGAAAGCACACAAATATTTTATAGTGGTTTCTCAAAATTATGGGTACATCCACTTTCCTCCCACCTTGCTAACTTCCTGTTAGTCAAGGCTCTTCTCCAAAACTATGCTCCAAGGAGCTTACACCACAGATCCCTCAGGATCTCTCAGTTTTCTTCAAGACTTACACTCAGCCACAAAGGCCTACACTTCAGTGGTCAGCTGACCACCTATCTCAGGTTGTTAAACCCTACAGTTTCAGGCACTAGACCCTACTCTCAGAGTGCAACAACACTCCTATAGCTCGGTACCTTGCAGGTACCTACCTCAGTACCCTTTCAGGCACCTACAACTCAGGCTAAACAGCCCTACAACTCGGATCCACACTTTGATCTTACAGGTTTAAGGTAGATTAGAAACTTTGACCCAGAGAAATTTCCCTGAGCCAACAACTAGAGCTGAGTGACCTCAGCTCTTACCTTTTTCACAGCAGCAGGAAGAAATTTCTCCCTCTGACTGAAGAAACTCAGAATGAGAATTTTGATCTTGCTGAAGAAGAAGAAAACTTTCTTCAACCAGCAACCTGAGCCTGCTTTAAGATACAGGCGCTGAGAGCGATGAGTGAGCACGTCTCACTCAACGCTTTCTGCCTTAGCCAGATTTCCTGCTTCTTCAGCAACATATGCATTGAGAGCGTTGAGTGAGCACGCCTCACTCAACGCTTTTTGCCTTAGCCAGATTTTTAGGCAACTTGGCATTGAGTGAGTAGACTTCACTCAACGCCACACTACTTAACAATTTTTTTTGTTATCTGGCGTTGAGTGAGTAAGCTACACTCAACGCATTTGGACTTAGCCAAATTCTTCTGTGTTTGAACACATCTGACTGGAGGAGGATACAGTCAACGCTTTTTGTCACAAGGCGTTGAGTGAGCTTGACTCACTCCAGCGTCTGTGGACCTAGCCAAATTTCAGCCAATCTTTTCTTAGGCTTTGACTGTCTCTGCATGTCTCACAGCTTTTAGTTGTATGGCGTTGAGTGAGTTGACTTCACTCAACGTCTGTGGATTTAGCCACATTTATTGTCATGCCAAATACTTGGCTTTGACTGTGTATGCTCCTTTCAGCGTTAACATCCATTTGGCGCCTGTGGACTTAGACAGATATCTGTCTTTCCACAACTTAGGTAAGTGTTTACCTACCCTTGCCCCTTAGGCTGCCTGTCTCATCAATGATGCTAGGACAACCTGCAATCATGATACTTGCAACACACATCAAGTCATCTTTGTGTATATCACTGACATGATTGACTTCTTCAAATCTAGGATATTGGGGGCAATAGACCCAACAATCTCCCCCTATTTGAAGAAGTCAAAACTTCAAATTAATAGAGTCAATGAGATACACAGCACTTATTCAGCAAAAAGGATATATAATCCAACAAAGCCAACAAAGCAGGAGCAGGTGATATCAAGTAGAATTCAGGTGATATTAAGTAGTTACCATACTCCTGAGCATGATCATACCTGCTCCCCCTGAATTGCTGCTACCTCATTTATTCCTGAGCAGGACCATACTTGCTCTCACTGAATTACTGCTACCTCATTTGACCATATTCTTCTTCTCCCCTTTTTGACTTCTGGAAATAGGCAGGGAGGAACTTGGTTTCTGCAACTCTTTCTTGAGTCAGAACAACCTCATGTTTCTTGATATCACTGAAGATATCAACTTGAAATGTCCACCTGCAAGATAGAAAATAGCTTGCATCTATATGAGGAGCGATTGAAGCTATACTAAGTTTAACATACCCAATTCAAATTTGAAGGTGTTAAACATTGTTTCATCGAGTGGCTTAGTGAATATGTCATCCACTTGCATGTTTGTAGGGACAAATTCAAGGGTGATTTCTTCACTTTCCACATGCTCCCTAATAAAATGATACATAATCTCAATATGCTTAGTCCTGCTGTGGGAGACAGGATTTTTAGCAATTGAGATTGCACTAGTAGAATCATAGAAAAGAGAAGTTCTACTTATCTGGAGGTTGTAGTCCTGAAGCTGGTGCTGGATCCACAACAACTTAGCACAGCAGCTTCCTGCTGAGATGTATTCTGACTCTGCAGTTGATATTACAACACTGGTTTGTTTCTTGCAGCTCCAAGATACATGTTTCCCTCCCAAGAACTGACAGGATCCAGATGTACTCTTCTTGTCCTCTTTGCAGCCTGCAAAATCTGCATCTAAATAGCCAGTTAGTTTAAACTCCTCATTCCTAGGGTACTATAGGCCAAGATCTGGGGTGTTTTTAAGATACCTCAAAATTCTCTTAGCTGCAGAGTAGTGAGATTCTTTAGAGCAAGCCTGATATCTAGGATAAACACATGTAACATACATGATATCTGGCCTACTTGCAGTTAGGTAAAGAAGGAAGCCAATTATCCCTCTATACAAGGTTTCATCAACAGGCTTTCCTGTTTTATCCTTGTCTACGGGCATACTTGACCCCATGGGAGTTCTTATGGTGGAGTTCTCCATACCAAATTTCTTAATTAGCTCCCTAATGAACTTAGACTGGGATATGGACAAGTCATCATCAGTCTGTCTTACTTGGAGGCCCAAGAAGAACTTAAGTTCACTTATACTGCTCATCTCAAACTTCTCCTGCATAAGTTTGGCAAATTTCCTGCAGAGGTTGTCATCAGTAGATCCAAAGATGATGTCATATACATAGATCTGAACTAGGATGATCTTACCCTTAGATTCCCTTAGAAATAAGGTTTTGTTTATCTTCCCCCTTGAGAATTTGTTCTCAATGAGAAAGCTAGACAAGGTCTCATACCATGCTCTAGGAGCTTGTTTTAGCCCATATAGAGCTTTCCTAAGTCTATAAACAGAATCAGGTGGGTTAGGAACTACAAAACTTGGAGGCTGCTCAACATACACTCTTTCTTTTAAGTCACCATTCGGGAAAGCTGACTTCACATCCATCTGGAAGACCTTGAATCCCTTGTGAGCAGCATATGCAAGGAACAATCTGATGGCCTCCAGTCTTGTTACAGGGGCAAAAGATCTGATCAAAGTCAATTCAATCTTCTTGCATGTACCCCTTAGCTACTAATCTGACTTTGTTCTTGACTATAATATCATTTCAATCAAGCTTGTTCTTGTAGATCCACTTGACTCCAATGACATTATGTCCTTGAGGTCTGGGAACCAGCTTCCAGACCTTGCATCTTTTGAACTGGTTCAGCTCCTCCTGCATAGCTCCAATCCAATGTTGATCTGTGTTGGCCTCATCAAACCTCTTTGGCTCCACCTGTGACAGGAAGCTGACATATATAGCTGTGTTCAGGCTTTTGCTCCTGGTCATTACTCCTTGGTTGGCATCACCAATAATTTGGTGGGCTGGATGTTCTCTCAAATGTCTGACAGCAGGTGACAGTCTTCTTTCAACTACAGCAACAGGTGCAGCTTCTGGTGTAGCCTCCTGTAGATCTTCATCTACACCAAGTGTCCCAGGTAGGTATTCTGGGTTCTGCATTTTATCTTGGATGACTGGGAATGTTTTCTTGATGGTCAGATTGTCCATCAACTATTCTGAACCTGCATAACTACATGAGGAGTTTGGCAGCTCTCTGTTAATCATAGTAGACTCATCAAAGACCACATGAACACATTCTTCTACAGCTTGGCTTTTCAAGTTGTAGATCATATAGGCTTTGCTATGATTGTTGTACCCAACAAAGATTCCATCAAAGGATTTGTCAGCAAACTTAGTCACATAGGACTTCCCATTGTGAAACACAAAGTACTTACTACCAAAGATTCTGAGATAGCTCAGATTTGGTTTTCTGTCTTTCAAGATCTCATAGGAAGTCTTCTTGTGGCCTTTGGTGATAGAAGCCCTGTTGAGGACATGACATGCAGTATTCACTGCCTCTGTAGCTCAGAAGTATTCTGGGAGAGATGTGTCACTCAACAGAGTTCTACCAGCTTCTATGAGAGTCCTGTTTTTCCTCTCAACTATCCTATTTTGTTAGGGAGTTCTAGGGGAAGAAAACTCTTGATGAATCTCTTTCTCTTCACAGAATTTTGTCATTTCTTCAGACTGAAATTCAGTTACATGGTCACTTCTAATTTTGATCACAGAGCTGTTAAATTCATTATGTATCTGTTTGACAAAATTACTGAAGTTGTCAGGGGTCTCATTCTTTTTCTTAAGAAAGAACACCCAAGCAAACTTAGAAAAATCATCAACCACCACAAGGGTGTAGACCTTCCTACCAAGACTATGAATTGACATAGGACCAAATAGGTCCATATGCAGGAGATATAAACATCTCACAGAGTCTTTAGTCCCAATGCCCTTGAAGGAGACTTTTGTCTGCTTCTCCTTTTGGCAGGCAGAGCAAATGTCCTCTTTGAAGCACCATTCCTAACTAGCTCTTAACTAAAGAGCTTGACTATAGTCTTATAATTCAAATGGGCTAGCCTCTTATGCCACTACACACAATATCTGTGTCTAAACATAGAAAGTTTAAGCAGTAAATATTTTCACTCCTAGTGTTGTCAAGATGACCTCTTGGTCACTTAATCTCATAATAAGACACTCATCCTTGTGGAATACAATGACATAGCCAAGATCAGAGAGCTGGCTTATGCTTATAAAGTTGTGTTGTGCAACCCTTCAACATAAGCCACCTTGGTGATGGTGACTTTGTCATTGGTAATCTTACCATATCCTCTGGTCACTCTTATATCTGAGCCACCAAAGATAACTTTGGGTCCATCTTTTACTGTAGTAAACTCTTTCAAGTTGCTCATTGTCCCAGTCATGTGACTGGAACAACCACTGTCTAAATACCATATGGGGATATGGTCACTTGAAATCACCTGCAATAACCAGTTTACTTTACCATAGGGCCCAATATCTATTGGGTCCTAGGTGTACATTAGTCGGAAACTGAACATGTCCACCAGCAGATTTTCTGACAGGCGGACTGACTTTAGCTCTTGCCACATTGGGATTGTGTCAGCAGTCAATGACAAAATGGTCTATCTTATCACAGCATCAACAATCATGTATATTATATCTTCTCTTCTATATAGGCCCTGCAGCTGGGTTATTTGCAACCTTAACAGGAGGAAGATGTGTTGCAGCCATTTTCTGATGTCTGACAGCTGGAACTTGATTAAAGGTAGGTCTTTCAGCTTGTTTATTTGGCCTGTTCCAAGAGCCATTAGCAAAAGCTTCTTTTCAGAAAGCATGTTGTTGATGGCATTGGAAATGCCCAAATCAACATGGTTGTTAGACTGCCCTTAGTCTGAGCTATAGCTGACAGATTCTGAGCTTTGGCTGCAGCAATATTTTTGAGTGTTGGGGTTGAAGCACACAAAGACAAATGATCCAGGTTGGGCCAAATGACTTTTCTCATGGGCAGCCATATAACCACATGCCCTGCTAGAGCTTTCACTATGGCAATGAACATCTTTGTTCACACCAGATGAACAACCCCTCCTAGTGACCATATGAACTTTCATGGTCATACCTGCAGAAGGATCAGCACTTTTCTAAACTAAATGGAAGGTTGGAAGCTATAGGCTTGAGG